>CAMAPE010000008.1:19982500-20540000 GCA_945859875.1 Cuscuta europaea | reverse complement strand
ATTATTTGTATTGCATATTGAAGTTCAGAATGTTGCATATTATTTGTATTGCATATTGAAGTTCAAAGTGTGCATCTTTACATTATTTGTACTCCATATTGAAGTTCAAAGTGTTGCATATTATTGAGTTTGTAGGTTAGTATTTTAAGCATGGTTTGTATTTGATCACTTACCCATATAAAAACCATGCTTAAAATACTAACCTACAAACTCAATAATATGCAACACTTTGAACTTCAATATGCAGTACAAATAATGTAAAGATGCACACTGTGAACTTCAATATGCAATACAAATAATATGCAACACTCTAAACTTCAATATGCAACACAAATAATGTAAAGATGCACAGTTTGTGCCAATTTGTAGGTTAGCATGGGAGGATTAGTTAGTGTGTGTGTGTGTATGTATGTATGTATGTATGTATGTATGTATGTATGTATGTATGTATGTATGTATGTATGTATGTATGTATGTATGTATGTATGTATGTATGTATGTATGTATGTATGTATGCATGGATGTATGCATGGATGTATGCATGGATGTATGCATGGATGTATGTATGTATGCATGGATGCATGGATG
This sequence comes from Cuscuta europaea, assembly GCA_945859875.1. Classification (NCBI taxonomy): domain Eukaryota; kingdom Viridiplantae; phylum Streptophyta; class Magnoliopsida; order Solanales; family Convolvulaceae; genus Cuscuta; species Cuscuta europaea. The sequence goes on along the minus strand of CAMAPE010000008.1, from coordinate 20,539,412 downwards.
CATGGATGTATGTATGTATGTATGTATGTATGTATGTATGTATGTATGTATGTATGTATGTATGTATGTATGTATGTATGTATGTATGTATGTATGTATGTATGCATGCATGCATGTATGTATGTATGTATGTATGTATGTATGTATGTATGTATGTATGTATGTATGTATGTATGTATGTATGTATGTATGTATGTATGTATGTATGTATGTATGTATGTATGTATGTATGTATGTATGTATGTATGTATGTATGTATGTATGTATGTATGGCCACTTGTTGGGCTTTAGCAACCTATTAAGCCTGTTCCTGTGTGCCGTGAACATGTGGACCAGGGGTTTATTCACTACTAGAATTAGAGCAAATACGAAGGAAATGTTTTCCTATGTAAATATGATATATTACTTTCTAAATGGGTTAGCTACAAATTTGGATAGGACTTTGTAGTCCTCTATAAAACCTCCCTTGGTAAATCATAGTTCCTCTCTGCATTCCACTCTAGCATAGAAAGTGATGAAAACTATTAAATAAATTAGAGAGGAACTCAGTTCCTTTTAATTTTCATCCTCATGTATATAGAGAGGAACTTGATTCCATTTTAAAAAGGTGGGCCTTCAAAGAAAAATATGTTCTCAAGAAAAGAACTAAAATCCACTTTTATTAATTTGAAAGTTACGTATATTTGTACAACAGAGAGGAACTATATTCCTTTCAATTGATTTTGAAAATTCATGTCTATATACATATACAAAATATAATACACGGTATATGATAGGTATACAAAAAATAATTTTTAAATACAAACCCAATTCTTCTTTAAATACCAAACAATATTGTTGAAGGTAAGTCCCGTAGATCCGAAAGCCCAACACGAACTTTGGATATATCACGAATGGACCAGAATCAAAGTGTATAAAAAAATATAAAATATGAACTCACTAATACCCAAAAGCCCACTTGTAATAATTAACCTGTCTGATTACAAGGAAACTTCCCGATCGGTAGGTCGGAACAGTGCTTTAATACAGGAAACAGGAGTAATAATGCTATTCTAGAGCTTGAGTATTGAAATGCTAAACCTTACATGATTTTAAACCTTCTATTTATACTAATGGAGAGCATGGGCTGCTCTATGCTGATTGGCCGTTGTTCCACCGACTTGATCACCCATGTTTCCACTTGCTGATGTCACAATCTGGCATTAATTGCATCTGGCCACTTGCTTGTTGCCCGTTGCTCGAATGGGATGCTGGACCATGCGGATGATGCTGTCAAATTGGCCCAAGTATGATATATGGTCCGAACTCCGTTCGGTATATCTTCTTTCTGGGCCGGCCTTTACTCGGACCGAACCCCGTTCGGTATAGATTCTTCAGTGGATCTACTCATCATAGCGTAATGGACCCGTTGTTTGGGCCGGGTATCCTGGGCCTTTTTGATCCGGGTATTGGGCCTCTGGATCAATATCCCAACAAATATAAATAAATATCAAACATTCCATTCAAATCAGGTAATAAGTCATTCATGACATTCATCATTCTAAATCATAAATCCATTAAAAGACAGAGTACTTGATAAATTCGAAATCAAAATTGCTTAAATTAAAAGGATTTCAAAGTCACTGAACAAGATCATCTTCAACATCCTCACATCCATTTTCACCCCGATTTGAATGGTTGTAGCCATTATTGAAGACTTGTGAAGGTTGGGGCATCAACATGCTCATAAAAGATCCCACTTGGGGCTGTTGTGGAGAAATATTTATGTAAGGACTTTGTTGATTGTGTGGAACATAGCCCATGAAAGTACCTTGTTGTTGTATATTAGGGGTCACATTCAAAAATGCACCTTGTTGCAATGGTTGTGCCATTTTCATAGATGTAATGATGGCTTGCATTTCTGCTATAGTAGCTGATGCAGATTCCCTGTTCCACACGTTGTTGAAGTAATTTGCCCTCGTATGATTGTTGTGGACTGTTCTCAAATGTAGAGACTGAAGGAAATAAATAAATACTTGATGCGGCAAAACCAATAACTTTTTCTCCATTTTCCTCCCTCCGACAACATTCAACATTAGATCTCGAGACTTGGCATTTGACTCTTTTGACTTTAGTTCTTCATATGAGTCGTGTAAAAAGTTCAATTTGTGGACACAATGACAGAAATGTAATTCATCTTTTTACAATTTTAATTTGCAGAAAGAGAATTAATTCATTAAAAATTAAATTAACTCAATAAATTATGCTCATATAGATTGATTTAGCTTTTGGTGTCATAAATGTACCGTCTCCTTTTGTATGTGTTAGCAAAAATATTTTTTATGGGGGTGCGGTTTGTTGATACTTTTCCTCCTACAAATATTAACAGTATATCTAAAATAAGGGTTACTAACAAATTTAAATAGTAAAAAATGACCGTATAAATATGCATGCTTACATATCTTCGACAGTGCTCTGTGATGGGGATAGATCCCCCCAGTGTGCAACGCCATGCCCACATCGGAGTTCCTGTTTTTTATTGGTATTGCATTTACTAATGAACTTTCCATCCCTCCATTGTTTAAGCAGTTGAACCCATATTGGAAGAATGATCCATTCGGGACGATGTTTATTGTTTCTAGCACTAGATAGTGCACGCGATAAACCTTACGATCCTTTTTTATTGAAATTCTTTTTAATGCGTGAATCATATTCCGGCCTCCAATAATACTTCTCATATGAATTTAATTAAAGAATACCACAATTTGGTAACAAAGTAACACAATGTATAACAAATCAATGAAAATATATGCATCACCTTCTCGATTTAGTGTCCATTGAGTTCACAAAAAGAAAAGATAGCAGCTCGAATATGTTAGTTACTACTTTCAATTCTAAAAAACAAGAAAAATTATTTAGTACATATTACATTGAATAAACTCAACCAAGCTTTTTTCAATTCTGATGAAGCACGTGTATAAGAGCGAATGGGTTCATCAAACTTCTTCGTAACACATGGCATGACAAATCGATTTGCCTTGCGTGGAATAAAACTGGAAACATTCATGAAGACATAATCTTTTTGCAAATAATACATATGTATTTATAACTAACTATTGATGCATAATTGAGCTACCAGATTATGTTTCATTCAGTTAATATATGCATGACAATTTAATACTTAAGTTACCCAGAAATGCCGTCAGGAACAATCTCAATCTTAGGTTCTTGGTTAACATGGGGAGATAGCGGTGGAGTAGATGGATGGGGTGACCAAGGTAGTTGAATCATCCGAATTGGTCTATGTATTTTGAGAAGGTGATGAAGTAAATGAGCTTGGATCTCGTGGTTGGTAAAGATTTTGAGCATTCACTACTGCAGGTGGGTAAGTGATGATTCGTGATAAGTTTGGATTTTGAATGTCATGATGAATTCGCACCACCTGTGGTTCAAAATTAAATATAATTACGGACAGAATTCATAATGTTTCACAAGCCAAATAGTAGCATTTTCCTCCTTTTGATGCCCTTTGACCTTAACCTAGATCAACTGCATCAAGGTGTTTCCCATTTGTATGCGTGACAATCTCGACTCGTTCACTTAGATTGCTTTCAGTTTCCCTAGGATAGGATCTATCACGCTCCTCAGATAGGGCTTCTGCCAGCTGACTCATCGTGTTACTTAGATTCTGTATTTTGGCTGAAGTGGTCTGCATGAACTGAATGAGTGTCTCTTCCAAGTCAAAAAGTCTCTTTAAATCTGCCTCCTCTTGTTGATTATGTAGCTCATTAGTCGGCAAGGATGTAGGAGTGGCTGAAACATTTGTGTTCCTAAAGTGCGAGGAGGAAGAAGTGGGGTATATAGTTGTCTGGTAAGGATGGTCATATGGAGGAATGGGGCAAAGACATAAATGATGACGTCCTCCACAGAATGAACAAATGCTATTTTTAGGAAAGTAATCAACCAATTTCTCGGGACTTTTAGTTTGAACAATATATTCAAGCATGGAGCCTGGTGTCGCCCTAGGATATTGTGAATAAGCATTAATGATGAGGGGATTGAGATTGAGAATGTTGCGCATTTGGAGGAAGGTAAGAATAAGAAGATAGAATATTTTGTGGTGCTGGAGAGTAATTTTGATGAGGAGAAAAATAATGATGATGAGTGTAAGGAGGATATGGCGTATATGGTGAATATTCCTTGGAGATTTGGGGGTAGGGCGTATATGTCTCTTAAAAAATACCTGAAAGGTTAGCACAAAAAAAAACAAAAAAACTAAACAAACTAACTACAAAACAAATCTCGCTAAAATTAATTAACCCTTAAAACCGACACCATCCCCGGCAACGGCACCAAAAACTCATGTGAGTTTTCTCGCACTTTAAATATGTAGCAGTAGTATAGGGTGTAAGTACGAGTATCGTCTCCACATGGACGGACAAAAGGGAATTAAGTATTAATTAAATTCAACGATAAAAAGAAATAAATAAAATACAATTGCGTGAGATTGGAATTTTTGGGAAATTAACTAATGCGAATAAAGAAATTAAACTAATGGGTTCTTTCTAATTAATGACGAAGGGAATAGGGATTGATTTTGGGGTAATCAGATTTCTGGCTGATCAGACTTAATTACATGAAATTAAATTAATTGAGCCTGACTAATCATTACTAAGTTCTTACCACTCTCGCGGCGTAGAGTACAATAATTTAGGGGACCAGACTGATCTCTCATGCGACAGGATCCTAAACTATTTCCAAAACGAGCGAGCTTATGGCCCCTTACGCTACTAATCTCTTAACGAACGATTAAGTGTGTGTAAATGTGTTTTAGAATAAACTAGATATCTCTTAATTTATTCTACATGCAATTATAATCCTAGTGACCGTTCTAGGTTACAAGAAATATCAATTAAATCATTCAAACACAAATTAAATCAAGATTCATGCAATTAATACATCACGAGTTTAGCCATACATCATGATTCACCCTCTTCATCAATTCCAAATCCCTAATTAAGACTACTCACAACTCATAATTGAAGAATCAATAGAATTGGGAAGAATAGAATTAATTTTCATCAATTAAAAAGTAGGAACTTACAAATAATCCAAGGGAATTGAAAAACAAGATGGAAAAGTAGAAGAAATTTCGTCCCTAGGCCTCTCTCTAAGCTCCGTCTCAAAATAGGGGATTACAGGCTGTTTACATAGGGAAAAGAGGTAAATTCGATCTGGAATAGGATATCCAGGGTCAGGCACGGTGATAGGCATGGCGTGCCTGGCGTCCGTGCTTGCGGAGCAAACACGCGTCTCGTGTCCAGGCACGGCGTGCCTCACGGGCAGGCACGACGTGTCTGACTAACAATAGCTCCAGAGTTGTTTCCTCTCCGAATTTGACAATGATGTCTTCATGAAAATTTTATCTAATGAATTCCTCTATCCATCACAACTTGCAAAATTGGATTTGGATCATCCAATCAAAAGATATGAATAACATGGTGGAAGGTCGCATTCTGAAATCGCAACGCCGATCATCTGACTTCTTCGTCTGCTTTCACCTTTCTCCTCTCAGATTCTCAGAACAGTGTCTTGATATGATTTGTAGCTCTTGAAATTGGCTTTCATATGGAACTTGAATCGTGTTCTTTGGATGTTTCTACAAAACGATATGCTTGAACGATTGACATAAGGTCATCCTGAACGCCGTTTTCAAGCTCTATTCCTCTTCATTTGATCTCGTAGTCAATCCTAGAGCTCTTTTATCATCGAATCTTCACCGTGAACCTCCCGGTGACCTCCAAAGCTCTCAATTCTCTCTCGAATGCATCATCAACTCATCCCGGTTGCTTCTCAAGCGCCGATGCCGGACTCCAATTTCCGATTTTCACTCTAAACAATACAAAACTCGAATCAACACCCGATAACTATGACTTGAGCTTAAAATGAGACTTGTGACACAAACTAATTAGGGAAACCATAAAAAATCGATCTAAACATGCATAAAATGCGTGACTAAATACGGACTTATCAGTTGGCTACGATTAAATGAGGAGCAGAGGAGGAGCGTGTATAGAAGAGAGAAATACTCCATGTTTATTTATAATTATTAGTTGTGATGTCCACTACACTGTTCCGGCAACTAAACAGGCTGTCAGGCCGGAGGTGATTAATTTGTAGCTGAAATTAAAATTAGATGATTGAAATCAATCAAATTAAAATTAAGTCATGAAATTGAAACTCCCTAAAAGCTAAGTGATCATCAAAATTAATATCCCCAATTTTTTTCACAAATATCATTTTGTCCTAACTCTTATTTGTGTTTTTGATTGTCCTCCAAATTAGTCCGTTTATGTACATACATTGGCGTCATTGCATCCATCATCTTTAACTCCAAGTACCAGTTTCAGACCGCAGCACAAAAAGCAATTATGAATAATTACGAATGAATTATTCCATAAAACTTTTTAATAATGTATTCATGGATAGGATGCTGAACTTGCTTCTTTAGTATTACAGAAGATCATGATCAGTGGCGGACCAAGAGATTTGTGAGAGTGGGGTACACTAGACACTAAATTTAGTCTATAATAAAAACTTTGAGCTCGAAGCGGGGACATTGATTTTTACCTTAGGCGTTACTAGTTAATTTCCGGGCCCGAAGTGGGGCACATGAATTTCCGGGCCCGAAGAGTTATAATTGTAGATTTAGGATTTGAGGGGAGAAACCAAAAAATTAGTTTAGATGTTTGAGAGGATATAATGTGGTGAATATGAAAAAATGATACTACGTAGAATAATATAATATGAAGGCAAACGTGGCAACTGATTCAATAGTAAAAGTTGACTCATAACAAGTCTTTAACTTTTGCACATTTTGATTCTATATACGTATATTATAGATGAGAGGTGATAACACTGTTATGTTATAATCATTTTTGTAACAAGTTTTTCAACCAGAAAATGTACATTACACATTGTGCGAATTATATTCTGATCAAAGACACTTTAACCCTTCGACGGACTGTCGCTTCTGTTTTCGGCTCAAATCGAACTTCGGTGAATCGTCGCTTCTGTTTTCTGCTCGAATTGTACTCCGGTGCTTTGCTGCAGTCTCGGCTTTGTCTCGTCTATATGAACGGGAACAGAGAAAGAGAAACAAAGAAGGAAGGAAAGAAAAGGAAAAATAATGGAATTTTATCAGTTTGGGATCTGAAAGATAGAAAATTTATCAATCAACGACCTGCAAGATGAAATATATCGATATAAGACTCGAATGATTAAAAACTATCAATCTAGGACCTAAAATTTCATAGGATTTGATTTATTTATTTTTTTATTAATTCTATTGCTAATATTTGATGAATTTTTCTTCACAGAAGTTTATTAGTTTAATAAAAATAAATACTACCTCCGTTCCTATTAAAACTTCCAAATAGGTTTGACACACAGTTTAAGATAGTGGGTATTGTGTGGTGGATAGTTATGCAGAGGAGAGAGAAATGTGTACGAAATGTTGTGAACCACAAATTCTTTACTAAAAAGGGAAAGTGAAAGTTTTAATTGGAACAGATGAAAAAGGAAAGTTGGAAGTTTATTTAGGAACGGAGGGAGTAATATTTAAATTTTGAAAAAAATAAGATTTATGAAAACTTAGGTCCTCTATTGATAGTTTTCGATCATTTGAGTCCTAGATTGATAGTTTTCCATCATTCGGGTCCTATATCGATATATTTCATCTTTCAGGTCTCGGGTTGATAATTTTTCTATCTTCCAGGTTCTGGATTTATAAATTTTCAAAAATAAAACCAAAAGAAAAAGAAATTCATGTGAATGAATCCTGAGGCCATGGAAGAAGAGAAATGGCATGGGCTTGCGAAGAGGAAGAAACGGGGGACGGGGAAAGAAAAGGAAAAAAGAAAACGGAAGAAAAAGAAAGGGGCATAGGAGAAATAAATATTGTATGTTGGAGCGCGTACAGCGCGTTAGCAAGTACTACCTCCGTTCCAATTTTAACTTCCAAATGGGTTTGTCACAAAGTTTAAGATATTGTATATTGTGTGGTGGAGAGTTGTGCAGAGGAGAGAAAAATGTGTAAGAAATGTTGTGAACCACAAATTCTTTACCAAAAAGGAAAAGTGGAAGTTTTAATTGGAACGGACGAAAAAGGAAAGTTGGAAGTTTATTTAGGAACGGAGGGAGTAACCTGTTGAATGACAAGTTACTGTCAAAAATAGATTTTGACAAAGTTTACTAAGTACCGGTCACAATTGATGAAAGTTAAAGTAAAAATACTTAGGGTATGTTTGGGAGTTTGAAGGGAAGGGGATGAGAAGGTTTTGGAGGTATGTTGTTGGAGGGGAAAGGAAGGGAAGAGTGAGAAAACTCTTCTTTGTATTTGGGAGTAATAAAATTGGAAGAAGAGGATTTTTGAAAAAATTATAATTAAAATCACCATCAGATATGACGAATTCAAATTATTGAGTTGATATTCATTTTTAATTTAGCTTAAATTACTATCTTGTTAATTATCCTCCAAAACCCTCCAAATTGGGGGAACTTAAAAATTAAGCATTTAGAGTGTTTTGAAGGGATACAAAAACTCTCCAAAACCATCTCCTCCAATTTTTAAACTCCCAAACATGAAAAAGAGGATCATAAACCTCATTAATCTTCCCTTCCTCTCCAAAACTCAACTCCCAAACACACCCAGTTGATGAAAGTTGAAGTACAAATACAATGTAAGAGGATAGATTTGACTTTTCTCAAGATCCAATTATTTATTATGGAGTAATATACTAATATGCTCATGTAAGTGGGGGTCAATAGAGTGAAATTAGAGAAAGATATATATATATATATATATATATATATATATATATATATATATATATATATATATATATATATATATATATATCGCTTATAAAAGTAATAGTACATCATGTACGTACGTAGTAATTACGGAGTATTAAAAAGAATATTGCTCGGAAGAAGCCATCTTTTACTGTTTTTAGACAAGTGAACAAAAACAAAAAAAAATCACGGAATATTAGCAAAGGAGGCAAGTGAAAATAAAGTTTGTTCAAGAAGACGAAGAAGTTATGGACCATTCGTCAAAAAAAAAGTATGGACCAAATGTAGGCATAATTAATTAATTATCACCCGCACGGGTAGCTCAGTTGATTGAATGATGTACAAATTGAAAAAATGATAAGGATCGAATTACGCAACGATCGTGTGGAGGTTGCAGCTCATGTGTACTGGGTTGGACATCTGGTGCACACAGATACAAGATCTAGAGTATAATCTGTAGATTATAAACTTTTGAATAGATGTAGAGTATAAAAATAATTTCAAAAAATCAAAGATTTTGACATTTTGATTTTTTCACAAAGATTTATCTATATATCTTCAAATTTTAATAGTTTTTTTTAGTTTTTCAATATAAAACCCTACTATTACAGGTCAAAACTGATTAAATGCCTAAATTGATTTTTTTTAAAGTAAATGTACTTATATGACACTTTTTAGTATAGGGGCTTAAATGACGGCTCAGAAATAATAGAAAGTCTTATTTGACCCCTTTCCCTATATTTTATTAAGAAAATAAAGAAATAATTATATAAAAAATATCTAAAATGATCGACTGCATTAACTTTATCAAAATAGTAGGTCATATTTGACTCCATTCGGCCTGAAAAATAATTTAAAACTTTACTTATTTTCATTATTATACAATCCAACACTTGAAATTTAAACTTATGTATTTGATTGGAAAAAAATGCATATAAGGCCGATAAGCTGCAAAAAGCGAGCACCAAACAAGTCCCTAGATTTCGAAGGTGACGATATCCTATAATGACTTCTTATGCATCATTATTAATAAAACTCAAGATCCATTACTGTCTCATATTGGTCTCTTAATAAAGAAATCTATTTGTATCATATCACGGGTTAACTTTAAAGTGCCAAATCAAATGAAATCTCTTCAATAAAAATTTTGATTTGGCTCTCTGGAGTGCCAAATCACAAGTTAACTTTGAAGTTGGCACCCCAGTGATTCTTCTGCATAATATCGATCACTCACTCTTTATGTGTAACGAGACAAGACTCATCATAACAAAGATGTGTGATCACATCATGGAGGACAGGTTTCTGAATGGTACAAGTGTACAACAGAAAATTTTAATACCGTGACTATCTTTGACACCGTTTGATATTCGATTTCCGTTTAGATTTCGAAGGAGATGATTTCCTATTATGGTTTCTTATGCAATGATCATTAATAAAAGTCAAGGCCAATCGCTCACTCCTGTAGGTCTCCTACTGAAAAAATCAGTTTTCAGTCGTGGACAATTATATGTTGCTGTGTCAAGAGTTACCAATCGTGCAGGTCTCAAAATCCTCATTCAAAATGAAGATGATTGGAAGGATGAAATGATGAATGTTGTCTGCCAAAAAGTGCTTCATCATCTGTAATGTTTCACATTGTAACGTAATCACATTAAGAGCCCGTTTGGTAGCCTTTTTTCGGCTTATCGGTCTTATTAGTCAGTTTTTTCACAAACACTTAAGTTTTGATTTCGCGAGCTGAATTGCGTAATACTAAAAAAAGTAAGGTTGAAGTTATTTTTCCGGCTGTATTAGCTGAAGTTAATGTAGAGTATCATTTTACCTATTTTCATACTCCCTCCGTTCCTAAATAAAATTCCAACTTTCCTTTTTCTTCTGTTCCGATTAAAACTTCCACTTTCCCTTTTTGATAAAGAATTTGTGGGTCACAACATTTCTTACACATTTCTCTCTCCTCTGCACAACTCTCCACCACACAATATCCACTATCTTAAACTTTGTGCCAAACCCATTTAGAAGTTAAAATGGGAACAGAGGTAGTATAATTTTCTATTTTATTTACTAATAACAATATTTTGAATATAATTTTTTCATAAATTAGCAAAATTAGTCAATACAACCACTTCAGCCATAATTTCATAAATTTCAGCAGAATCAACCAATTCAACCAATTTCAGTGTTACCAAATGAGCTCTACATATTACAACAAACTTACATATTACCCTTTTAGTTCTTAATTGTCTAATGTATGATATTTAATTTTATAACCAATTAAATTTTCATGTCTAATGGTGTCTATACCCCGTCCAAAAATTCACACACCTTGCATCGCACGGGTGCATTACTAGTAAAAGTAATAGTAGACCATGTACGTACGTAGTAATTACGGAGTATTAAAAAGAATATTTCTCGGAAGAAGCCATCTTTTACTCTTTTTAGACAAGTGAACAAAAACAAAAAAAATCACGGAATATTAGCAAAGGAGGCAAGTTAAAGTAAAATTTGTTCAAGAAGACGAAGAAGTTATGGACCATTCGTCCAAAAAAAAGTATGGACCAAATGTAGGCATAATTAATTAATTATCACCCGCACGGGTAGCTCAGTTGATCGAGTGATGTAAAAATTGAAAAAATGATAAGGATCGAATTACGCAACGATCGTGTGGATGTTACAGCTCCTGTGTGTTGGGTTGGACATCTAGGGCACATAGATACAAGATCTACCATCATTAGGCCGACTGACTCACCGTGACTTACAACCTTAAAAAATTTTGTCGGATCGGGGTGTGGGGCCCTTGGGGTTGGGGATTAACATTTTGGAAGAATTAATTAATTATCAACATTTAGAGCATCCTCATCCATAGGATTATTTGAGTATTAAGTTGGTGATGTGGTGGATTATTTTTGGGATCATAATTGAGCGATTAAGATTATTTGGTGAGATTATTTGACAAAATAATTCTGAATTGAAATATGAATCCAGATTATCTGATTATTTAGTGAGTGCAGGATCTACAAAAATCTGATTATTTTGAAATGACGAATGATGTAATTTAGAAAATGTGAAATTATTTTGAAAACTTTTTATTTTAGAGGTTAAAGTAAAAAGGCAAAGGAAAAAATAGAGAAAACAAAACGACGAGGAGTGAGAGAGATCGTCCAGTCTCCCTAAATTTTTGTTCAACTTGGGAAGACTAACAGCAATTTAATAAGGGTAGGAAAAATATGAAAATACCCCAAACCTTTTCATTTTATTGTTTATAGTCCCTATAAATAGGCATACTATACATGCATCCCTTCCATATCTCTTGCTACTCCCATTATTTCCTGCACTCTTCTCTGAAGGTAAACGAATCAATGAATGAATTCTCTCCATTTTCTCTTCCATTTATTTAGTTCATCAATTTTCTCTATCATTTATCTTTTTATCAATGCCATCACATTTTCTTCAATCCAATTATTCAAAAGCCTGTTCGTCTTCTACCTCACGTTTTCTTCACTTTCGTGTTCTGTGTGTATATCTAGATTTGAATAACAGATCTCTCTTCGTCGCGTTGTTGAGTTGACGAAGCAATTAGGATTTAGGAAATGGAGATAAGTTAGGCTTCTTATGGATGGATGGTGATGGCGGGGCTATCCTTCTGCCAAACCTCACAGCATTTGTTTTGCTCCGAAATCTCCGGATTTTTTTAATGTCTTTTTATTTTATTTTAATACGGAGTAATTTGTTGATTAGTTAGAGAATCTGGGAGTAGAATAGCCGTTGATGTTTGTCTATCCTTTCCGCTTCATCCTTTGCATGTGGTTAACCACTTGTCCTGCTTTTAATGATGCATTCTCTGTACTTTTGTCTTCTTCTTTTTTGGATTCGCATTATTTCGCTTTCTCCTTTTTGAATGTTAATAATTGCTGGCAGGGAGGATCCATCCAATTTTCCTGGGGTGGTGGAAGAATGGGTTCATTGGGTGTGAGTGATGACTACGATTTGAAGGGAGCTTTTCCGGAAGAGGAGGAGAAGGTGAAGGGGGTGGAAATTGAATTTGACCCAAGTTCTGTTCCTCCGTTTAGAATTGCAGAGATTAGGGCAGCCATTCCTCAGCATTGCTGGGTGAAGAATCCATGGAGATCGTTGAGTTATGTGTTGAGGGACTTTCTGGTAGTGGCTTCCTTGATGGCATTGGTGCTTTTCCTTGACTCTTGTGTCGCTTGGCCTCTCTATTGGGCTGCACAGGGCACTATGTTTTGGGCCATCTTTGTCCTCGGCCATGATTGGTACTGCACTTTCCTAATTTGCAACCCTAACTTTTTAATACGGAGTATTAAAATACTCCGTAATAATTTCACTTTTTTATTTCATACTCCGTAATTGTTTGATGTATGTATTTTGATTTTTATTAATTAATTATTGTGTGGCCATGTGGTGTACAGTGGACATGGCAGTTTTTCTGATAGTGCTCTGCTAAACAGCGTGGTTGGACATATCCTGCACTCCTTCATTCTTGTACCTTATCATGGATGGTCCGTTTTCATTTTTTCTTTTCCCGTACTGAGTGATCTCTGACATTCTTTGTAATGTTCTATTTGTTTTAAATGAATACAGAGTAATAAACAGTGTATGCTTTGTGTTCTTAATTAATGCAGGAGGATTAGCCACAGAACTCACCACCAGAATCATGGAAATGTTGAACGTGATGAATCTTGGGTTCCGGTAAACCAAATCTCTTTAAAGATACAATATTTCCTCAGTTACCATTTGAAGTCCCCTTCTCAGTTTTCATGCTTTTTTAGCGATGCTTAAGAATTAAGAGTTTTTTTTTTGCAAAAGAAGAATTAAGATAGCTGTCACCTGTTTGAGTACATATTAGGAAACCACACCTGATTAAGATAGCTGTCATCCTCACTCATTAGTCATATCTTTACCAAGAAATATTACGAAAGCTGAATTTTCTAGTAACCATTTTTTTGTTATGGCTGTTTATAGATAGCTTAAATATAAGCGCTCCGTACTTCAGATTCTCTAGTCCTTTAACCGTAATAACTTATCACATTTACCTGTTTTAGCAAAATTTAATGTCTTAAAAACAAGCACAAAAAAAGTCTATTAAAATTTGATATGCTCGGAGGTCAAATTTTGTTAGTGTGCGATTGCAATCGTCTTATTTTTTGGGTGGGGGCTATTTTGATGTTCTGTATTTTTTTGTGTCGTCATTCTACTCTGATCTTCCAATCTAATTGTAGTTGACCGAGAGTACGTACAAGAAGCTGGATGATTCTACAAAGTTTTTTAGATTCAAGATCCCCTTTCCATTGCTTGCCTATCCCATATACTTGGTGAGTCATGATCTCATTTTACTGGTAAGTTTCAAACTTTTTCCTGTTTTAATACGTAGTTTAATTTTTCCAATTTCAATTTCATCCCACAGATATGGAGATCTCCTGGGAAAAAGGGTTCCCATTTCAGCCCTTACAGTGACTTGTTTCAGCCAGAAGAGAGACTGTCAATTGCAATTTCTACTACTTGCTGGTCCTTGATGGCTTCTTTGCTTCTTTACATCTCAACAGTGTTTGGTCCACTTCCAGTTTTCAAGCTTTATGGCATCCCCTTATTGGTTAGTTCTTGAAAACGATTATCTGTCTCCTACGTCCTTGGAATGTCATGATAGTGATTCCTATTGATTAATGTTATCATTATTGTGTTTGTTCACAGATATTTGTGATGTGGCTAGATCTAGTCACCTACTTGCATCATCATGGCTATGACAAAAGGCTACCATGGTACCGTGGCAAGGTTTGACATTCTCATCTTTGATATATTCTCCCATCACTATTGATAATTGGAGATTCGGGTTTGGGATGGTTATTCCTTCTGAAAATATTCCCTTTTCGAAATGCGATTTTAATTCTAAACACAGCCAAGTTACTGTTTCTCTAAAATCTGGTCTTCTCTAAAATCTTACATTTCTCTAAACTATAGTTTACATATCTGGTGTTCTCTAAAATCTTACATTTCTTTAAAGCACAGAGTTTACAAAAATATTAGTGTTTCTCTAAAATCTTTTACTCCGTATTAACTACGTATATATTTCATATCTCTTCTTCTTTTTCTAGTTGCCCGTCCCTTATACTGCCAGAATTAAAAAAAGAAACTAAAAATCTCTCTCACACACACATGATTGCGGTTAAGAGTGACACTTGAAACCATACCCGTATTTTTTAGTCACAATATTTTCATTTTTACATTTGTCATTACACAATGTGGGCCATTGATATTTTTCATTCTTAAAAAAAACTAGATCTTGAAAAACTAAAATGAGAGCAAAATTTAGCAATATCTTTTAAAATTTTAAATAAGTAAAGTATGGTCAAACTTAGGACTTAATATTAGAGAAACTCAAGTGAGTTAACAGTCCTTCCATTTGAGTCATGCTATTTGTATACACGGGAGTTTCGGAACGTGCTGTTTGTGGACACATCCAACTAGAGGATATGTACAACAAATGTATAAAAAAGCGTATAAATAGCTTTTTTCCCTTTCATTTATATTCTGGAGTTTGCAGTTCATTCAATCAATTGATAATGACAGGGTCCTGGCCCACCGAATATATGTCCAAGACATTGCTTAAACTCTTACGGACTAGGTGCCTACAACGCGATTTGTGGCCTACCGTTCCATATTGAAGAGAGGTCCTGGTCGGGCCCTGACCACCCCAACCCATTCTGTCCCACAATTCCTCATATACTATGGCCTTAGAGTAAATTAGTTTTTGTGATTAGTTTTTATGATTAGAGTAAATTACGATGTTGATTTTTTACTTTAATACAGTTTTTGTTCGTTTTCTTTCTTAAGCAAAAACTATTTGTGTGACTATTTTAGTCTTCAGTCTCTTTCCAACAATCCCTGTTGAGACCTTGACTCTGGAATGTGTTGTATTGCAGGAATGGAGTTACTTAAGGGGAGGGTTGACCACCATTGACCGAGATTATGGAATCTTTAACAACATCCATCATGACATTGGCACACATGTTATCCACCATTTATTCCCCCAGATTCCACACTATCACTTGATTGAAGCTGTAGAGTCCCCCCCTCCCTCTTCTCTTTGTTTCTTTATGGGCCTAACTCTCTTTTATGAAGGGCATGAGCTTTTTAACAGGCCCTTCTCTTAGTTTCTCTATGGGCCTAACTCCCCTGTTTGTGTATGCAGACCAAAGCGGCCAGTCCAGTGCTAGGGAAGTTTTACAGAGAGCCCAAGAAATCTGGGCTTATTCCGTTCCATCTTGTCCCCATTTTGGTGAAGAGTATGAGTGAAGATCACTACGTTAGTGACGAAGGCGAGGTTGTTTTCTATCAGACTGATCCCCAGCTAAGTTCCAAAAAGAAGCAGCAGAAGGCAGCTTGATAAAGATTAAATTTAAAATTAGCTATTTATGTGTTGTATTAGTGTTAAACTTATTCCATGGATTACTACTACTACTAATACTCTAGTGGAATGAAAAAAGGTCTACACAAATGGGCTATTTTGTTAGTTCTATGTATGCCCATTGTAATGAAGTATTATTATTGTTACTAATGGGAAATGAATAAGGACAGTTTGTGGAGATGAGGTTTTCCATAAACATTGTAAAATAAAATTCATGAATAAGAACTTAACCAAGGTTACAAAAGTCATATTACAATCACATTAAAAAAGTAATCATTGTGATCACGAAATTGGTGGTAGTCACTAAAATTTCTATTATAAACATTAGTATAAAACGTTGCATTTATATAACTATCATCATTTTAGTTATATAATCGCATTATAAATTATTAATCATTTGTGTTATACATTGATCATATTATTAGACGAGATAAATACCTACATTGATGAGACATAAAGTTACACAAGCTAGATCTCTTACTATGGTTGGAACCACAATTCTGAACTTATGAATGTGTGGCCTAAAATTATGTTGAGGAGAGGGAAATTGACAATAAATGCTAAGAACCACAATTCTTTGTCAAAAAGGGGAAATCAAGTTTATGCAAGGACGAACTAAAAAGAAAATAATGAATAAGGTAATTTTGGGACCGATGAAGTATAATAGTAATACAAATAATTTATATGATACCAATACACATTAGTTTTTAAAAATTGAGTGTAAAACGAAAATGATATACTGTGATGTATCACTTTAATATTTTATGATGAAATATGAAGTTATTTTACGGATTATAAGAGTAACAAATTCCCCAAATACAAGTAAAAATGTTTGAGAATTCTAAAACAGGTCTGCATGTTTTTATTCCCAAAATAGAAATAATTATTGTTAAGTTTGAAAAATACTACTATGTTTAAAGTGTGGTACTGTCAAAATATTGCAGTAATTCTTATATTGAAAATAAAATATGATAGTCATATTTTGGAATACACAAACGTTTAGGATAATTTTCCTTAAATCAAACAAGGCATCACAATTGATCTATGAGTCGTTCTTGAACCTTATAAGGAGTACTACGTAATATTTTGTTACACTTGTAATTCAATAGTATAACAATGGAGTTACTTATAGAGCACCTTATAATGGAGTTACTTAGTATAAAACTTCCAAATAGATTTGGCACACAGTTTAAGATAATGAGTATTGTGTGGTGGAGAGTTGTGCAGAAGAGAGAGAAATGTGTAAGAAATGTCGTGAATCACAAATTCTTTACTAAAAAGGTAAAGTGGAAGTTTTAATTGGAACGGACGAAAAAGGAAAGTTGGAAGTTTATTTAGGTACGGAGGGAGTATCCGTACACTCTAGCCTTCCATCCCATAAAATACTTTCAACTTTCCATTTTTAGAACATTAGAAATAGACTAAGAGCCCGTTTGGTGAGCCCTTTTTTCGGCTTACCAGACTTATCAGCCAGCTTTTCATCAAACACGTAACTTTTGATTTCTCGCGTTGAATTTTGTAATAAGCAGAAAAAGTAAGGTTGAAGTTACTTTTCTGGCTGTATCGGCTGAAGTTACTGTAGATGACCGTTTTAGCTATTTTTACATATAATTTTTTCTTTATTTTATTAATAACATATATTTTAAATTTAATTTTTTCATGAATCAGCAAAATCAGCCAATACAGCAACTTCAGCCAGAACTTCATAAATTTTAGCAGAATCAGCCGATTCAGCCGATTTCGGTGTTACCAAACGGCTCTAAGTTACTTTCACAACTTAGATTGTACTCCCTCCGTTCCTATTATATCTTCCAACTTTCCTTTTTTATCCGTTCCAATTAAACTTCCACTTTCCCCTTTTGGTAAAGAATTTGTGGTACACAACATTTCTTACACATTTCTCTCTCCTCTGCACAACTCTCCACCACACAATACCTACTTTTCTTAAATTGTGTGCTCATGGGAAATGGAAGATAAAATGAGAACGGAGGGAGTACTCGACAATATTTGCATTCAGTGTTTCAAACACAAAAGCCCGCCACCATCTCACGCCACCTCTCATCACCCACTCTCAAATTCAAATCAAATCCCACTTCTTTTTCTTCTCACTTTCACTTTTTCCCACACTAATCATTCTCCATACCCCCTTTTGCCTCTCCTCTTATCAATCTTCAACCCTCTCCGTTCATTATCAGAACATGAAACTCGTGTCTTCTTCCACTTCTAACTTCTCCAAACACCGGTTGCGATGCCTTCCAAGAATGCCGCTCCGGGATGTATTTCCAGAATGTTTCGCCGTCTTCTTTGCTCCGATTCGATCCCCAAACACCCTTCTCCTGATCATGCAGTTGAGAAGTTGAAGCAAACAAAACCCGAAGAGCAGTGGAGAAGAACAGGGGCTGTGGCAAAGCTAATGGGTTTGGAATCAATGCCGCCCAGAACAGATTTCAGTTCAAATTGTGTTGCCCGAAGCCGCTCGATGGATAGTCTGAGAGAACCCAACTCTAGGGAGGAGATTCTTCTAAAAGCTCGCAGCTTTCGCGAAATTCCAACCTACTTAGAGCTAGAAGATGAGAATTTCTTCATTCTTAGCTTCGAACATGGAGGAAGAAAGAGTGCAGAGTGTGGGAGAGTTAAAAACAGCCCCAACAGAAGAAGACAAAGTGTTTACCGGAAGTCCAGTGAGATTAAAAACAAGACTTCTGAGATTATTGTTGGGAAGGATGGAGAGAAGGTTCAAGAACCAACGCGTGGATCAACTGTGCAGCCTCACGCCCGAGAGGAGGTTGTTCGGAAGAGGAATAAGAAGAAGAAAGAGGACTGCAGGAAAGAGAGATTCAAGAGGAAGATGAAAGAAGAAAAAGATTGTGATTTGGTGGATAAAATGAAAGTCAAAGCAGACTGTGATGATACTGAGAAGTCAAGCCCCAATTCTGTTCTTGATTTAGTTGAATTGGCAGCTCTGCAAGACACTACTCCTTCTTCAGGTTCGTCTAGTTTCATGTTTTGAGTATAATTTGATCAAGTCATCCCATTGAAAAGTGCATTCAACCCTTTTACTCTCATAGAAAGACAAACGTAATAGTCAATTTGTCAGAGGGCATTTGTTATTTTAACTGTAATTGTAATTTTTAAGGATAGTCATAAGACTTTCTTGTGCTAAGATTGATAAATGACTTGTTATGATTTACTTAACTTCATATTTCACTAAACATATTTCGTCATATGTTTGCATTTCACAGTTTACATTCATTTATTTATCTCTTTTCATTAAATCTGAAGTCCTAATAGAGTTTTATATGTTTTTCAACAGAAAAGTATTCAAAATTGGCAAGTTTGAAATCACGTCGCACCCTGTCCGAAGATCTTGAGAATCACAGGGAGCCGAAAAGTGGAAGTGATGATTTCAAACCTCAACAGAGCAATAAAGTTTATTCTCAAACAAAGAAGGATATTTGCAAAGATGAAAATTATGTAGAGTTGTGGGGAGAAATTTGCAAATTGACCGGAAAGGATACAGTTCATAACGAATGGGCAGTGGATAAAAAAGAAGCTTGTAAATATGAAATTTGTGCGAGTTTGGAGTTTGAAATTGTTGATGAATTGGTGAAGGAGATGGTGGAGCAACTATACATTGATTCCAAGACAACTTTTATTTGTAATTCAAAAACTTAAAAAAGTCCTTGTTTGTAAAATTCAAATCATACACCTTTGTACAAATATCATTATCCTTCCAAACAAGTGTTTATCATAAAATGTGTAAGGGCTCATGATATAATAAACAAGAGTAGTACAAAGATCTCTCATGAAAATGTTGGTGTGTACAGTGGGAACGAATGAACGAAGTGTTTATTCATCTCATAAGTTTCAATTATAGTTGGGGGTAGTATTTATACAGATAGAATCAAGAAAGATTATCTCAGCTTAACCGAAAATTAACAAACTTTAGCTCAGCTAACTAATTCTATTTAACTGTGTAGTTATTATCTCTAATTTTTGTCATTATTTCTACTTAGAAGATGATATATTCAATACTCCCTCCATATTGAAATGTTTGCTACATTTTCCCATTTTGATACTTTTTCTATTTAAAAATATTCAACTACCCTTGTTTTTTAGTTGTTATCTTCTCTTTTATACTTTTCTACCTCTCGCCTATTTTTTCTAGGCTATTCATTACTTATGCTACATTTTCTTTAAACACCGTGTCAAACTTTGTAGAGTTTCTGAACCGGCTCAGACCTCAATCACCATAGCCCAAGGGCTAGCCCACCATTCACCACCAAGGAGACAACAAGGGAAACCGAAAGGGCAACAGTCTCAAAACGCTCAGTTTAAGAGCCCAACCCCCAGACCAGACTACCCAGATAACCCACCAGAGAAGAACCCCCAAGATACAAGAATAGAGTGAAACAGAAGGATCCCGAAGATATCACCGGAGGGTGGCCGGAGCTCAAACCCTAGATGATACCGGCACTCTCTCACTCTAGAACTAGGGTAACTGGCTAGACTGCTCATCAGATAGAGAGAAGGTCAGGTCGAACAAATAGGCGGTTCCAGAAGGAACCAGACAATATAAGAGAGGGCCACAATAAGTCACGGGCTGTGTAGGAACAAAATAGGAGCGAGTGGGCTTGGTCGGGTAGACAGCCCAATTAGGCCAGGATCATTAAATAACAGACCAGCTTATTAATGAGGTGGACCAAAGGGAAAACTGAGCTGGACCAATACCATCTTACAATCTCCACCTTATTGGTCCCCTTGGTGATGTAGAGCAAAAACGTGAATGGGAGTATCATCATCGCCGGTTTTGTACCTGTTCTTATCTGGCCACAGTCCAAATTAAGTGTTCATTTACAAGCTAAAGTTTATCAAAATTGAGACATTTAGTCCCCATATCAGCAAGATTGAATTCTGATGCAATCTTGCATAGCTTCACTTCTCCTTTGTCAACTATGTCCCTAATAAAGTGAAATCTAACATCAATGTGTTTGGTCCTGTCATGAAACATAGGATTTTTACATAACTGGATGGCGGACTGGCTGTCTGAGTATACTGTCACAACCTGCTTAAGAAAACCAATTTCAGTCAGTAAACGTTCCAGCCAAATGGCCTCTTTAAAGGCTTCAGTGGCTGCCACGTATTCAGATTTAGTAGTGGACAGTGCAACAATGGGTTGCAGTTGGGATTTCAAGTCAACGACCTCTAACTTTGACCAATTATTTAAGCTAATATATTTATGCAAAATTTAAGAATTTTATACTTTTATAAGTGTTTTTTATAAAGAATATTTTCATATCATTTTCATATTATCAATACTTTCTCTATATAAACATATAATCGGTCAAAGTTAGACGCGGTTGACTTGAAAAGTCAAGTTTGGCTAAGTAAATTGGGACGGAGGGAGTAGGAAGTAGTAGACTTTCTATTGTCCCTATCATTTGCATAGTTGGAGTCAACATAGCCGGTAAGCAAAATACCAGTAGGAGTTTAGAAAACACAAGGCCATGGGAAGGTGTACCCTTATGGTATCTAAGAAGCCATTTAAGGGCAGTCTAGTGAGACATATCACGGTTTGCCATATATCTACTAAAGCAACTAACATCATAAGCTATATCAGGTCTTGTGCTTACCATGAGATACATGACTGACCCCATAGCACTAGAATAGGGTACAAATTTCATCCTATCTATCTCAGGAGCAGTCCTTGGGGACTGATCCTTACTTAGCACAAAATTAGGTGCTAAGGGGACATCTACAGGCTGGGTAGAGTCAAGATTGAACTTTTTCAAGACCTTATCTAAATAGGAGGTTTGGTTTAGGGTAAGGGGACATCTACTCCTATCCCTTATTATATTAATCCCTAGGATTCTCTCAGCATCTCCAAGGTCTTTCATAGCAAAGTTTTCACAAAGGCACTTTTGAACAATCTTAATAGCATTCACAAAGGGGCTAATGATAAGCATGTCATCAACATAATTCAACAAGAAAACAGGTACAACAACAGTATTTTTAAAATACAAGCAGTGAACAGAATCAGACCTTTGGAAACTCAAGGAAGTCATGCATTGGTCAAATTTTATGTTCCACTGACTGCATGGGAGATTGTTTCAGGCCATAGAGGGCCTTCCTAAGTAGACAAACATGTCCAGGATACTTAGGGTCCACAAAACCCTCAGGTTGGGTCAAGTAGATCTGTTTATCTAATTCACCATGAAGAAAGGCAGTGATAACATCCATTTGTTTCATCTCCTAGTTATTATGGGCAACTAGGGCAAGCATCATCGTAATTGTGGTAAATTTTACTACTGGAGCAAAAATTTCATCATAGTCTACCCCTTCCTTTTGAGTGAAATCCTTAGCTACCAGTCTGGCCTTAAACCTAATGTTATTAGGTTCCTCTTTAATCTTGAAAAGCCATTTGCACTCAACAACAGAACAATTAGGAGTCCTAGGAACTAGGGTCCAAGTTTTATTCAACTTAAGGAAATCTATTTCACTATGCATAGCACTAAGCCAATTTTTAGATTCTCTAGAGGCAAGGGCTTCCTGGTAGGTTTTAGGTTCATTTAATTCAAGAGTTTCAAAAACAGAGAAAACAAACAAGGAAGTATCATATAGATGAAAAACTTAGTCAATCATGCTATTAGAAATTTTCCTTATATTTCTCCTAGTCATGTCTCTAACTAACTGGCAGTTATCTAGATTCTGATTCTCAGTATTCATTTCATGAAAATCATTGTTATCAGTAGAATCATCTCCAACAAACACATCATGCACATTTTCATCATGATTATTAAACCCAGTAGGCTGCTCCACCTCACTGAGGTGGAGGGGGTGACATGCAAAATGTTGGTCAGGTCAGGAGTATCAGAAGATTCAAACTCATCAAACAGAGGAGCAGCAGTAGTCTGGATAGGCTCCACCTCACTGGGAGTGGTGCCATCAGAGCTCAATTCAGGGTCAGTCACATTTTCAATAAGCAAGGAAAATCAACTTCATTGAACACAACATTTCTACTTATTTTGACTTTAAACCAATCTAAATCCTATCCCAGATCCTATACCCTATTACCCCTTCAGGATAACCTAAGAAAATACAATTTTTAGACCTAGGATACAGCTTGTCAGTCTGTTGGTGTACATAGGCAGCACACCGAAACACCTTTAAGTTTGACAGGTCAAGGGGTTTCTTAGAGAAGACAGACTCAGGGCATTTACCCTCTAAGGGTACAGAAGGAGACCTATTGATCAAGTAGGTGGCAGTGTTAATAGCTTCTCCCCAAAACTTCTTGGGGAGGCGAGAAGTAGCAAGCATACTTCTGACTTTGTCAAGGAGGGTCTTATTCATTCTTTTAGCCAAACCATTTTGTTGGGGAGTATAGGGCACAGTTTTGTGTCTCCTAATCCCACACTCAGTACACAACCTATCCATATCCTTATTGTAGAATTCTAATCCATTGTCAGTTCTAAGGGTTTTAACCTTACATCCAGTTTGATTTTCTACCATAATTATCCATTCTTTAAACCTAACATACACATCAGATTTATGTTCTAACAAACAGATCCAGACTTTTCTAGAAAAGTCATCAATTATGGATAGAAAGTACCTCCTACCACCATGGGTAGGGACACTGGAGGGACCCACACATCAGCATGTATGTAGTCAAGGACAGCTTTGGACTTAGGCTCACTAGGATAACTAGAGGTAGGAAACTAAACCCTATGTTGTTTACCTAAGACACAACCCTCACAGAATGGTATAGGTGACACCAAGTCATTTCCAAAACACCTAGTTTTTTGTAAAATGTTCAAACCTTTATTACTCATATGACCAAGTCTTTGGTGCCAAAGCATAGAATTATTAGTGAGTACAACATTAGCACTTTCAGAAAAAGGTTTAGTATGAACAAGTAGTGAACAACATACAGATTATTTTGTTTTAAAGCTTTAAACAAAACCAGAGAGTTTTTCAGGATTTTCATACACCCATTCCTCCATTTTCCCTCAAGACCACATACTTCAAAAGCAGAAACTAAAAGCAGGTTGTGCCTAAGGTCAGGGACATGTCTAACATTTTTTAATTTGAAAACAGTTCCATTTTCAAATTTAAGACTTATGTCACCCATACCATGAGCCTTACACGTCTTATTATCAACTAGGGACACATAACCAGAATCACAAGTACTATAAGAAATAATTTTAAAAGGAGTCATGTGGTAGTTACAACCAAAATCAATTAACCATTCAAGTTCAGTTAGGTTGCTTAGGACAGAATTAGCCTGATCACAGACCATGAACACTACTTCACTAATTTCTTTATTGGTCACAGAGTTGGCCTGTTCATTTCTTTTGGGTTGGGTACAATCTTTTATGAAATGACCTGGGTTCCCACAGTTATAACACACTCTTTTCTTAGGCTTATACCTTTTCTTATCAGGTTGTCTACTGTTTTTATCTTGGTTATCTTTCCTAGGGTACCTAGACCTACTCTTGGATCTGCCCATGACAAAGAAGGCTTCACCAGATTCCTTAGGGTGATTGCTATGACCCCTAGAGTGTTTTAAGTCTAGCTCTTTGCTTTTCAAACCATTAATTACAATATCTAGGGTTATCTCATCCCTCCCATATTTAATGGCAGACTTAACATCGTTGTAGGAATCAGGAATGACATTAAGAAGGACAATAGGAATATAGTCATCTATATGTTTATCCCCAACCTGCTTAATATTTTGAATCAACTTAATTATGAAAAATATCAAGATTTTCCTCAATGTCTTTAGTTAGGTCAAGCTTAAATCTAAAGAATGTTTCCAGTAAAAACAATTTTCCAGGTAAGGAGGTATCAGTGTAAAGAGTTTCAAGTTTATCCCACAGACCCTTAGCAGACTCTAAGATTCCAACTTTCATAAGAACCGAGTCAGACAGATTCAGGTAGATGGTGGAACAGGCTGTTTCATTCATCTCAGTTTGTTTAGACTTATCCTTAGATTCTAAAAATTGACCAGTGACAGCTCTATACACTTTTTGTTGGATAAGACCACATTTTATCTTTTGTTTCCAAATATCAAAATCAGATTTACCATTAAAGGGCAGCATACCATACATGTTAGAAGTCATGGTAAACAATAAACCCACATAATTAATGGGCCAAATGTAATGCAGAGGCTTAGCCCTAAAAGGTTAGGCTGCGGACTAAGGGACCACGCAGATCTGGGGCCACTGAGGTGGCTGGCAGGGTATCCCCTAGCCCTAACCTCAAGTGCCTTAGCCAACTAGGATTTTACAACCAAGGTATTACAATGGATCAGAAACCTAAAGCATAGGTAAATAAGTATGCTGGAAACAGATGAGGGTCACATATAACAAAGGGGCCAGAAAGCAAACAAGAATCACAGAGATGCTCAGATAATCACACTGATAGTGGTGGGCCAAGTTCGACACAGATTGGCACCACCCATTCACGAGTTCAACAACCCTAGGGTTTCTGCAGGCCTGTCTAGAAAGATTCTGCACATGCAACGAAGGATCTAGGGTTTCTAACCGATAGATCTAAACCTAGGGTTTAAGATCTACCTATGCAACACAGATGCCGGTGGCACTCCGGCAGCCCAAGGCGGGGTTTAAGCTATTATACCTAAGCGGGTGTCTAGATCAAACAACCCAACTTACCATTCCAGAGGAGGAGCCTAGGCGTTACCCGTTTGGGGAGAACTTCCGGTGAGTCTCCGGCGTCGGCGAGAAGAGGCAACTTCCAGCTTTGATACCACTGTAGAGTTTCTGGACCGGCTCAGACCTCAATCACCATAGCCCAAGGCTAGCTCACCATTCACCACCAAGGACACAATAAGGGAAACCGAAAGGGCAACAGTCTTAAAACGCTCAGTTTAAGAGCCTAACCCTTGACATTCATGTAAATTACATATTTATTTCCGTGTTTTTAATTAGTTTTGATTGATTATTACTTTGGAAATTACACACTTTTGGTGTAATAGTTTAAGTTGTAAAAATGTTTGTAATTTGTTTAGATTAGGTTTATACTGAGCTCAAACAGGTCCAAGATCACTCTAGGGACCATTGGTGAACATCACAAATGGGAGGAAGGTGCAAAAACTCTCAAGATTCTGATTTTTGGTGTTGTACCCGGTCGGGTATGACCTATACCCGATCGGGTACCTTGTTGAAAAATCAAGTCGGATCAGATCCGGGACAAGGCAACATGCAGGGGAGATTTTGGCACGATCGAGTGTTCATACCCGATCGGGTGGCCGACATACCCGATCGGGTATAAGCCAGTTTTTTATACTTCCGCGAAGCAACCAAGTACCCGATCGAGTGCCCTTACAGCCCGATCGGGTACAAGACCATGCAAGCCTAAAAAGCCTATAAATACCCCCCTTTCCTCTCCATAAATATCACCAATTCCCATATACTTCTTAGCTCAGTTTAGACAAGCCCTTTCTTTATATTTTCTTCATGTTTAGTCTCCAAATGAGGAGCTAAATTCTTCCATCTTGGTTTTGCTACTTTGAAGCTTAATGAATTTGTAAGTTGTGAGTTATTTTCTTTAATCTTCTTCCTTGAATATTAATTATTTCCTATTCATATTCCATATTAATATTTTGAGCATTACTTAAAGGATCAACTAGTTTTGTTTCATATATTAATTATTACTAGAATCAATCGATTAATACGCTTGTTATTAATTCGGTTCTTTCAACGGTAGTAAAACTTGGTTTATTAATGCATGCGTCTCATGGTTAATAATCTAAGTGGAATTAATTATATTGATTAAACCAATAAACCGCTCGTGTTGAGGTTATCAATCTCAATCATTTTCATCTTAAGTTTATTGCTACTATCGGGCCAATATACGACGCTTGTTCTATATTAACTCAGTAGTAAGTTTTATTAATGAACGCGTCTCGTTATTAATAACTACCCTCGATGAACTGGATATACTCCTCGATTGAGTATTCGAGAGGAAGATAGTTAAAGATATAACCGGGATCAACGAACATTTCATTAAGTGGATAAAAGCAAAACCAAGTCCTCATCTCTATTAATTAAACTCATATAAGTTGTTCATCTTAGTTTTAAATTAAATTAAATCATCCAACAAAACCCCCCTTGTTACTAGTTACATATAAGCTATATATTCCTTTCCCTGTGGATACGAACCTTACTTCGTTATACTACGTATATTCGTTGTATTGTATTTATTTTGAGTGCACCTCACGACAAGTGCACGTCAAATTTGGCGCCATTGCCGGGGAAAGGCAATTATTTTTTCTTTTATTGTATTTCAAAAAAAAATTTAAATAAAAATATAAAGAGTTCTTATTTCTTCTATTTCTGAGCTTGGTGAAGTATATGGTTAAACATCGTTCCATAAACGAAATCACATATCAAACAAACCCGGAAATAGAGCAAACTTTCGAGCGGTTGAAAAATAAATTTTCTAGTACCGACTCGGAGGAATTATCTACCGGAGATACATCCAGCGTTAGTTCTCATTCTAGCGAGACCGAAGAGCCAATAACTATGGCTCTCGAAAAAAGAACTTTGAGGGAACTCACAGCTCCAAACTTAAATCAACAACTTAACCCTTATGTATCACCTTCCCAACTCTTGATGAGGGTGCTACATTTGAGTTGAAATCTGGACTCATACATCTACTCCCATCATTCCATGGCTTAAGAGGGGAGGACCCAAATAAACACCTCTCGGAGTTCCATGTTGTTTGCACAAGCATGTGCCCCAATGGAGTCAACGAGGAACAAATAAAATTGAGGGCCTTCCCATTCTCCCTAAAAGATACCGCCAAAGACTGGCTATTCTACCTTCCTTCGGGAAGTATAGGTACATGGGCGGCCATGAAGAAAGCTTTCCTTGAAAGGTACTATCCCGCTTCTGTCTCCTCATCTCTCAAAAAGCAAATCAGCAATGTGGAGCAAAAAGATGATGAATCGTTCTACGAATATTGGGAACGATTCAAGAAACTTTGTGCGAGCTGTCCATACCATGGCTACTCGGAGCAAGATCTCATCCTATACTTTTATGATGGTCTTTGCAATGATGATAGGCGGATGATCAACGCCACATGTGGAGGGGGGATCGTCAACAAAACTCCTTCTCAAGCTATAAATCTTATCTCGGATTTGGCCGAGAATTGTAGACATCACAACGGGCGATCATCAACAAAAAGAGTCATGGCGGCGGAATCATCATCATTATTGGAGAGTCAAGTTGCCGGCTTGACTTCTTTGGTTAAGGATTTTATTTTGAATTCCAAGACCCAAGAAGTCAAGGTCCGCGTCATTTGTACACAACAAGGGCACCCCATCGACTCATGCCCAACTCTCCAAGAAGACAACACCGAGCAGGTCAACGCTTTGGGATTTCCCAACCAAAAGAGGTACGATTCTTATGGCAATACTTATAATCCCGGATGGAGAGATCACCCCAATTTGAGATATGGGAATCCGCAAGGAAACCCAAAACAAAATAACCCTCCACAAAATCAATTTCCTCAAAAACAACCACACTCTAAACCCGAAGGCCAAGGCTCAAATATGTCCACCGAGGACATTGTTGAAGACTATTTTATTGTGAATCAAGTTTGTCTGTTTTGTCTGTAATAATTTAGATGTTTACTATTCCTGTTCTGCACTGATTTAATATATCTGTTAGAATAGTATTCAATATGGGCCAAGTGTTAGGCCCATACCTAGGCGAGAAGCCTTATTTTACGCATACCTGAGCCTCGCCTATAAAAGAGAGCGGAGGACTCAGGTTTGCGTTTAACTTTCGTATCTGCTCAAAATAACCTTAGCGCTTATCATTCTTGTACGAACTGTTCACGGTATATCTGAGAAGGTTTACGCTTGATCCTTCTGTGTTCATCTTTGTTGATTAATCTTTCATCTGTATGCCATATTATCTTGTTGTTATAGAAAACAGGGACTAACAAATGGTTTCAGAGCCGATCGAGAGCTGATCAGAAGAACGATCTGCGAAAGACTCTGTTTTTCCTCCCTTTTGTAGAATAGCGAGTTTATCATCTGTAATCTTATTTCTGCACCAAAAGTTGTAAAAGTTATACTGTTAGTATCACGTTTCAAATACGATCAAGCAGTATATCTTCTTTATTCGTTTCTGCATATTTTTGTTCTCTGTAAACTCGCATCCAGGAACTCGCACCCTTCGTTTCTTTAAGCTCTGTGCAGCTTTTTGACCTGAAACTTGGGTGAAAGGATCTCTACAACAAGGGCTACAACTTACCATATCTGTTTTTCTGAAAATCTGAAGTTTTATTTTTTCAGGAATTCGCAGTCCAGGTGTTATCGCATAAACTCGCAGCTGCAAACTCGAGTTGAGAAACTCGCTGTTAGGAACTCGAGCTCAAGAACTCGCATTACAAACTCGCAGTCTGCAAACTTGTAGTTAAAACTCGCAGTCTGACCTCGAGTTTTGACCTTGCGAGTTTACACCCCGAGTTTTGAAAACTCGCACTCTTGACCTCGAGTTTATAAACTCGAACTCTCACCTCGAGTTCCCCAGACCTCGAGTTTAGGCCTTTAATACTCAGCAACTCGAGTTCTTGACTTAGTAAATTTTCTGATCTTATTTCTCGAACGGTCAGTTTTCTATAGCTACAGAAATGGCTTCTGAATCCAATGCGCAAGGAAACAGCAGTACTCCTCCATCTCTGAGGAAAGGGGAGTACCAAATGTGGAGAACTCGTTTCTTGAACTTCCTTGAGCACAAAGAAAACTCCGACGCAATGCTGGAATCGCTCCTGGAAGGACCAGCTGTTCTGATGATTACGGTAGGAGGGGACTCAACTAATAATCCACTCATTCCTCCGGAAACAAGACGAAAGAGGCCGTCTGAATACACTGAAGCAGACAAGCTAAGGCTGAGAGGAGACCTTATGGCCAAAACATACCTCCTCCAAGCCATCCCCAATGAAGTGTACATGATGATTGACAGTATGCAAACAACAAAAGAAATGTGGGATGAGATTGAGAAATTACTCCAAGGCACGAGCATAAGCCTAAAAACCAAGAAATCTGCTATACTAATGGCTTATGACTCGTTCAAGGCTGCTCCTGGAGAACCTCTTCACGAGACTCATGCCAAACTTGTGAAGCTGATGAATGAAATGAGGAAAATCAAAATATTTAGAACCAACCTGGAACTGAATACTAGATTTCTGTCCAGTCTGCACCCAGCTTGGAGTAAAACAGTGAAGGACTTGAGACAACGCATTGACATGGATGAGATTGATCTCTTCACCTTAAATGAGCTGTTAAAGGAGTTTGTCAATGACGTTGCATGCACTGAGGAGCAATCAAGCCCAAATCCTCTGGCTCTATTGATGGAAGCTCAGCCCAAAAGAACATCAAAACCTCTGCAGAAGAAGAAGATAGTGGAAGTTGAATCTGATGAAGATGAGAGTGATGAAGAAGGAACTGATCTTGAAGCTGAGCTTGCAGATCTCCAAAAGAAGATGGCCTTGCTGGCCAAGAAGTTCGCCAAGAGGAACAACTCTTCAAATAAGCTGCGAACCTCTTCCTCCAACTACAAACAGAAGAACCAGGACCAAAGCTCAGCCAGGAAGGCTACATCAACTGCTAATACCCCTGTGTGCTATAACTGCGGGAAGGCTGGACATATCATCAAAGACTGTCAGCTTCCAAAGAAGACAGATGCAAACTTCTACAAGCAGAAGATTCTGATGAATAAACAAAAGCTCTTCTTGGCACAACAGGAGGAAGAAGAAGCCTCTGGCAAACATGCTGAGCTGGTCCAGTGGGCAGAAGATGATACTGAAGAAGAAGAAGAAGAAGAAGAGGAAGAAAACTTCGCATTGATGGCAAGGCTGGAGGATGAAGAAGAGAAAAAGGGCGATGCTGCGATCCCCGGAAGTGAATGCTCTACAAGCACTGTAAGTACCTCTAATCACTCTCACATAATCCAAACTCAGTTCGTACACAATAAGGACAATCTCATTAAAGAACTGCAGGAGAGATTAGACAATAATTACAGGGTACTGAAACAGAACCTTGACCAAAAATCTTCATTAAGCATTCAACTTGAAAATGCCAAAGAACAGATCAAAAAGGTGTCCTCAGACTTTGAAAGCTTTGAACTTAAAATAGCTGAACTGACTAAGAAACTGCAAGACAGCGAAGTTGAGAAAAACACAGCCAAAGCTGACTGTGAATTTTTAAGGAATAAAAGAAGCAACCTTTTAAGAAAAGTAAAGGAACTTGAGGACGTTTGTGTCAGAAGAGGTCAAACCGAGCATACAGTTTTTCTAAATCGAATAAGCGACGTTCAGCATTACAATCCAAAAGCTGGTCTTGGAATGCCGAACCCTTGTCATTTAAAGAAAGTTGACTGCCGCCAGTTGTATGATGCAACTTACTTAACTCTAGACATTGACACGAAAATGAAATTTGGAAGTGAAAAAGAAACCGCTAAAGAAGAAGAAGAGAAGAGGAGTAATCCTAAAATCGAAACTTCTTTTGACTATACTCCTCTGGTTGAGAAAGCTCTTTCTAAAGAAAAAGTAATCTACAACGAGGAGGGGTTTGACATTTTTAATACTCCAAAAGGGGTTCCTTATTTCGACTGTCCAATGGGTCCCGCTCCCAAAATTGGAATTCTTAAGTTCGGACAGGACAAATGCATCTCTCCGTTGGTCCAAAAATGTGCGGATCTTCAGAAAACCCTTAACAATGAGAGAGAGCGTTTTGAAACTGAAAAGAAAGGTTCTGAAAGAAATTGGCAAGAACTGTTAGGCAAATTTGATGAATTGAGTGAAAAATATCATTCTGTTTTAAAAACTACTCAAACCTCTTCTGATAAAACTAAATCTTCTGAAAAATCTGCCACTCATCACTCTTCTCCTTTTGTCACAGGACAAGAAGTGAAAAGAAGAGGAGAAGAGAAGGAAGAGTGGAAGATAAAAAGAAAGGAAATAGCTGCTGGCAAAAAGAAAGTCTTTGAGAATAAACCTGGTCCCAGATCCAGCTCCATTTTGTACTCTAAAACTAAGTCTAAGTCTGTCCATGTCAACTCAGCTTCTAGTAGTTCAGTCTTGAGTCCCAAGCTGAAAAATTCTGTGACATCTTTTGAACATGGCTCTATGTATAATTCTACTACTGCTTATGGTTATTCTGTTCCAGACCCCCATAATTATGAATGTGATGCGAATGTTGTTAGAACCAAATCTCCAAGAAAGCTCAAACCTATAAAAGAATCCAAGAGTAAAACTTCCAAGGGAACGTTTTGTATACCCCATATGAGATATCCCCTCAAAGTGCACTCAAGGAAACATCTTGATAGACTTTCTAAGGAGAAAATTTTCAAAACTCATCTCAAACAACAACCATTCAATCACAAATGCCCTGTCTACTCTCCTCCTGAAACAAAGCAAAGGTGGGTCCCGAAAAACAGACCCACCAAACCTGAAACTGAAAGGTGGGTCCCGAAAAACAGACCCACCAAAACTGAAAGATGGGTCCCCAAATACAGACCCATCAGAACCACAACTAAGAAGTGGGTCCCCAAAAATGGACTCACTAAAATTGAAACTGCAAAGTGGGCTCCCAAAATCAGACCCACCGTAAAGGCAGATCTGGCTACTAAAGAGCCCGCTAAAAACAGAACTTTTGGTGAAAAAGCTGCTGACCTTGGATCACAACTAAAAGCACAATTCAAAAAGGTGTTTTCCATTGATAAGGAAGGACCCATTCCAAGATGGGTACCTAAACCTGTTTCATTGTTTTGCAGGACGGTCATGTGTGGCACTTGGATTCTGGATGCTCAACCCACATGACCAGAATAAAGTGCCTACTGAGCAACTACACCAACTGTTACGGAGGAAATGTCAGATTCGGGAACGACGCCTCATCTCCTATTCTTGGATATGAGGATGTCATCTGTGCCAGTGTCACCATCAAGGATGTCTCATTTGTCAAAGGGCTCAAACACAATCTTCTGAGCATAGGACAATTCTGTGACTGTGGGATGGAAGTGAGGTTCTTTGCCAAACAATGCTGTGTTCTAGACAGAAAAGGGAACTCATTATTAACGTGTTACAGGACCTCAAACCTGTACACTATTGATCTGAAAAGCGTTCAATCCACCACTTCCATCTGTCTGCTGTCCAAAGCTTCAACAGAACAAAACAACCTCTGGCACAGACGTCTTTCCCATCTCAATTTCAAGAATCTGTCCATCCTGTCATCGAAGAAACTTGTGAAGGGGCTTCCTCCGTTGAAGTATTCCGCTGAAAATCATTGTAGTGCCTGCAAAATGGGCAAAATGACGCGAAGCTCCCACAAGTCAAAGTCAGTCCCATCATCTACTCTACCGCTGCAACTGATACACATGGATCTGTGTGGACCTATGAGAGTCCAAAGCATCAACGGCCGCAAATACACACTGGTGATCGTTGATGACTTCTCTAGGTACACATGGACAAAATTTCTTCGTACAAAGGACGAGGCAGCAGAAATCATTATGACCTTTGTCAGAACCGTCCAGAAACTGCTACAGCACAGTGTTCGAATCATCAGAACTGACAACGGTACCGAGTTCAAGAATCAAACTCTCACTGAATTCTATGAATCTGTCGGTATCACTCAGCAATTTGCAGCAGCCAAAACTCCCCAACAGAATGGAGTGGTTGAAAGAAAGAACAAGACCCTTGTCGAAGCGGCACGCACCATGCTCATCCAATCAAGATTACCTCACTTTATGTGGGCAGAGGCCATTAATACTGCGTGCTACACCCAAAACAGAACATCTATCCACAAACGCTTCGACAAGACCCCATATGAAATCCTCTTCAACCGGACTCCGAATATCTCATTCTTCAAGATATTTGGCTGCAAGTGCTTCGTACTGAATGACAGAACTGATAGAGGTAAGCTAGACGCCAAAGCCCAAGAAGGTGTGTTCATTGGCTACTCACAACAGTCCAAAGCTTACAGAGTCTATCTCAGAGACAAGCGAACGGTCATTGAGAGTGTGAATGTGACATTCTATGAGATGGCTGACTTCGCAACGGAACACTTACAGGCTGACCCGTCACTTGCTGTACCAGCGGACTCTGACACAGTTGAACCAAACCCTGTACCTGAAGGTGTGATTCTCAATTCTCTCTTTCAGAACTTCTACGAGAATTCACAACCTTCATCTTCTCCATGCACACCAGCTTCATCGTCAACTATTCCACAGCAACCGACTCCTTTCACTGAAATTCCACTCCTTCTCGGACCAGATAATGAACCATCTACTCCGTCAACTCCCCAACCTAATCACGGAGGAGTGGATGATCACGGTTTTGCTACCACATCAGAGTCATCTCCACCGCACACCACAGCCGCTCAAGAGTCACCAATCCCCTACCAGGACTCGGATCAACCGATCATTACTCCTACTCCTCTGGCACATGAGAGGAAATGGACAAGAGCTCATCCCACTGATCAAATAATTGGTGATCCAGGTCAAGGTGTGCGTACGAGATCGACTACTATGAATGAATGTCACTATGCATGCTTTCTAAGCCAGAATGAACCGTCCAAAGTCTCAGAGGCACTCGCTGATCCAGATTGGGTGATTGCCATGCAAGATGAGCTCAATCAGTTTGACAGACTAGAAGTGTGGACACTCGTGCCTAAACCCCCTCAGAAAACCATCATTGGCACTAAATGGGTGTTCAAGAACAAGAAGGACGAAGAGGGCATAGTGATACGCAACAAGGCACGGCTGGTCGCTAAAGGATACAATCAGCAAGAGGGCATAGACTATGATGAAACGTTTGCACCCGTAGCAAGAATTGAAGCAATCCGCCTTTTTCTTGCGTACGCGGCCCACAAGAACTTTACCGTCTTTCAAATGGACGTTAAGACTGCCTTTCTGAATGGAGTCTTGGAAGAAGAAGTCTATGTCGCTCAGCCCGAAGGATTTGTAGATCCCAGATATCCCGACCATGTGTACAAGCTGAAACAGGCACCAAGAGCTTGGTACGATGCCTTAACCGAATTTCTGGTTGACTCAGGTTTCTCAAAAGGGAATATTGATACCACACTTTTCATCAAGCGACAGAAGTCTGACATCATCCTGATTCAGATCTATGTTGATGACATCATCTTCGCCTCCTCAAATCCACGTCTGTGCAAACATTTTGAGAAACTGATGAAAACAAAGTTTGAAATGAGCATGATGGGAGAGCTGAATTTCTTCCTAGGCCTGCAAGTAAGACAACTCTCTGACGACATTTTCATCAATCAGTCCAAGTATATTCTGGAAATGCTTAAGAGATTCAACATTGATGGCAAATCTTCCATGACGACCCCTATGTCCCCCAACAATAAACTGGACTCAGACCCCTCCGGGAAGTCAGTCGATGCCACAAACTATAGGGCCATCATTGGATCTTTGCTATATCTCACGTCTAGCAGGCCTGATATCGTCTTCTCCACATGCTTATGTGCACGCTTTCAGGCAAATCCGAAGGAATCCCATCTGACCGTTGTTCGAAGAATTCTGAGATACCTCAAAGGCACTGTGAATCTAGGCCTTTGGTATCCCAAGCACTCAGGTTTTGACCTAGTCGGATACTCTGACGCTGATTTTGCTGGTTGCCGGATGGACCGCAAAAGTACATCGGGAGCTGTCCAGTTCTTGGGCGATAAGTTAGTCTGCTGGTCTTCCAAGAAACAGAACTGTGTGTCAACATCTACGGCCGAGGCAGAATACGTCGCGACTGCTAGCTGCTGTTCACAAATATTATGGATGAAGACCCAGCTAAAGGACTACGGTTACACTTTCCGCCATATCCCGATCTACAGTGACTCACAGAGCGCCATCGCCATCACCAGCAACCCGGTTCATCACTACCGCACCAAACACATCGACCTGCGCTATCATTTCATCAAGGATCACGTGGAGAAAGGAGATATTGACACTTACTTTGTAAGCTCCGAGATTCAACTGGCTGATTTGTTTACTAAGGCACTGGATGAAAAGAGATTCCAGTTTTTGGTTTCCAAATTAGGCATGTTGAACCTCGAGCCTATGTAATTTTGTTTCCACTGGTCTGTAAAAAGGTGTGCGTGTGTAGGACTTGTACAAAGTGTGCGTGCGTGTGTCTGTAAATAGTGTGTGTGAGTTGCATTATGTGTTTTGTGTGCGTTGCATGTGTCCAGGGGGAGAAACCCGAGAAAAATACAAAAATAGTGTGTGTGCGTTTGCATTCATCGAGGGGAGAAAATTTGAAAATCCCAAAAATAGTGTGTGTTGATTTCAGCGAGGGGGAGTACTTTAATTGGTCAGAAATGGGTCATTACTCGAGCTAAAAACCAAATGGGCCCAGCTACCTGGTTCTGGCCCAAACCTTTTTCTTTTCTCAAGGCCCATTCCTAAACTCGCCTTTATAAACCCTTCAGATTTCGCTCCTCCTCATTTCTTACGCCTTCTCTCTCGCAAAGTCCAGATCTCGCTGCTTCTATTCCTTCTCCGTATTCTTCCCCAACCTCACTCCCTCTCACAAATCTCCCCAAACTCCTCTCCACAAGGTAGTTCCTCGCTTCCATCTCCCCATCACACCAGATCACTCCCATCAACCGTTTTTCGAAAGCTAACATGAACCGTCCCAAAACCGAAAACACGATTTCACAAAAATTCAAAAAAAAGCTTTGGTTGAATGTTTATTATGATTTTGTGTCTTTACAGGTGGATATCGTCTTCTTTGGGCAAACACGAGCTTCTGCAACTCGAGTTAAAACGCTTGGTTTCATTTTCCGGCGTTTCAAATTCGAGGGCAGATCGCGAGTTTGTAAACTCGCGTTCATGGGCTCGAGTTTGTAAACTCGCGTTCATGGGCTCGAGTTTGTAAACTCGCGTTCATGGCCTCGAGTTTGTAAACTCGCGTTCATGGGCTCGAGTTTGTAAACTCGCGTTCATGGGCTCGAGTTTGTAAACTCGCGTTCATGGCCTCGAGTTTGTAAACTCGCGTTCATGGGCTCGAGTTTGTAAACTCGCGTTCATGGCCTCGAGTTTGTAAACTCGCGTTCATGGGCTCAAGTTTGTAAACTCGCGTTCATGGTCTCGAGTTTGTAAACTCGCGTTCATGGGATCGAGTTTGTAAACTCGCGTTCATGGGATCGAGTTTGTAAACTCGCGTTCATGGGCTCGAGTTTGTAAACTCATGTCCATGATCTCGAGTTTTATAACTTGGTGCCAGAACTCGTTTCTTCATCTCATAAATCATCCACCCCATAAAAAAAAGGGGGGGGGGGGGGGAACTCATTCTTTTGCTAACGTGTGCTATTCTTTCAGCTAAATATGTCAGGCACTCAACAAGATACCTCCCAGGAGGATGCACTCTATACTCATCTGTTCCCCAAAAACAAGTGGGTTCGGCTACAGGACAACAACTACCAGCTAGACCTTACCGTCTTCAAGTGCTCTGACCTAGTTATCCCTGTCATTCTTAAGGGGCACTACATCTGGACGGCACTCACCAAAGCTATACCGGTCCCCGAAATCTATCTGCAACAGTTATGGGGGACCATGCACATGCCCTACAAGAAGGACGCATCTAGAATCAGTGCCACGTTCCACACCAGAAGGCTGGCATTAACGTCGTCCACACTAAGAACCACTCTGGAGCTGCCTGTCCGCCAATCTTATGATCCGCTTCCCTCAAAGGCTGAACTGATGCAAGGGTTGGAGAAATTGGGATATGATGCACCACTGCCGTTCCTGTCTCACTTCAAGTTGATGAACCTGCCATACCCATGGAAGACATTGTTTGGCCTCGTCAACAAGTGCCTATCTCCGAAGCACGCTGGCCATGACAAGTGCAACATGCAGATTTTCCAAATCTTCCATGGGATCGTTTTCAACAAAAATTATGACATGGCACAGCTATTCTGGATCGAGCTGGTGACTCAAGTCCAGGACAAAGAGGACGAAAAAACGGGCATGACGATTCCCTACGCCAGATGGTTGGCGCTCATCATTGACGAATATATGACCGCACACCCAGGGATTCCAAAGCGCAGAGATGAGGATCAGTACACTGCCCCAAAGCTCCAGTACTTCAAGCGCTTCAAACATGACGCTGTGGGGATGACAATACCGGACTATCTGCTGGACTTAGGCAATCCACGACACTCCGCCGTTGTCCAGTATAGAGAGAGCTTACAGAGAGATGGCCCCATGGTTCAGCAAAACCCAACTGGACCTGCCCCGGGGCCTAAGCCGAGAGCAAGTAAGGGTCCAAAGAGAGCCCGTAAGCCACAGAAACCAGTGGCGCATGTGCCCCATGAAGGGAAATCTGACGATTCTCTCGAGAGGAATCAGACGGCTGAGGGCACACGTACAAACGCTGCGGAACCTGCCAATGAGTCGTCCAGCCCGGCCCATAAAAAGGCTGACGATGAGGCATCCAATAGCGTGGCCAAGGATGATGACGATGCTAACGATGATGATGACGACGACGATATTGACGACGTGGAGCACACCTTTGCCCTAATCCAAAAGGGGAAGCTGCCACTTGATTCTCCTCCAAAGAAAATCACCCCTGAGGATGCAGCTCCATTTATAGCTAACCGCCCCAAGAATGTCATCATCAAACAAGTGAAGGAGCCGGTCACAGCTGAGATTGCTGCTCCCCATTCACCCAAGGCAAAGAAGCAGCGTCCTGTCAGAAAGAGTTTGGTCGCTGAGGAGGACCTACACATCTTTGACGACTATCTTCCCTTCATCATGATAAGCCGAGCCGAATCCTTAAGTACATGGGCCAATCTTTTTGGTTCCCGGGTAGAAGCCGCAGCATCAGGCTCAACTGCGCGTGCACCGCCCTCTCCCAGCCACTCGTTAGCCTCCCAAAAGGCTAACGTTTCAACAACACGGGACTCACCCACCTCACTGGTTCCCTCCGAACCAGTTGAGCGCTCTAGTGGCCCACCGCCCGAGGCCACAACCCCCTTTTCCACACATCGAGTCTAGGTGTCACATTCCCCACATTTTCAAATTTTTCTAGGACACCTACACCATTCACAGCACATACAGGTGCACACACCCTGCATGTAACGACCGGAGTGCAAACGATGACGGTCGGAAGCCCTGCTACGCCAACAATGACTCCATCATTGAACGCATGCCACACATCAGCTCTCTTCACTGATGCTGTGACAACAGTTACAACCCCCGTAACTGGACCCCTTACACTCGAAGACGTTACCGTTCTCATGGACCGCTACATGGAGTCCACCATCAAACCATGGGTGCAACAAGCATTCACCGCTTGGGCACATGACTCCAAGACAACCCCAGCGGTTCATAGTGAACAGAGCCACCCCGAACCTCACTCTTCACCCTCTCAATCCAATCCTCAACCCACTCCTCAACCCTCTAAATCCCTTAGCCCTTCACCCTCTCGGGGAACCCACGATACAGAACTAGTATCGCCCCCTACCTCGACCAATCCCTTCCACCTATCCCGTCTTGAGCTCGCCGATCTCCTGTTTCTTCGGATGTTGGAGGTCGACGATTGCAACCTTACACCCTTCGAACGTGACCTTCTCCAAGTTTTCCTCAACCACAACCGCCCTCAATACGGCGCTTGCCGTGACAGTCCCCGAGGTCTCAAACGTTCCCATGAGGGTCCCGATGATTCGGAACCTCATGAGGGGGAGAACAAGAGACCTCGGACACTTGAGCAAGCAGCCTCTACCAGCCATAACCCCCAGCCAAAAACTTCATCAAACCAGCCCACCAACCAACCACCACCTTCCTCGAGCCACAACCAAGCCCAACTCTCTAGCCTGGTCGAGCTAGATGAAACATCCCGAGGCTTATCTCCTAGAGATACTGTCCGAGGAGGGGATGGAAGACCTGTAGTGGTTACCTCTGGTACATCACAAAGCTCAGGCCATCGATCAGAACACAGTTCGAAATCGATGACAACATCCTGAGGCGTGTCTCAAAAGGATACCGTCTGAGGAGGGGATGAGAAGTCCTGACGATGCTATCTCTGATTCATCTGTCAAGTCAGGCCATCAGCCAGAACTCAGTTCTAAGCTGATGACAACGGGCAATCCTAGTGAACCCGGTTGTGCTTCACGAGAAAGATCACCGCAACTGAGAGTCCCATACATTCCCCAAAGCAAAGACATTCATGATGCACTCGAGGATGCTGTGATACACGACACATGGCCGAGAAAGTGGACAGAGTGGGATGATCTTAGATGCGAAGATGAAACAGAGGATATGCAGCGAAATTGGTGGCTGAGAGAGTTGCTGGCCAAATGCGCAGAAGATATCATACGCCTTGATGAAGAGGAACTCAAAGAAGGGGAGGACTACAAACAGGTACCCAGGGAGCTAGAATCCGTCATCAGACAAATGGCAGGCCAGATGCCCCCAAAAGAAAAGCCCTGGGAAAACATCAGAATAAATGCCCCCTTCCAAGAGGAAATCAGAAAGGGAATTTGGAGAACCGCAGACAAGCTCAAGTAGCTCGATGAATTGAAGATCCGTGGCTTGACTCACCTTAAGGGCAAACTGGCTGGCGGACATCTTCACATGCTGATGCACAGATCATCTGGAAAACAACGACAAATACTTGAAAGAGACATGAAGTCCAGCATCCACCCTATTGACGCTATCCTTGATGTGCACAGAGAAGATCATCACACCATCCCGTTCTACAGCTTCAAAGTTCGACGAACAGACTCCAGCATATTCATCTGCCAGGAAAATGATTTTATAATGATGAAGATGGAGGATATCTACCAAATGTTCATGGTACGTAGGTATCTCTCACCGTATCGAAACAGGACACACAGAGAAGGTTATGAGGCGATCAAGCGATTTATGCTGAGACAGATCAGATTCTATGCTGCCCATGATCTACAGATGGCCCTGGAAAATAATGTCAGAAAAGCAAATCTGGTAAAGCCAACTCTGTACGGTCCAGAGCTCAAAAAGTACAGACCATATCATATCTTCAAGGACCCAGTCTCTATCCTATATCTCAATCACAAGGAACAGAAAAGACTCATGTGGGTAGAAGACATTCACAAGTATTGTGATGGGACTCTGAAGATCATCCAGACTAAGTTGCAGGAGATCAAGGAGAATATAGATCCAAGACTTGCGGACGCCAGCGAGGAAGAGCTCATGGTATACAAGAAGGTGTGGACCATCCTAAGACCCATCAACGAGCAACTTGAAAAGAGAAGAATGCTGAGACAGTATGAGCATGCGCTAAATTTCAGAAAGCATTACTTCAGATCTCAAAAATAAATGCAAGACGGCACTTGATCACAAAGGGGGAGATTGTTGAAGACTATTTTATTGTGAATCAAGTTTGTCTATTTTGTCTGTAATAATTTAGATGTTTACTATTCCTGTTCTGCACTGATTTAATATATCTGTTAGAATAGTATTCAATATGGGCCAAGTGTTAGGCCCATACCTAGGCGAGAAGCCTTATTTTACGCATACCCGAGCCTCGCCTATAAAAGAGAGCGGAGGACTCAGGTTTGCGTTTAACTTTCGTATCTGCTCAAAATAGCCTTAGCGCTTATCATTCTTGTACGAACTGTTCACGGTATATCAGAGAAGGTTTACGCTTGATCCTTCTGTGTTCATCTTTGTTGATTAATCTTTCACTGTATGCCATATTATCTTGCTGTTATAGAAAACAGGGACTAACAGACATGATCCGAGCACTCACCACTAATGTCTCAACCATGCAACAAAACATGGTTCAATTTCAACATGAGACAAAATCCAGCATACAAAACCTTGAGAACCAAATGAGCCAAATCTCAAGTGCGGTGAGTAGGCTCGAAGCCAAGGATTCGGGAAAGCTTCCGTCTCAAACAGAGCCGAATCCTAGGCAACAAGCCCATGCGGTCATATTGAGGAGTGGCAAGGAGTTGGTTATTGCCAAAGAAAAAGCCAAGAGCCACATTGGCGAAGAAGAGGAAGAAGAGGAGTTTGTAGAAAAAGCTCAACCGGAGTAGGATAAAACTCAAACCTCAAATCCAACGCCGGTCATCCCAGAAATTGAAGCATAGACTCAATGGAAAACAAAAAGTCCAAGTTAGTGAACGTGTTTCAGCGGTCTTTCAAAAGAAACTCCCCAAAAAATAAAATGACCCGGGCATGTTCACTATACCTTGTAAGTTGGGAGGTGCTACGTTTTCAAATGCCATGCTAGATTTAGGAGCGTCA
Organism: Cuscuta europaea; assembly: GCA_945859875.1. NCBI lineage: Eukaryota > Viridiplantae > Streptophyta > Magnoliopsida > Solanales > Convolvulaceae > Cuscuta > Cuscuta europaea. The sequence continues at coordinate 20,496,881 of CAMAPE010000008.1, read as the reverse complement.
ATTAATGTCATTCCTTACTCCTTATTCAAATCACTTGAGCTTGGCCCTCTAAATGAAACCGGAGTAGTCATTCAACTTGCGGATAGATCAAATGCTTATCCTAAAGGTATTGTCGAAGACGTACTAGTTATGGTTGATAATTTGATCTTTCCCGCTGACTTTTATGTTTTGGAAATGGAGAATGATAAAAATGCGGTTCCTATCCTTTTAGGAAGGCCATTTTTAAAAACCGTTAGAGCAAAAATTGATGTTTTTAGCGGATCTTTAACAATGGAATTTGATGGAGATAAGGTTGAATTCAACATTTATGACTCCATGAAATACCCAAATGAAGATCATTCTTTGTTCGTCATTGATATTATTGATCCTCTTGTACAAAACACTTTTGAAATAAATGGAGAGGATGAGTTGTTGAGCGTGATTGAGAATGATTTCGGGGACAATTCTCTAGAACTTGCCTTGACTCCCAACATACAAGCCATGATGGTGGAGTTGGATAACCATTTCCAACTTCCACTTATGCCACCGGGGTCAAGAGCATTTCCACTAACCATCCCCGGAGAAAAGCCTTTGCCTTCTATTTTGCAGGCCCCCGAAGTTGAGATGAAGCCACTCCCAAAACATTTGAAATATGTGTTTTTGGGAGAAAAAGAGGACTTGCCGGTTATAATCTCCAACAAATTGACCCAAGACCAAGAAGGAAAGCTGGTTGCGGTGCTCAAAAAGCATAAACTTGCAATTGGATGGACTATAGCCGACATCAAGGGCATTAGTCCATCCACTTGCATGCACCGCATCTTGATGGAGGACGAAGCAAAGCCGGTGAGGCAGCCCCAAAGAAGATTGAACCCACCTATGATGGAGGTGGTAAAAAAGGAGGTCATCAAACTACTACAAATGGGGATCATCTTCCCCATTTCCGATTCAAAATGGGTTAGCCCAACCCAAGTTGTTCCTAAGAAGACCGGAGTCACGGTGGTGGAGAACAAACATGGAGAACTTATGCCCACCCGAATTTAAAATGGGTGGAGGGTGTGCATAGATTACCGTAGACTCAATGCGGTGACTAGAAAGGATTTCTTTCCTTTACCCTTCATTGATCAAATGCTTGAGAGACTTGTCGGGCATGAGTTCTATTGTTTCCTTGATGGCTACTCCGGGTACTTTCAAGTACCCATAGCCCCCAAAGATCAGGAGAAGACCACTTTCACTTGTCCATTTGGCACCTTTGCATACCGACACATGCCATTCGGACTATGCAATGCCCCGGCCACATTCCAAAGATGCATGATGAGCATATTCTCTGAATATGTTGAGCTATTTATGGAAGTTTTTATGGATGATTTTACAATCCATGGAGACTCATTTGATTCATGCCTATACCATCTATCTCTTGTATTAAAAAGTTGTTTAGAATCAAACCTTGTTCTGAACTCGGAAAAATGCCACTTCATGGTGGAAGAAGGAATTGTTCTAGGCCATGTCATCTCATCAAAGGGGATAGAGGTAGACAAGGCCAAAGTTGAAGTCATCCAATCACTCCCTTATCCTACCACCGTTAGGGAGATACGATCATTCCTTGGACATGCAGGTTTCTATCGAAGATTTATTAAGGATTTCTAAAAAATCGCATCTCCTTTGTGCACACTTTTGCAAAAGGAGGTGGAACTCATCTTTTCCGAGGAATGCAAAAAGGCCTTCAAAACGTTGAAGGAAAAACTAGTAACCGCGCCTATCATTCAAGCACCCGATTGGTCTCTTCCTTTTGAGATCATGTGTGACGCCAGCGACTATGCGGTAGGGGCCGTCTTGGGCCAAAAGGTTGGAAGGGCCTCTCATGTTATCTACTATGCATCCACCACCATCAATGATGCCCAGCGCAACTACGCCACCACCGAAAAAGAAATGTTGGCTGTCGTCTATGCACTTGAAAAATTCAGGTCATACTTACTTGGAACCAAGGTGATAATTTACACCGATCATGCAACTCTTAGGTTCTTAATGACAAAAAAGGAAGCCAAACCAAGATTGATACAGTGGATACTTCTTTTGAGCGAGTTCGATGTGGAGATCAAATACAAGAAGGGCATGGAGAACTTAGTGGCCGACCACTTGAGCCGTTTAGTTCTTGATGAGGGGAACGATCACATCAAAGATGATATCCGAGGGGAATTTCCCGATGAGACCCTTTTCTCTCTAAAGGAAATTCACCCTTGGTATGCACATATTGTTAATTTCCTTGTTCTAAACAGGTTCCCGTCAAGCTTCTCTAAAGCTCAAAAGGAGAAACTCCAACACGATGCAAAACAATATGTGTGGGATGAACCATACTTATGGAAACACTGCAAGGATCAAGTAATTCGAAGATGCATCCCTGAAACAGAGATAGCATCCATCCTCTCATTTTGCCACTCACATGCTTGCGGTGGTCATTTTGGAGGAAAAAGAACATCAATGAAGGTGCTAGAATGCGGTTTTTGGTGGCCGAGCTTATTTCGAGATGCCCATGCCTTTTGTCGATCTTGTGACAATTGCCAACGCATAGGCAACATCTCTCGAAAACATGAAATGCCACAAGTTCCTATGCTCTACGTTGAAATCTTTGATGTGTGGGGAATAGATTTCATGGGACCTTTTCCTAATTCCCATGGAAATCTATATATTCTCTTGGCGGTGGACTACGTGTCAAAATGGGTGGAAGCAAAAGCCACCAAGACCGATGATGCCAAAGTAGTGTCGGACTTCCTCAAAACCCGCATTTTTTCAAGGTTTGGAATTCCACGAGTTTTAATAAGCGATAGGGGTACTCACTTCTACAACAAAACTGTGAGTGCCTTGTTGAAGAAGTATGACGTCACTCATAAACTCTCCACCGCCTAGCTACCACCCACAAACAAATGGGCAAGTCGAAGTCTCAAACAGGGAGCTGAAGTCTATACTCCAAAAGACAGTGAATCCTAACCGAAAAGATTAGAGTCTTCGCATGGATGATGCCTTATGGGCATATAGAACCGCTTTCAAGAGCCCTATTGGGAAGATGTAACCATATAGACTTGTATTTGGGAAAGCATGTCATCTCCCAGTCGAACTCGAACATAAGTCTTATTGGGCGGTGAGAACATTCAATATTGACATGGAGCAAGCGAGGAGACAAAGGAAGCTACAACTCCAAGAGCTAGAGGAGCTTCGACTGGAGTCCTATGAGAACGCAGCCATCTACAAAGAGAAGACGAAGGTATGACATGACAAAATGATAACAAGAAAGGATTTCAAATTGGAGACAAAGTCCTTCTTTTTAGATCACACCTTCGTCTTTTCCCCGGTAAGTTAAGATCAAGGTGGGAAGGACCATTCGAGGTGGTCAAAGTCTACTCACATGGAGCGGTTGAGATCAAAAGCCTTGACACAGATAAAATCTTCAAGGTTAACGGGCATCAACTCAAACCGTTCCTTGAAGGTTTCCAAAAAGAAAGCGCTGAATGCATGGATCTCTTCGATCCAATCTAATAAGGATGAACACTACCATGGCGTTGTGCCGCGACGTTAAATTAGGCGCTTCTTGGGAGGCAACCCAAGCCAAGGTACGCATTTTTTTTATCTTTTCTTTTCAATTTTTGTTTTGGAAATGTCAACTTTGAGAAAACGGGGAGATTCTCAAAAGAAAATAAGGGAAAAATCATGTTTTTGAAAGGCTGGGAAAATCTCCGATAGGTCGTCATCACTTATCCGGCCGGATCCATGCCAAAAAAGAGGATAATATTGAACAAAATCACACCCCAGGGTAGTGTACCCGATCGGGCCCCATCACTGCACCCGATCGGGTATTGATGAAAAAACCAGGTATGCGGAAGAAAACCCCCATACCCGATCGAGTTAGGGCTGAAAACAAGAGGGTACCCGATCGGGTATGTCGGGCCACCCGATCGGGTATAAATGAAAAAAATTGGGAATTTTCTTCGTCAGGTTTTACCCGATTGAGTACCCCTAAAACTCGATCGGGTATCAACCCCTGGGCTGAATTTAATAAAACAAGCACATACCCGATCGGGTGTACACATGTACCCGGTCGGGTGTATTTTGAAAAAAGGCCAATTTTTTTCGTTGCAAAATACCCGATCGGGTACACCCATACACCCGGTCGGGTAAATTAAATTTTTAACATGGAATTTAGTTCGCACCAAATTGCCCGATCAAGTATACCCCAACTCGGTCGGGTAGCAGCTCGGATTTTGAAGAAATACACGCATACCCGATCGGGTACGTCGGGGTACCCGGTCGGGTACACGAGTTTTTAACCCATTTCAGCGCCCAAACACACCATCTTCCCCAAATCAACTTCCCTAATTCGAACCCTCTCTCCCAAACCCACCATTTTCGAACCTTCTTTCTTCAAATACTCCCCATCTCTCACCCAAATCACCTCCTACAACAACCAAAATCTTCCCCACTCTCCTCTACAACCTCATACCCACAAAACCATCCCTCTCACCATATAACACAAAAACGAAACCCTACCCATCTCACCCCTTCTCCGAAAATCAAGCTCCAAAAGCTCAACCATGGCACCCAAAAGGGACAGGGCAGAGAGTTCAAATGCAAGGGGACCAATTCCCGGATTTGAGGATGTCCGGTTCGGCCCGGGGAATCAAAGGCAACGGTTCTTGGCTCAAATAAAAAGGCAAGTAATCCCCTCCAAATTTCTATGTCATGATGCTCTCACTGCTTTAGGCTTGTTGAAAAGAATGCGCAATTTATTTCATGAGTTGGATATGAACTTGATTTTTGATATGAAGTATAATTGTAATGAGAGGGTGATTTATGAATTCTTGAGCTCGGCTAAGTTTGTTGAACGTGAGGAAAGGGAGGAGTTCAATAACGACACACTCACATTTCGTTTATTCAATAATGAATACACAATAACGAGACGTGAGTTTGCCCAACATTTTGGCATCCCCGTGGCCCATGAGAGGGGAATACCGGAAAATACAATAGATGGCCACACTTTATGGGCTAAAATGACTGGAGAATTGAATGTGAGCGCGTCTAAACTTTCAATTAATCACGTTCAACATCCTATTCTCCGACTTTTCCTAAAGTTTTTGGCCAATTGTTTGCTCGGTCGCCCTAACAACCACCACACTCGGATGGGGGACGTGGCCATCCTCACCCTAGCCCTCTTCCAAATACCCGTGCCATTCAACCTTTGCAACCTAATGTGGGATCATTTGGAGAAAACTTGCAACAAAACGAGTAATATTATTGTCGGGGGAGGGGGGGGGGGGGTTATTATGCATTTGGCCTCAAAATTCGGCTATGTGGATAATGAACCAATAGCCGATCATTGTTTGATGAATTTGACTTGGCTTGGAAACGCGGGGTGCATCTCCTTCGCCCACAAAGACTACAACGGGAGAAACCACTACAAGTGGCATATCCTACCCAAACCAACCATCTACTTCCCCATCCCCTCCAAAGAAATACCTAAACCTAGGTATAAAAGGGCAAGTTTTGAAATCACACATTACCTACTTCCTAATGCCATACCACCACATTTTCAAGTCCAAGCCGAACAACCCGAACAAATTGAGCATCAAGAACCCCAAGGAAATGCACAACATGATATTCCCGACCCCCCTCAAAACCAACCACCACAACACATCCCCAATCCTCCTTACAACCCTCCTCCAACCGACTATTTCCAACAACTCTTGGAGGGCCAACAAGCACTACTTGCCGGGTTCAACACAATGAACCTCAACTACACAAACATGGGTGAACAACTTGCACAAGTCCGCGAGGAGCAACGGGCGAGCTTCCAAAGAATGGAAGAGCTACGGCAAGCCGACCTCCACCGCTACGAAGAGGACTATCGTAGGACTTATGGTCCTATGTACTCATATATGGCCCATCACGGGAACTTCTCTTCTATGGCCTCTCCTCCTCCACCACAGTCTTGGTATGACCCCTCTCAATGGGGTAACTTTGGAGGTTCGAGCTACGGTGGTGGGGGCTATGATGACGGGATGGGAGACGACACTACCATGGGTGAAGGGGGCAATGAGGGCGGCACCGGTGGAGGCTTTGGAGGCGGTTTTTATGGCGGTGAAGGCGGGCACTAAGGATAGTGCCTTGATCCAAGTGTGGGGGAGGAAGACTCATTTTTTTGGTATGCTAAAATCCCTTTTGTTTTACCTCATACTAAGCATTATTTTCTTGTACTCTTTGTACACACACACACAAAAAAAAGGAAATAAATGCTAGTTAGGTTGAAAACCCAAAAACGGGCAATCTAAGCAAGAAGGGCTAAAAAATAGAAAAAAAAATGAGTGAGTCGGAAAGGAAGGAAAAACAAAAAGAGATGCTAGGATGAAAACCTGAAAAGACTTCTAGGCAAAAAGAGAGATATGAGAGAAATTTGTTTTTGCAGGACATCGTCTGTTGAAGAAAAGAAGAAGAAGAAAAGGAGAAGAGGAAAAGAAGAAGTAAGGAGCATAGAAGACCCTTAAACCCAATAAAATGTTGTTCTGTAAACTCATTTACAATACTTGGTGGTCTTAGTTTCTTATTTCTTACTATCTTTGAACTTATGATCTTTTGATGAACATTGTATAAACATTTGGTTTTACTCGAGGTCGAGTAAAGAAACTAAGTGTGGGGGAGTTGACATTCATGTAAATTACATATTTTCTTCCGTGTTTTTAATTAGTTTTGATTGATTATTACTTTGGAAATTACACACTTTTGGTGTAATAGTTTAAGTTGTAAAAATGTTTGTAATTTGTTTAGATTAGGTTTATACTGAGCTCAAACAGGTCCAAGATCACTCTAGGGACCATTGGTGAACATCACAAATGGGAGGAAGGTGCAAAAACTCTCAAGATTCTGATTTTTGGTGTTGTACCCGGTCGGGTATGACCTCTACCCGATCGGGTACCTTGTTGAAATCAAATCGGATCAGATCCGGGACAAGGCAACATGCAGGGGAGATTTTGGCACGATCGAGTGTTCATACCCGATCGGGTGGCCGACATACCCGATCGGGTATAAGCCAGTTTTTTATACTTCCGCGAAGCAACCAAGTACCCGATTGAGTGCCCTTACAGCCCGATCGGGTACAAGACCCTGCAAGCCTAAAAAGCCTATAAATACCCCCTTTCCTCTCCATAAAGATCACCAATTCCCATATACTTCTTAGCTCGGTTTAGACAAGCTCTTTCTTTATATTTTCTTCATGTTTAGTCTCCAAATGAGGAGCTAAACTCTTCCATCTTGGTTTTGCTACTTTGAAGCTTAATGAATTTGTAAGTTGTGAGTTATTTTCTTTAATCTTCTTCCTTGAATATTAATTATTTCCTATTCATATTCCATATTAATATTTTGAGCATTACTTAAAGGATCAACTAGTTTTGTTTCATATATTAATTATTACTAGAATCAATCGATTAATACGCTTGTTATTAATTCGGTTCTTTCAACGGTAGTAAAACTTGACTTATTAATGCATGCGTCTCATGGTTAATAATCTAAGGGGAATTAATTATATTGATTAAACCAATAAACCGCTTGTGTTGAGGTTATCAATCTCAATCGTTTTCATCTTAAGTTTATTGCTACTATTGGGCCAATATACGACGCTTGTTCTATATTAATTCAGTAGTAAGTTTTATTAATGAACGCGTCTCGTTATTAATAACTACCCTCGATGAACTGGATATACTCCTCGATTGAGTATTCGAGAGGAAGATAGTTAAAGATATAACCGGGATCGATGAACATTTCATTAAGTGGATAAAAGCAAAACCAAGTCCTCATCTCTATTAATTAAACTCATATAGGTTGTTCATCTTAGTTTTAAATTAAATTAAATCATCCAACAAAACCCCCCTTGTTACTAGTTACATAAAAGATAAATATTCCTTTCCCTGTGGATACGAACCTTACTTCGTTATACTACGTATATTCGTTGTATTATATTTATTTTGAGTGCACCTCACGACAAGTGCACGTCAACCCTCCAGACCAGACTACCCAGATTACCCACCGAAGAAGAACCCCCAAGATACCAGAACAGAGTGAAGCCCATAGAAGGATCCCCAAGATATCACCGGAGGGTGGCCGGAGCTCAAACCCTAGATGATACCGGCACCCTCTCACTCTAGAACTAGGGTAACCGACTAGATTGCTCATCAGGTAGAGAGAAGGCCAGGTTGAACAAATAGGTGGTTCCAGAAGGAACCAGACAATATAAGAGAGGGCCACAATAAGTCACGGGCTGGGTAGGAACAAAATAGGAGTCGGTGGGCTTGGTCGGGTAGATAGCCCAATTGGGCCAGGATCATTAAATAACAGACGAGCTTATTAATGAGGTGGACCAAAGGGAAAACTGAGGTGGACCAATACCATCTTACAAACTTTATTGCAGCAAACATTTAAATAAAGATTCAAGGAAAGAGTATTTATTTCAACACATGCGGAGTAATATTTTGTCCTTTCTTTTTCCTTTTATATATTCGGTTTAAGCCATTGTGATTAGGAGAGGATATGGTTGATTAATCGTATTTTGGTTCACCAACTTATGATTAACCGAGGTATCGATTAGTATGTCTATTATACCATCAACCATACCATAACGATGGTTAATTGGATAACACTTGACCACATAAGATTAACCATTATTTGATTAACAAAAAACAATGTAAGTATACGAATAAACTAGTTTTTTTATATCATTGTATGAAACATGGCCAAGTTACGTTGTCATTGACCTAGTAAAATAAGTATGGGTAGTACTATTGTTTCTAGTCGTACTACACTTGAAGTTTAGTACTTCGTTTATAATACAAGTACTACCTCTGTAAGATATATATCTTCCCGTTTAAATGTAGGTAAGATTAAGAATAGTGAAAGAGAATATTAATTATTGAGGGTATGATGGAAGATAATGAAATAGTGTGCTGAAATGTAGGATAAGTCCAAAAAATAGTTGTAATAGTGTATTAGTTTCAAAATGATTGAGAGTATGATGAGAAGATTTAGAAATGGGAAGATATGAATGTTACGGAACAAAAAAGAAAGTGGGAAGATATGAATGTTAGGGAGGAGGTATAATTTACGCTTGTACATAGTATATAACTAAAAAAAGTTTGTTTTGAAATATCCATTTCCGAAATTGAGAAAATGGCATCTATAGTTTTGAATTCTAGTTCGACCAATCTTTGTTCATATTCATTTATTCTTTGAACGTAAAATAAAATTTTGATTCTAAAATTCAAACGGCTACCTTTGCACCTTCACCTTTCATCCTCAGCTATCTCAGAAATCTAGGGTTTTGCGCAACTCTCGTCTCTTTTGCACCCTTGACGGCGCATCTTCGACGGCGCTCGGCTGCAAGAGGGTGAAAACTAAGTGAAGCTACTTTTGGGTGACCAGTTCTGTCCACCACACTCGCTATAGTCTCGCAACGAAGCAGGTCGATGGACTTTTAGGGAAGGGTGGCGTAGCAGAGCAGTCCAGGTTTTGAAGGAGCTTTGAAACCTGATTTCCGGCGGTCGTGTCTATGTAAATCATAGTTTTTTGTTTCGGTGGTGAACAATCTGTTCATTGGATCCGGAGGTGTGGTTGTAGCAACTCGGAAAGCTTCAGTGGCGGAACGACATCATCCTTTATGTGGAGGGCTAGTAGACCAGGACAACAAATTCGCAGAAAGGCAGAGGCAGTCAACAAATTCTATGGAGGAGATAGTCAACAAAGGTGATAACATGATTCCCCGAGGTGACGAGGACGATCTGATTCTGGAAGAGGAGGTCGTGGGTGAGGAAGAGGCTCCGAACAGGAGTGTACGAGGGAAAGAAGATGAAGAGATGTTGATCCGCCCCCCTCCCGAACCGCCGCCATGGAGAAATTGTGTGACTAGGGTTTGGACGACTATTTCTATTTCTGTTTTATTTTGTTTGTGTTTTTATTTCTTCTGTTTTTACTTTTTCCAGAAGGTGAGGAAAACTCTTTTCACATTTACGGGTAATAAATTTGAAGAAGAGGGACTTTGAAGTAATTATAGTTAAAATCTCTTTCATATAAGACGAATTTAAATAATTGAACCGATGCTCATTTTAAATTGAGTTTAAATTATCATTTCGTTAATTATCCTTCAAAATTCTTCAAATTTGAGAACTTAAAAATGGAGTATTTAGAGGGATTTCTAAGTTTACAAAAACCATCTAAAATCATTTCCTCCAAGTTTTTGAACTCTCAAACATGAAAACAAGAACCATAAACGACATCAATTTTCCCCTCCCTTGCAAAACTCAACTCCCAAACATACTCTTAGATAGTTTTACGAATTTGCATCTGATTATTTCTCTGAACTGAAATGAACAATAATTTGGAAATTGGAATGAAATGTGATAAGAAAATGAGAGAGCTACCTAAATCTACAATCTTATAATTGTGAATCAAGGTTAGGGTATTTTAGGTAGGAAAAAAATGTTGGTGTAATCATGTTGCTTAATTGAGTTGAACATTCAGCTCTATCACTTGTACTCCATATTAATAAACTTTATCTTTCCATTTAATCTCCGTCTCCCACTGTTACCGTCTGCTTCTGTTCTGTTTTCTCCCCTGGTACCTTCTCCCCTATTTTATCCATTCGTACCTTTTGCCCTTTGATTTCTTTTGTAATTAATAGGTCGTTACAGCAGCATGTTGGTTAGGGAAAGCCACTAGAATTGAACCTCACCCCATTCAAATAAGACAAAACCCAAAACATTGTTTCCTCACTTTCCTTCTTTCCCTTCATCTTCTCTCTCCTTGTTTCTGCTCCCGCTTCATCCATTTCTCTGTTCGTACCAAAATATTAGATTACAAGTGACAAACTGACAACTCCCTGAACATATTATAAGTTATCATACAATGTTGCGGTGGGTGCTAAGGAAGGCCGTTGCCGCAGGGAGGACAACACGGTGGAGATCCAAAAAAGTAAATGTGAGGAGAGTTTGCTGAAGAAGCGCCGTGATGGGCTTCATGGACAACCCTTTTCTACCTCCACCCGCCACGTCCACCTGCGACACCAGTCCATTAGTATTCCCAATTCACTTGGTTATGTTTGGCTTTTCATTTTTGTCTTATTAAATAAAGGGGATGTAGTTTCATGGTTTTTTTGCTAATTAGCCTCAATTTTTATCAATGATTTTGTTGAACTTACGATCTATTGTTGAACCCGTTGATTGAAAAGAAAATCAGTGAAATCACTGTTTTTAGTTAAAATAAAAAGTACATTCCCTTGATTGTTTGTATTGCGCTGCTCAGACTAATCACAGAGTTAGGATTTTGAATATAGATTTTCAATCCCACACAGTTTAGTAGCTACTTTTAATGAATGCTCATTTGATGACTATTTGAGTTTCATAATTGTTGATTTGGAGCTAGATAACCTTCCTAGAATAGTAGAAGCTGTTTGGTCAGACAATAAAGGATTTCAACTTGAGGCTACTGCAAATATCCCCAAATTGCTTTCAATTGGTATGTTGTATGCATTGCTTTTATTAATCATATATGATCATCTCCTTACCTGTATGATTAAACCATGCTTTATGATAAAAATTTTACAAATGACAACCCTTAAAATATGCTTTTACTAATTCTTATTTTGAGATCATTTTTTGACTCCACAGTGTTGTAAAACTTGGACACTGGATATGTTTGATTTGATATGCTCTTCACTAGCTGCTCATATGTTCAAGATTTGTGTGTTTGGCTATGAATTCACGGGTGAGATCATGGGATTAGTATGTCTAGTGCTTTAGCCTAAGTTATTTTATAAAATAAAATTTTATTTATTTTCAAGTAATGTTTGAAAAACAAGGAGTAATACATAGTACCTTTGATGTGTATATGTTTGTTTGTAAATGATAAGAAACACAACTTTCAACAACAGCATTACTAAACTGATTGAATACACTAAACTATCTAATATATTTGTTTAAAAACTTTTTTTAAAATTGACATTAACTATCCTGAAGGTCCTTTAGGTACTAAGAAAACACGTGTCGTTATCAAATCGGCAAATCCTTCTATGACAAAAGTATTGTTGGATGCCCCGGAGGACAAGGTGAGGATGAGCATGATCTTTTTTGGTTCTGGTTAGAGAAGGGCAAGCCACACGAATGCCCTGTGTGCTTACCGTATGTCGTTTTGGAAGTGGTTGGCCCGGGAGGACCACCAGATGTCCATGGTCATGTAAGCAGCAATTGCTCTCTACCAGAAGATATCTGGTTTGGATTTTGACAGATTAGTTTTCTGCAAAATATGGATTTAAAAGCTATTGGGGTCAAAAGTTCCCGGAGCTTATACCTTTTTTGCTATATTCCTAAATTTTTCCTTACCAGCCAATATCTCATACGAACTTAAAGAGCGAACTGGTTGGTGTGTACTTATCCATTTGGTTTGAATTTCAAATTCCTTAATAAAAAAATGAGTTATGCTTTCATTGCTTTGGCGCTGTTAATAATCACTTATGTGTCAATATCTTATTGAAGTTAAACCTAGAGATTATATCTCGAGTTCATTTGCTATGTTGTGCATCTCTTTATATAAGCGCTCATTATAGCATTTCCAGATCTCAGATATTTTTTCCTAACATAAAGTATTGATATAGAAAATGTTATGAAATAAATACCTTAATATTTTGAAAAACTACCAAATACAATTCTAATGCCCGCCTGCTGTTGGTAAAAACAGTGTCCATAGCACTTTAACTAATTTTTATATTCATGACACTTGGTTTGTCTGATTGGAAAGAATGAGTATTTGATAATAGTTGACAATGTTTAAGTAGTTTGTATAAGTTTTACATATATTTTTTTTCCCTTCAAGTGTTCACTCCATAATTTCTCCATTTTTTACTTCCCCTATCTAAAATAATGTTCAAGTTTTAAATGCATCAACGAGACCTTGTAGGGAATATGATAAATTATGATTGTGCATTATTGATGCTTGTACATCTTGCTCATTGCTAATGGATATCCTCATTTAAGAGTTCAACACAATTTATGCATTTTTTTACTAAATACATTGGACTAATAATATCCATCCTTTTCGGCTTTGAAGCCCTAACTTCATATTTTATTTATTGTAATTATCATTGTTTTTTTCTTGTTGATACTATTAGAAGTGTAAAAGCATAACTACATTTATGTTACACAAGATATATTGGGCATTATTCAGATCGCGCATCGCGCGTTACGAAAATTAGTAGGACTAAATAAAAGGATAATTGTAACAATAGAAGTTTAAAGTTTAAATTCCCAAAATAGGACTAACTCTTCATATTCTACCCTTTCCTTTGCCCTTCCTAATAGGATTTTTTAAACAATCATTATAAAATATAAAAAGATCAAAATAAAAAAAAATCGTAAAAAATAATTAAAAAATATACATACCTCAACCACCACCTCAACCACCTTCCAGCACCGGCACCTCCGGTCGCCGGAAAAGATTGCAAAGTTGGGGGGAATATGTCATAATTATGACAATTTTGTAGAGAAAGCTGAATATTTTCATGACATGTTCATGACATTTTCAGAAAAATGTGGCATTTTTACATAAGATGACATTTTTTCCCGGCGACCGGAGCTGGTGGTGCTGAGAGGTAGAGGGCGTGTTGACAGTGACCTACATATTTTTTTAAATATTTTTTAGGTATTTTATTTTATTGTTTAAACTATTTTAATGTTTTTTAAATATTTTAGTTTTTCAATTTATTTTATTTTTTCACATTTTTATTATTAATTTATAAATATTTTATTACTTTTTATATTTTTATTATAAATGAAACTATAATTTTCTTATTAATAAAATAAATCTATTGAGAATTATTATATAAGGGGTAAAATGAGAAAAAGAGAAATATATTAATCTTATTTTGGAAATAAAGGATTTGTAATTGAATTTTGGGCTTATACCCGTAAGCAAAATGTATGTATAAAACAATGCCACATACATCAAGGCATGAAGCATAATAATTCAACGACTTTTTCCAACGCCCTAACCGTCCCGCACTATTGCCGCCGCCGACATCCATCAATCCCGGTTCCCATAAGTCTCCTCATATTCCCTCCAACCGTTAGAATGATAATCCATGATGCTTCCTCATCATGCTCCGTAATCCGCAGTTATATTTCCCGATCCCGTAATTAGCCGGGGTTTTCTGATCGTTTGTAATACATGTCTGAATAAGCTTTTAGGGGTTTTGTCGCCATAGATGCATAGGGAATTCGCGCGGTGTTAGGGTACATATAGAGAAGATGCAACATCAGAAGAAGAAAAAGAAGAGATCGAAGGCACCGAAAACCGGCAGGTCTGGAAGGGCTTCTTCTTCATCTTCTTCAGCGGGAGATAAGAAACACGACGAGCAAAAGGCTGTAGATGCTTTATTGGTAGCTTCAATTCCTGTCCAAGCGAACGTGGAACTGAACAATGACGGCGAGGTCATTGGCGACCTGGATGAGATTTCGGAGGAACGGAGCACAACCTCCTCGTGTTTTAGCAGGGAGGCAGGTTCGAGTTCCTGCACGAGTTCTTCGGAGGTGATTTTGGAGGACCATTGTCTCGAAAGTTTCCATGGGGCGAGGCAGAAGTGTAAGATGAGAAAGGATGTAGCTTCAGCTGGGACGGTTTCAACCTTGTTGGGGAAAGACTACGTGATGTCTGTTCCTAAGAAGAATTCATTGAGAATGAAGGGATCTAATGGTGATTTTTTCACAAAGGAAGATGCCGAACAATTCTTATGTTCAATGCTTGGAGGGGAGTGCGAATTGAGCTTCCCCCTGGTTAGAGACGTGTTATGTATGTTTTACATTCTCCATTTTTTCTTTTGAATGCTTGGAAGGGAATACGTCAAAGTGTGTACAACTCTAGATACATAATAAGTTGACAAAAGTTAATTAACACTATACCTTCATGCAAAAATAACATAAAAGACAAAGTTTTACATTAGATGCCAATACCGCTGTCGAACTCTTGCATATGAATTATAGCTACAAGGAACTACACATAAGTGAATAAATATTTGACAGAGTTGTTTTACAATTAGCTCTACTATATCTGGAATTAGACACCTAAGGATAAAAGTGTATAAAGGAGGGCTACTGTGGTTCATTGATGGTTATGCAGTGGACTCTTATGGTTTTGTGGCGGACCACCACTCTCACCATCATCACTGGTGATGCTGGTGGAGGGTGTTACTACCGGCATCGCTACTTCTTCCATTGTGCATTTGCAATGTGATGTTTGCATTCACTCATATGATAGTAATTTTTTCGTGCACGGATAATATCATGAGTGACACTGAGCTGAGATAGCTACCAGAGTTTTGTCCTTTTACACATATCATGGTGCAAGACTATGAATATAATTAATGTCAGTTAATATAATAAATTTGATTTGAGACTGAATTCTGTTCAATTTTTGACAGGTCAGTGTGGATACGATGTAGATAAGGTAACAGTTTCTATTTGAATTTTACTCTAGCTTACTCTAACTTTTCCTAGTTGTTTGATTTCAAGTAGATATTGTTGCATGGGATATGTCCAGAATTGGTGTTATTCTTGGTTAGGAAAATATTTTTTTCCCTAATTCTTTGTGATTTTTGTAAGGAATTTAATGCCCAGGCTCATCTTTTTTTTTTAAATCTCACTTCATAAGTTCCTTTAAAATATTTATTGAAGTGACAGAGTAGGGTAGGGGTATATCTTGTCCTGGTTCTACTCTTACCCTTTTTACACACTCAACTTTTTCCATTTATTTTTATGGACACATGTATTGCTCTCTAGTTCCATGGGTCATCCGGAAACAGTCTTTGTGTGCTTCAGTATAGGGGTAAGACTTCGTACATCCGACCCCCTTACCCCACCATAGGTGGGAGCCTTTGCGGCACTGGGGTAATGACCATGATGATTGTATTGTTCTCAAGTTAGTCTTAGAATGCTTACATATTTACTTTCCAGGCTCTAAATGTATTGCTTGAATTATCAGCATCCCCCTGTGATCAAGTGGAAAAGATTACAGTAGATACATCATTGCTTGCAGAATCAAGTGAGAATGTAAGTTTGATTCTGTTATCATCTTTTTATTTTGGGATTTTTTCACTATATACATCACTTGTTGCTTTGTTTGGGAGTCGGGACTTCAGGTAAGTGCCCTTTCTGTCTGTTTTGGTTTTCTGAGTATTGGGTTTTGCTTATTTGTTAAAGAAATTGTCCTAAATAGGATTAAATGAGGTTTGCAATTCCAAAATAGGACTACTATGTTTTTCTTCCCGAAACAGGAGTTGTTATGTCATCTATGAAAAATACTGTTGTGATTGAAAAACATTGCCATTAATTATAATAAATACTGTCATGTTAAATGCACTGTACTGCAACTACTATTTGGCGGTCACGCCTACAAGATGATTGTAAATACTGTCATGTTAGTCCTATTTCGGGAATAAAAACATCGTAGTCCTATTTTGGAATTCTAAACTTCATTTACTCCTATTGTGGGAAATCTCTCTATTTGTTAATGTCCTTGGATCTAGTTTATACCAAATTTAAATTTTTAAGTGAACAAGAATAGTTCCTCTGTCCCAAATATGTCTACAATTTCATTATCCATTGGTCAACACAGTTCCTATTTATATCTGATTTAGAGTTTTTTTACCACATTTGACTTCATTTTTGTGCTTCAAGCCTTCAATAGAACTTTTTTGAGAGTAAAAACAATGTGAAATTCTAAAATAGGAGTATTGTGTTTCTTTTTCCTAAATATGATTAATTACTGTCAATTATGGCATGAATATTGCAATATTAATGTTTGCTAATGTCAAAATATGACAGTATGATTTCAGGACGACAATTATTTACTCCTATTTAGAGGAAAAGCATAGTACTCATATTATGGATTATCTCGTTGTTTTTACTCCTCTTTCGCGAAATTTCCCAAATTCATATTAAGCCTAACTTATGTGTTATTACAAAAGAATTAACCTTATCGTCAGTCGACCATTACTCATGAATTTCCACCTCTTTTTGTGACAGAGATTGTAGTAGATAAACATAAACTCTTTTGTTATATTCTTGCAGCTCACTGACAAGACTAGTGATACTGCCTCTCTGTCATCTAAAGGTGATTTTCAAGGCAGTATGTGGAATGCAGGGAACTCTTGCTGGTAACTGGTCTAATTTACTACCCTCATAACACTAGGAAAAGTATAATAATTGTTATAAGCTTTAAGCTACATTTTTCCCACATTATTTCAGGAATCAGTTTAAATTTAGTGCTGATATTAATAAGCCTTCTTCACCAGCACCAAAAAACTTGGAGTCACAATTCTCAGAGGAAGTTTTGAAATCCTTGTTTAATATGCCCACTCCCAAGAATGCTGAACGTGAACCGAATACACTGAACTGGAAGAACGTTGTAACTAAAATGGCATCTTTTAGACCGAAACATGAACCTCACCCCTCCAAGAGTGTAACAGATCATTATGACCATGGTATTTGCTCAATTGCTTCTCAAAGTATTTTCTGATTTCAATTAGTGCATTAATGTGAACAGTTAATTTGGACAGTTTTGAGTTAATATTAAAAGATTTAATGCTTTGTGTTCATTGGGTGTGCTACATTGGTTGTGTACTATGCATGTTGTTGTGTATAATTGCGAGCCAAATCTCCTCTTGCAGTCCTTTTGTGCTCGTTTAGGCCCATGGTGGTGGTTTTTTGGGTGCATGTCCACTATGGCTTGGGATGAAGCCCATCTTGGTTCTGTCCAGTCTCATTTGTTCACCCATTCACTTGTCCAGTCTCATTTCGTTTCACCCATTTATGTTGTCCATTCTTATTGAGTTTAGTGTATAAGATTGTAAATCTCGTAGGGTATGTATGGGAGTTTGGGGGGAAGGGGAGTGGAGGCTTTGATGGTTAGCCGTAGGAGGGGAAGAGGCGGAGAAGTGGAGGGGAAGTGAAAGAAATCATTCTCATTTGGGAGTTGCAAATTTGGAAAGAGGGAGGGCATGGAGGAATTATAATTAAAATTGCTTTAGAGGTATCAAATTGTTGAAGTTGTATGCATTTTAAATTAGGCTAAACTTGTCATTTAATTGGTTACTCTTAAAAAAACCAACTTGGAGGAACTTAAATGTTAAGCATTTGAAGGGTTTTGGAAGGTTACAAGAAGACTCCAAAACCATCCCTTCCATTCTTTTGAACTCCAAAACATAACACGGAGGGTCATAAACCCTCATCACCCTTCACCCTTCAAAACCCAACTCCCACCAAACATACCCTTCAATATTCTTTTGGGGTGAGTGGGAACTAATGTACTAGTGTAATACTTCTGCTCTGTTGTAGCCAGGGAGAATGCCTACCATAGGTTCAGAGAATCTTCAAAGTGTCATCGGGAATCTATGAAACTCTGCTATGAGAAGGTATTCTATATTTTGGGATTTAGATGCCAAGCTCATACATAATTTCTTGAGAGAATTCACATACTGCTGCAGGCTGCATCAGCTTCTATCAATGGCAATCGTCAATATGCTGCTTATTTATCTGAACAGGTATGCCATATGATGTTGAGAGCTGATGTTGCATACTTGCATCTATCTGTGCATCTTTTTATAACAATTTGGAATTGTCCTTGAATCCCTCCGAAGCATTATATTTGCATGAGTTGCTCTATTGTTTGTCGACCAACATTTTCTCTTTCATGGAACCTGTCACAGGGTAACACACATAATACTAAGGCCAGGGAAGCTGACAAAAAGGCCAGCCTGGATGTATTTGAAGCCAGGTCTTCCATTTTTATGAAAATTAAAAAAAGGAGAATCCTTTCGTGTTCTTTTTCTGCAAAGAATATTAGCATCTCGTTTTCCTATTCAATAGCTATATTTTTTATTGCAGAAATAAGAGTATAGAAAACATGATTACTATTGACCTGCATGGGCAGCATGTCAAACAAGCAATGAAATATTTGAAACTCCACCTGCTGTTTGGGGGATATGTACGCTGTAAGAAACCTCCATTATGTATACTCACCAACGTTTGATTGCTTTAAAGTAACTCTGTATAGTGTGCTCTATGTAATATACACTATAGACCCCACTTGGTGGCATTAATCGGCTGAATGCCTAAATTTGCCGATTCTGCTTATCAGAATAAGTAGCCTTTGACTTATTTATTTGGTTGAAATCAATTTTATTGAACACCTTAACTTACATAAAGTTCAGCAAGCTCATCCATTTCAGCTAAATATTCCTTCCCAAACGTTTCTCTTATTTTTTATTTGTTTCTCCAGCTGTGAAATCATTTAGGGTTATCACAGGATGTGGGAGCAGTGGTGTTGGGAAGTCGAAACTGAAAAACTCTGTACGAAATATACCTTTTTTCTTTTAGCTGTAGTGCCACTATATTTTAGCTAAGAATTCCATACAAGAAAGGGGGGGAAAAGGTATTTAGATAATTCTTCTTTACTGCATGCAGGTAATTAACCTATTGGAAAAGGAAGGCATTGAATGGCGGGAGGAAAATAGAGGAGCATTGCTCATCAAGCTTCATGGGGAAACAAATTTCAGCTTCATAGATTCTGACAGCGATAGTGATTGATTATTGTCAATCTTATAGGTTCCTTATATCAGGGGTTTCTAATTCATTAGTTTTTCCATTTGTATATACGGAGTAGTTTATTGCGCCCACCTTAGTTTAACAATTAGCTGGCTTTAGATTAATGATTTATTGTACTGTCCTATTTACAGTATGCTTTGCGTAGGTTGCCCTCAGGACTTCTTCCTGTTAAGGGGTGTGCTTTTTGTAATTCTATGTTGTATCTTTAGCCAAGACAATCACATTTAATACAAATTTGTGAGTTCAGATTCTTTTGCCTTAATTTCAATATTTCATACAAAATGAACATGCAAAATAGTTCACATTTAACTCCCTGTTGAAGCACATTAAAATAACCATCGTTCTCTACCAATCTTCTATACTACCTTGGATTGGACTGATCAAATAAAATAAAAACGAATACAATAAATTGGAGTTGGTCTAATATAAGCTTATACAGTGCAAAAAGTGGAAAGAATCAGACAATATTGGTATTAGAATTCCAAACTTAACTTCAAACTAATGGAATATAATTGATAGAGTATATAGACTCGAACCCTCGGGTCTCACGATTATTGGGATTGGACAGTGGCCACACACACTTATCGAATGTCTTTTGTATTATTGTACTGTTCATATATCATCTGTATGTACTAGATTAGTATTTTATGTAGTTGGGTCTATCGAGCCCATATTAGCGGCCCGACCCATTATTCTCTATTTATACTCCTAACTCCTCTTGGAGCCTCTTGTAACCCTAGAATGATTATTACACAAGCAATATCACTATTAATCATCTTCTTCCTCTCTATAGCTCAATCTCTCCATTTATTATATAGTTTGGATCCCCATAATCCATCAATGGCGCTTTCATTGGGAGTTTGAGCAATAATCAAGTGAGATTCCTCCCAAAATGAGCCAAAATTGTTCTGAAAAATCAATAGAAGAAAAAAAATCTGGAAATCCCAGGTTGAGCTGCTGTCACCGTCCACGGACTGTCGTGCGCTACCCAGTGAAGCACATTGCACTACCTGAAGTCTGTTGCGCCCTTGCAGCTCTCATCCCCGCCCCTGGTCCAACACCGCCATCTCCGCAGGTTACAACCGCCATAGCAACGAAGTACAAATCTATGGCCTAAAGAATCTCCAGACGTGTCGTCTCCGTCCAGATCCGGACCAACCCAGCGACCGGCATCGGAGTTGAGATCAATGCTACAACAATCGACTCCAACTATGAGCTCCGCCGCAGGCGGTGTCTCCTCTTCTTTGGTGCGTCGTTACCACCGTTTTTAGCTCCAGGAGCTCTGCGTACAACCTCCAACGTTGTTACCTTACGCGCCGGAAAGTAGCGACCAGGCTCGGTTTCTCATCGCAGAAACTTCGAATGAAGCATGGGCCTTTCTGACGGTTCTCAATGACGGAAACAGCCGGATGCGTGCCATAACCGTGGATTCCATGGTCTGAGGCTCTGAGCGGCTGGAGTGTCCTCGAAGCTGTGCTTGCACTTCTAAACAGTGGTTGAATGCTTTCCCTTGATATTGACCAAGTCAAAATCAGTGGTGAGGTCAAAGCAAGTGTCATCACTCATCAACATAAACGGCCCAATTGAAAGCTAAGTAGCTAAAAAACTTCTTCCATTTATTAACTTTCAATAATATACTTGATAAAAAATATTACAAAATAATTATAAAATGAAATATTTTAATAATATAGCATCAAACTTCAATCTTGAGGGGCGAGTCATCCGTGAAAAGACCCGTAAATAACGTCTAGCGGATCCCAGCTACGAACTTGAGTGACAAGTTGAGCTAGATTGTTAATTTACTATCATTTTTATTTTTTAAGTAGTATGTATTTTGTGACATTGAAAAAACGGAGCCACCGGGTCACGTCAAATGCATACTTTAGTTTCTATGTTTTGTATGAGTTATGTGTGCCTCTAGCTATCGGAAATGAACTGCAATCCCTCAGTGGTAAGTTCAGTCCTTTATGCGTGCCACGCTCCAATTAAGCATAGAAACCTAGCTTGAGCTGAAGCTTGGAAATTTGAGGCAACTTAATTTAGGCTCAAATCCAATAGCAAATTATAAGCTCAAGAAATTATAACAATTTTATTTGAATGCATAGGTGCAACTATATGATGACATCATATCGGCCACTTAGCCGTCTCTCCTAGTCATCTTTATTTGATGGCTTGGACTTCTTATAGGCCTCTCGGCCACACGTCTCGGTCACTTTATTTATTTGATGACTCGGACATCATATTATGGACGGTCACTCGATCTATCTCTTAGTCATCTTTATTTGATGACTAACACTACCTATCACGCAGAGCTACGCACATATGAGGACCGATCTTGGCCATCCCCTTAGCAGATGCCGACGGTTGCAGTTCCACACCGAGGCCGAAGGGTTCACCCCTTTTGCTTCATTTTGGGGGCATCTGGTGTACTCTTTTTCTCTCATTAGGATTTTTTCCCACAGGATTTTTTCCTAATGAGGTTTTTAACGAGGCATCTCCCCAACGTGGACAAAAGGTGTCGACCCTCGGTCCCTATTGAGGACATCACAAGACATGCACTACTCTACTCTCTTCACCTCACTACATTCACCTCAAGGAGTGGGGGACTGGAAGAGCGGGGGACTTAACGCCTCAAATTTTTTCACGAAGTTTACTCACCAGACGACGACAGATCAGCACACAATTCTACTCCCTTTCGCCTCGAGTACTCTCGACTCAGGGAGTGGGGGACTCCTGATAGAGTATATAGACTCGAACCTTCGGGTCTCACGACTATTGGGCTTGGACAGTGGCCCACACACGCTTATCGGATGTATTTTGTATTATTTTACTGTTCATATATCATCTGTATTAATGGGCCTATCGGGCCCATATTAGCGGCCCGACCCATCATTCTCTATTTATACTTCTCTTGGAGTCACTTGTAACCCTAGAATGATTATTACACAAGCAATATCACTATTCATCATCTTCTTCCTCTCTATAGCTCAATCTCTCCATTTATTATATAGTTTGGATCCCCATAATCCATCAATAACTTTATTGGATATTGGTGGGACGTGGTAAAGTTTTTGAGTAAAAAAAGTCTAAGAATCTTATGTGCGCATACTTACAATGTACATATTTTTAGATGTAGGAAAGCCATGTGTGTTGTATGACTTTATTGATGCAAGTAGAAAGGCAGGGGTGAGCTTATACTCCTCCAGATCGGATTGAATAGGCTAGGCTAAACCAGAATTCTAGCATTTATATACTTGTTCGCATTATTTTAGATTATGAGCTTAAACCGAGTTGTGTTAAATTTAGTATGATCGATTCGCCGATTCGGTTAGCGTTTTTTTCTTTACATATTTTTGTGTTTTTTTAACAACTGTTTCGTGGTATGCATATTGAGATCTTATCCTTTCTCTCATTGGCACAAGGAAGTTTTGACTCGATTTTTATAGCATATATAAAAGCAATGCAGCTACTTATAAAACAACAAAAGCAACCTAGTCTAACCAGTTCCCCTTTACACCAAAATATTGGTCCGGTTCATGATTCAAACTCTTCACATCATATTATTAGCATGTCTTTTTTAAGAGGATTTTTTTCATCCATCTCTAAAATGTTTTTACATTTATTTTGTCATTCTTATTAAGAAAACGAGTCAATAGGTTTTTAAATGAAAAAGAAAATACTTTATAGACGGAGCAGTGAAAAACTCACTAGAGATAAATGAAATATTCGGTGATCCGATGTGCCCTAAAAAGCTCTCTAATTCAATTTATGAAAACATTGTAACATATATCAAGTTATCAACTTTACAAGTCTATTGAACTTGGGCGGCCGCTTCTCCCTCTAGTTAGGGTTTTATCTCTTCCACCGATTAATCGATTGGGCGGATCTTCCGTTTGGGAGTTTTCCCCTGTGATGAGTTTCATGGTGCGAACAAGAAGCAAAGACAACAATGGCGAGATGAAGGCATCATCTAGTGAGGGTCATGGGCGCGAAGCTTGGGGTTAAAAGCTGGAACAGATCTTAATTCAAGGTCATTTGTGATTGGTGGCGAAAATGGAGCCTTGACATAGAACATGATGAATAAGAGACAGGGTGAGGAAGAAGCTGCAGTACTGTTGGCTTGTCCCCCTCCTGAACCGCTGCCATTGAGTGTTGGCGAATCTAGGGTTTGGAAGAAAACGAGCGAACTCTATTTCGATTCCGTTTTATTTTGTTTGTGTTTTTATTCCGAACTACATGTTGTTTACATGTGTTTTTATTTCCTAACAGAAAAACTCTATGATTAAGACAAATGATGAGAAGTCTGTGTTGTCCGTCATTGGCTCAGTTAAGGCCATTACAGGCAGGCCCGACCACAAGGCAGTGCAAACGGTGCGGTGGAACAGGGCCTCCACTTAAGGAGGGCCCCCAATTTTAATTGATATGTTAGTTCCATTAGAAAAAACTGAAGTATTTAATCTTTTATTCGGAGCTAGAAAGATTGAACGTGCGGCTCTTCGGAGGAAAAAGTCATCTTCCTCGATCTTGATTAGTGACTCCTCGTAAAACACACAACCTACAAAATTACAAAATCCGATTGGCGACCAAGTGACTAGACCAATTCAATATAAACTATATTCACTTCTTTGTCAAATCCCTTCTTCCCGATTTTCTTCTCCAAACATCTCCTCTCAAATAACTTCCTAAGTTTTCTGCTAAAATATGAATTCGAAGTGGAGCAGAGTGAGAAGTTCAAAGTTTCAAAATAGCGTACTGCACCGTTCCACACTCAATATTTTATACGTATTATATTCATCACAAAGATATTTACTGTGTACTTTGTTTTTAGGTCTTTAAAGCTTAATGTGCTTGAGTAGTAGCCTGACCCTTTTGAATACGGTTAATATTTTTTGGGGGAGTTATTTGATGTTTTGTTTATTAATTAGGAAAATAAAATAATAGTATGTACTCCCTCCCTTTTTATTTAGTGCGACACTATTTTTCAAGTCAATGATGTTAAATTTTGACTGATTATATATTTATACACGGTAATATTGATCATATGAAAATTGTACGAAAATTTTCTTTATTAAAAATATAATCATAAAAATATAAATCTATTAAATTTCACATAAATATATTAGTTAAAATAATGAATTAAAACTATCATTTTTATTAGAAAAATCAAAGATGGCTAAATAAAAAGGGATAGAGGTAGTATATTTTATGTTTATGTTATCCCAAAATGTTCTTAAATTTTGCTTACTGCTTGTTTAAATTTATACGGAGTACTACGTATATTTTATGTTTAAGGGCCTCCAATTGCATTTTGAACAGGGCCCCTAATATGTTCGGGCCGGCCCTGATTACAGGATCAGTGAATCTTATTGCTTCTATAGAGGTGATAGATTCTAAATCTGGTTCGAGGCAGATAGTAGACAAAAGTTCTTTTGTCGTTTTGTATCTTGCTTAAGTTTTGTTATTGTTGTTGACGGATAGTATATCCGGGGGATACAGCTGAAGGGTATCTAGAGAGAAGTCAGAACAAGTAAGAGAGAGAGTGAGTGTGTATTAAATGAACTCAAAAGTGTCTTATTGCTTCTATAGAGGTGATAGATTCTAAATCTGGTTCGAGACAGACGGTAGACAAAAGTTCTTTTGTCGTTTTGTATCTTGCTTAAGTTCTGTTATTGTTATGGACTAATTTGTCGTCGCCAATGTTATATCTGTATCATTCACATTTACCTCGAAAGTTGTATCTCATGTTACAACTTACAAGTATACATTATTTTCTTTTGGGAGATCATTTCGAGGTAAATGTGAGTGATACAGAAAATTTGGTTTTAACATAAAACAGATACTATGATAGGTTAGAAAGAATTGCCAAAAAAATCCTTACACCATTTGTGATTTTGCATTAGAGTTCTTTTTATTTTTCATACTATTAGTTAGAATTTTAGTTCTCAACTAGGACCATGTTAAATGCTACACGTTGTACCACAAAATTTGTTGGTACTTAGCTTGTTTGAAATTTGCCGCTTGATGAACATTTTGTCGTAGTGGCTCAAAATAAATTGAATACTTAACACTTATACGTAGTATCGTGAAGTAGAGTCCGTATCCACATGGAAAGGAATAAATCTCTTTTTATATGAAACTAGTAATTAAAGGAGGGTTTTGGGGTTGAATGGTTTAATTTAATAAGAAACTAAGATGAACAACCTATATGTGTTTTAATTCAAAGATAAAAGGACTTGACTTTGCTACTTTACACTTGTTGATATATTTAGTTGATCCTTGCTATATCTATAAATTATCCCCTCTCGAATACTCAATCGAGGAGTATATCCAGATCATCGAGGATAGTTATTAACAACGATAGTTTATTAACAATCCTTACTATTAATCAAATATAGAACAACGCCTTATACCGATTTAATAGTAGCATTTAATATTTTTAACTCCTTGATGAAATCAATTGAGATTGACAACCTCAACACAACGGTTTCGGTTTAACCAACAAAATTAATCCCTCTTAAGTCTATTAACCACGACCGTGCATTGGGACCGGGACTGTACGGATATGAGGGTTCCACCACCGCCCCCTTTGACGGCCCAGGAGGAAGAGATGGCCGAAATGAGGAGGCAAATGAATGAAATGCGGGACCAGATGAACAGGGTACCTGTACAACCCGCACCAGTTCAGCTGGGGATTACTTCCCCGTTTACTAGGGAGCTCATGTACGCGGATATCCAAGGGGGTGCCAAGCCCCCGACCGGCCAAATTTACGTTGGGGTGGGAGATCCCCACGTACATCTGAGGAGTTACCAAGGGGGACTTATGCTGCTAGGAGCACCCGAGGTCGCCATTTGCCGTTTGTTTTTCAGCACGCTCAGGGGGCCTGCCCAGGAATGGTTCGGGACATTACAGCCCGAGTCAATCAATAGCTTTGCCGAGTTATCAGCGTTATTCTTGGCTCAATTTGCTTCCAGTGCCAATCCCAAACGGCACTTCAGCTATTTGACCAGCGTGAAGCAAAACGCCAAGGAGACCCTCAACCAATTCCTGAAAAGGTGGAGGGATGAAACTTTAACAGTGGAAAGCATGACGGATGATACCGCCATTGCCCTGTTCACGAATGCCCTCCGAACGGGGGAGTTGTACAAAGAATTGAAGATGAATCCGGGTACGGCGTACGCCGAGGTGCTAGATAGGGCTCGCAAGCATGCCGCCCTAGAAGAGGAGATAATGATCAGGGATAAGGTCATTACGCCTGCTGCCCCGATCAGACTGGCCGATCGGCTGGGTCCTAGCCCAGCGGCCACTTTACCTCCCAAGCAAGGGAGATTTACGCCCCTGGTCCTATCAATAGCAACCATCTATCAGCACGAGAGGGACAATATTCCCATCCCGACTGATTCTGGACAGTTCATGGGAACGGATGACAATGCTTTCTGTAAATATCACAACAGAAAGGGTCATGCCACCAATGCCTGCAGGGCCCTGCAAACAGCAATTGAGGATCTGATCCGAAGGGGCCATCTGGGCAAATATGTGAACAAAGATCCGAATGCAATGGGCACGTTAAAACCGGCCAGGAAACCTAATAGCTGGCGTCGAGATGCTCAACGTGACGCCCAGCCTCAAAATGATGTGTATGTTCCTCCCAGGGATGAGTCAGAGGGCTCGGGAGGCCCCGGAAAGAAGCCTCGAATGGAGGTCAAGGTCATATTTGGGGGCGGGGAGACCGGAGATTCGAACGCCGAACGGAAAAGGTTCGAGCGAAGTCTTTATGTGGGATCCGTCTCCGCTCCCCCCAGAAGAAAGGAAGGACAGACCCGATCACTTTCGGGCCAGCTGATTTACCCAATTCTCCAAGCCCCCACAGGGATGAACTAGTGGTAAGCATGTGCATTGACAATGCTTTGATCCGCCGAGTACTGGTTGATACTGGGAGCAGTGTGAATGTATTGTATCTACAATCATTCGAGAAAATGGGTCTACAAAGGAGCCAATTAACCCACCTGCGGACTCCACTGGCGAGTTTTACCGGTAACTGCATCGAAGCAGAAGGGACCATCCAGTTAATGGTTGAAATTGGGGATGAAACCCACAGAGCGTCACTCCGAATGACGTTCATGGTGGTAGATATAAAGTGCGCCCACAATGCCATATTGGGCCGACCGCGATTGGAAGATCTGGAAGCAATAGCCTCTGTCCGCCACTCATGCATCAAATTCCCTACAGACACTGGGGTAGGGGTGGCCAGAACTGACCCAACAACAGCCTGGACATGTTATCGGGAGGCCCTGAAACAGATGAACACTCGTGGGATGCGGGTGAATACAATTGAGGTGGAAACCCACCGAACGGAGTTCGAAGCACACCCGGAGCCCGCCACCCTTCTTGAACAAATCAACCTCGACTTCCCCCCGAACCGTAAGGTTGCTATCGGGGTAGATCCGGAGGCTGATACCCGGGATGGCGTGATTGCCGTCCTCAAAAAGTTTCAGGTGCTGTTTGCCCGGGGGCCAGAAGATATGCCCGACATTGATCCAGAAATAATATGTCACAAACTTGCCGTTCGGTCTGATGCGAAACCGGTCCAACAGAAGAAACGGTATCAAGCAACCGAACGACGGGAATTCACAAAGAAGGAAGTGGCCACTTTGCTAAGGATAAAGCACATCCGTCCGGTAATCCACATAGAATGGCTATCCAATGTGGTTCTAGCCCCAAAACAATCTACCTGGAGAATGTGCGTGGATTACTCTGATCTGAATAAAGCGTGCCCCATGGATCCCTACCCAGTGCCGAGGATCGATCTGCTAGTGGATGAGACTACCGGGTGTGAGTTACTGAGCTTCATGGATGCTTTCTGGGGTTATCATCAGATATTCATGCACCCGGCCGATGCAGAGAAAACGGCGTTCGTTACTTCGGATGGCGTGTTTTGCTACATCGTCATGCCATTCGGATTAAAGAACGCGATGGCAACCTTCCAGAGGATGATCGGGATGCTGTTCAAAGATGTGCTGGGTGTCACAATGGAAGCCTACGTTGATGACATCCTGATCAAGAGCAAAAAGAAGGAAAACCATGTCCTGGACATAGAAAAGGTGTTCGGGATAATGCAAAAGGCGAATATGAGGCTGAATCCCAAGAAATGTGCGTTTGCTGTAAGAGGAGGCAAATTTTTGGGGTACATGATGAGCGAGAAGGGGATTGAGCCCAATCCAGAAAAAGTAAAGGCAATTGTGGACATGGAGGCTCCGAGAAATCTCAAGGAAGTGCAGAGGTTGACCGGTCGGCTAGCAGCCCTGAGCAGATTCCTATGCAAACTGGCCGATCGAGCCATCCTGTTCTTCCAGATCATGAAGAAAGCCAACCCTTTCGAGTGGACGGCCGAATGCCAAACGGCCTTTGAGGATTTCAAGACATATCTGTCTTCCCCCCTGGTCTTGACAAAACCCGAACCAGGGGAACATCTGTATATGTACCTTGCTGTAGCTGACTTGGCCGTAAGCACAGTACTGTTGAAAGAAGAAGATGGCGTTCAACGGCCAATCTATTTTGTGAGCAAGGCGTTGAACGGCCCGGAAACCAGGTACACCTTGCTAGAGAAGAATATACTGGCCCTGATAGCTGCCATTAAACGTCTGGCCCCGTATTTCCAGACCCACCCGGTAACTGTGTACACTACCCAGCCATTAGCCACCATCTTGAGAAATCCTATGGCAAGTGGGCGCATTACGAAGTGGAGCCTCCTGATCTGGCAATACGAGGTAGATTTCAAACCCCGACCTACTATCAAAGGGCAGGCCCTGGCAGATTTCATTGCAGAATGTACCGCCCGGCCCTCAGAAAAAGATTCAGAGAACAACGGGCTGGATAACTGGTGGGAAATGTATGTGGATGGAGCATCTAGTGCCAAAGGTTGTGGAGCTGGAGCTGTGATCACATCGCCCGAAGGGTTCAAAGCGTATTATTCCATTCATTTTGATTTCAAGGTAACCAACAATGAGGCTGAATATGAGGCTCTCATTGCTGGTTTAAAGTATGCAAGGGCCCTGGGCGCCGATCGGTTAAAAGTCCGATCAGACAGTCAATTGGTGGTACATCAAGTGAACGGCACTGCTGAGGCCAAAGAAGAAAGGATGAAGGCCTACAAGGAAATGGTCGAGGAGCAGATACGTAAATTTGAACAGGTGGTGCTCGACCAGATATCCAGAATCGAAAATACTGAAGCAGATATCCTGTCCAAATTAGAGAATGCAGCGTTCGACGATCGGGCACAGGAGATCCCGGCTCATATCCAACGTTTTGCCCATCGGGAAACATTGGCAACCCCAGCAATCATGGTGTTCCAGATCGAGGCCATATCTTATGCCATCCCGAGCTGGGTCGTAGATATGACCAACTACCTGAAAGACGGAACCCTCCCACAAGATAAGAATCCTGCCTATCAAATAAAATGCATCCAGAGGAGGGCTTCCATGTTCGAATTAGTGGACGGGCAGCTTGTAACACCCCCAAATTTCCCACCCAAAATACCTTTAAATAAAACATTATTTATTAACTTTATTTGAAATTATCAGAATTGTGCAGCGGAAAATCAAAAGGAAAATAGGGGCGTTACCGCCACACTCGATTCTAACCTAACCGAGTGCACAGGCTAAAACAATCTAACTCAAAATAATTAAACTTCTAAAATAAATGTTAACTAATTTAAGATGCTTAAAAGAATGTAATTACAATTATTTACTAATTTTGTGTTCTAGCGGAAGCTCTCTCGAAATCAACTTCAACGGGATCAACTCAACACCTGTACAAAATCAAGTACAGAAAAAATAAAAGAAATAAACATTAGCAACAATGCTAAGTAAGTTCCACCTAACCCCAAAAAAAATAATAATAAATAATATATATATTTATATTTGTAAAACATTTCGTAAAAATATATTTTCAAAATACTTCATAAATCATAAGTAAAACAACATATATAAAATATTCTTATAACACAAATAATATGCAAAATATCAATATTTCAAATATAAGTACATATTTCAAAACCATAATAATTCCAAAATATCAATATACATAAACATCCCAATAATTTCAAAGCATAAATCAAAAATCAAATATTCATCTCAAAATACATATAAATAATTATAAACGATATTAAACATAATCAAATCACATCAAATCCAAAAGTATTTATACTCTAAAAATCCACAAATAATTTAATAACTCAATCCAACTCAAATTCAATCCAAATATAACAAAATCCAACAATCCAACAATTCCAACAAATCCAATAATTTAATTCCACCACAAATCCAATCAAATAATATTCACCTCAAGTCCAAGTCAAGCCAACCAAATAATCTCAATCACCTCAAACCAATCCAATTCCAGTCAACTCAAGTCCAGTGGAAGCCGAACTCCTACCTTAAGTGTGCACACCCCCTAAAAGGGATTCCAAGCCCTCCGGGTAGTAAGAAGCCCGAGTAGTCGGGATTTTTCTACCAACTACACTACAATTAAGCTGGGATACTCCGCTTTTGGGAAGTACCCCTGGTGGATTTAGACTTATAACCATTACCACTCACCAAATATTCCACATTTATCTGGATGTGGCAAACCGACACCACGGATTTTTCCGGGTGCTCACAAAATCATAATTCAATCTCAATCAAAACGGATATGAAATCCAAACTCCACAAAATCATCCAAAATGTAAAATATTAACTCCACAAACTACACTCGAATTCATCATACAATAAAATTTCACAAAAGAGCCAAATACTTTATAAATATAATCCCAATAACAATTCATAAGATATCTCAAATACTCAAAAATATCATCCAATATCTAATACTCCAAATCTCAAATATAATTCTCAATAACAATCCATAAGAAATTTCAAATACTCAAATGTAAATACTAGAATCTCAGAAAGTACTCAAATAATTTCAAAAATGATTTACGAGGAAAAAAAAATATAATGTTGGTTGACGTGAAACTTACCTCAAATTGCGATAAATCCTAGCAGAAACCTCTACCTCGATCTTCTTCAAATTCACCTTCTAAAAATATTAGAATTCTTAAAATCAATATCTTATCCAACTATAGTTTATTTCTTCTATACTTTGTTTATAAATCCCCCAGCTTATTATTCTAGTACTCCGTATTTCACAAACTATTAGTGTATATTATAGTCCATAATTTATTACTGCATACTACATATTAGTCCACTATCTAACTCCAATCAAGCTAAATTATAAGTAGTGCAGCCCAATTCTAAGTTTGGATTAACATTACGGAGTATTACAGAGTATACGTACGTGCTCGTTGTTTTCTTTGTAAACTAGCGCCGGCTACGCAGCTACTTGACGGCACCAGCTTTGATCAATTCACTCCGGCGAAGACGGCAGCAACATGGTCCTCCTTCCTCCGGCACCCCCTAATGGCACTCCGGCAGCTCCCTTTCTCCCCGGCGTTCGTGCTTCTCTTCTGGCGGCACTAAATAGAAGCAGGTTGGTGATAGGCGGTCTGGTGGAATCAACTCCGGCTTCTCCTCTTCCAGCGTGAAGGGCCTGAAGGCAGCCTGGCAGTCCGGGCAGTTCGGTCTCTTCTGCGGTGTGTAATAAATCCGGTACCGCAGCCCTACTTCTCCGGCGTAGCGCGGCTGGTTCTTTCTCCGGCGAAGGTACTTCCCTCTGTTGGCTAAGCCTTAAACAACGATCACTCTTCCTCCTTGGCCGATGACACGATAGCCCGGGTATATATGATAGCTATAACGCAGCAGGTATATGTTTGTATGCGGCGTAGTGTAGGGGTGGTAACCGGTTGCCGGATCGTAATCGTTATGTATATATATATATATCCCTAACAGAAGATTCTAGACTTTAGGGTTTGATGCATTAAAATCAGTTCAGCCGCTTTTCATTTGAGGGTAGCGCTTACTACATATCTACGGAGTATTGTGTATCTGCGGCCATTTAAGAATATAGGCATGTGTTCATGCACTTTGGGCTGGGTCATTTTTGTTTTTATTTCTTATTAGGGAGTACTGTACGTAGATAGTGTACGTGTGTGTATATGTATGATTTTACTCCAAAATGTAATGTACTTGTTTCTACACACATCCTTTTTAATTAATTTTTGCAAGGAGGTCACTTTATTATTTCAGTCAAAAAAATTGTGTGTCACTTAAAATTATATCTAATTAATAAATAAACTATTGTATCATTTTTAAATTTTCAGAGTGTGCACTCTACCCCTTAAAAATGTGCTTTGCCTCGAAGCACTTAACTTACTCAAAGAAGGTTACGTTATAAATCATGCAATAGAAGTGTGCGTTAATGTACTCCGATCCGTAAATAAAGATCTTATTTCATTTTTATTTTAGTTTATTTTATTTTATTTGCATTTAAACTTTTAGGATGTCACACAGCTGTACAAAAAGACATTTGGTGGGCCGTATCTGAAATGTCTCCCACCCGATCTAGCGGCAGCTGTAATGGAAGAAATCCATGAAGGTATCTGTTCCAGCCACCAAGGGCCCAAGACACTGGCCAGAAAAATTATCTTGCAAGGGTATTATTGGCCAACTATCCAACAGGACTGCTTCGCGCATACTAGAAAATGTAAGGTATGCCAATTATACGCACCGGTTCCCGGACGGCCTGCCACTTTCTATACTCCAATGACGGTGGCCCTTCCATTCGCAAGATGGGGAATAGACCCGTTAGGTCCTCTACCTACTGCACCTTGAAACAACAAGTACATCATTGTGGGGATAGATTACTTCACCAAATGGGTAGAGGCCGAGCCACTGGCCAGCATCACAGATGTTAAATGCCAGAAGTTTGTCTGGAAAAATATCATTTGCCGGTTCGGCATCCCTGAACAGATTATAACTGACAATGGAAGGCAGTTCATGAGCCGGAATTTTGAGAACTACCTGGTCAAATGGGGGATCAAGCATTCCAGAGCGTCCGTCGCATACCCTCAGGCAAATGGCCAGGTAGAAAATATGAACCGAACTATCATGGATGGCATGAAGAAGAAGCTGGAAGAATACTCCTCATCGTGGCCTGATCAGTTGAATTACATTCTGTGGACTTACAGGACCACACCCCGAACGGCCACGGGAGAGACTCCATTTGCCCTTGCCTATGGTTTTCAAGCCAAAGTACCAATGGAGATCCTAGTTCCCACACACCGAAAGGTGCATTACAGCCCAGAACAGAATGAAGATAACTTACGGGCCGAATTGCATTTCATAGAAGAAAGAAGGGATCTAGCAGCGACACGAATGGAAGAGTATCACAGAGCCACAAGAAGATACTTTGATAAGCAGGTTAAAGTTCGTTCAATCGAGGTAGGGGACCTGGTGCTAAGAAAGAGAGAGAAAAGCAAACCGCTCGAAGGGGGTAAAATGGCACAAAATTGGGAAGGCCCCTACCAAGTATGTAAGAAGTATGCTTCAGGAACGTTTGGCCTACAAAATACCGAAGGCCGACCGGCGGGAACTTGGAATGTGGAGCATCTGAGGAGATTTTATCAGTAAAAACGGTTGTTGCCACCTCTAAAAAAAATAGAGAGGGAGACATAACTTCCACAAACTCAGCCCATGGTTAACTCGATCATTCCGGATAACCGAATGACGAACGGGTTAACAACATGGAAGGAAAATAAATTCTCAGTTTAGAGAGTTTTTGACCCTAGAATTATGAAAGAATAAAGGGATCAAAAACGTCTTGAAGAATTGAGGCTCAGAAAATCGGTGCCCGTGGTTAACTCAATCATTCCGGATGACCGAATGACGAATGGGTTAGCAGCATGGAAGGAAAATCAATTCTCAGTTTAGAGAGTTTTTGACCCTAGATTTATGTAAGAATAAAGGGATAAAAAACGGCTTGAAGAATTGAGGCTCAGAAAATCGGTGCTCGTGGTTAACTCAATCATTCCGGATGACCGAATGACGAACGAGTTAACAGCATGGAAGGAAAGTCATTCTCAGCCAACGGCTGGGAGTTTGACGCTCAGATAGTCTCACCTCAGCGGTTAATATGAGAATCGATTCTGGAAAACCGAATGACGAACATATTAGCAGTTTGGAGGGAGTCATTATTTCAGCAAGAGTTTTGACCCTGTAATTACGCATTGATGAAGGGATCAAAATGGCCTGGAGTTCGAAGGACAATGATTCTCACCTCAGCTTGTTAACACGTAGAATCATTCTGGATGACCGAATGACGAACGGGTTAACAGCTTGGAGGGAGCTGAGTCGTCAACTTAGCCAAAGTCGACCCTGTAATTACGTACGGGCAAAGGGATCAAAACGGCTTGGAGATGGTGTCAAGACTGTAAGATATGGATTAACCGAGTGACGTTCGGATAAGGTACGGATTGTCGCCCGGGGAATCGGAACTATGGTTTTGAAAAATCTCGCCTCAGTCATAAAACTTGACTTGGAAGCTAGTCGCCCTTTTAGCGATAAGTAAGAAATGACCCAACTTCGGTGATCTTGCTTACAGTTCGAAAAGGGTTACCTCAGACCCCTAATATGGATGATACGAGCCAGAGAGAACAGTTCGGAATGCATCGGAATTATGGGTTTGGAAGGGAGAGAGCCTCACCTCAGCTTGTTAACGCATGAAATCATTCTGGATGACCGAATGACGAACGGGTTAACAGTTTGGAGGGAGCCCCTATCCCAGCCGAGAGTTTGACCCTGTGGTCACGATCAAAATGGCTTGGAGGAATTCACCTCAGCTAAGAGTTTTGAACCCGTGCGTCACGAACAGGAAAAGGGATCAAAACGGGTTCGGGAAAGGTGTCGGAACAATTGTGAAGAGAGTCTCACCTCAGCTTGTTAACACGTGAAATCATTCCGGATGACCGAATGTCGAACGTGTTAACAGTTTGGAGGGAGCCCCTATCCCAGCTGAGAGTTTGACCCTGTGGTCACGATCAAAACGGCTTGGAGGAATTCACCTCAGCTAAGAGTTTTGAACCCGTGCGTCACGAACAGGAAAAGGGATCAAAACGGGTTCGGAAAAGGTGTCAGATATAAAGATACATGAGCCGAGTAAGGTTCGGCCACGTAGAGAAGATTGTGAACAAAAAATCTAAGGAAGAATAAAAAATATGACAGACAAAGGAAAAAAAGTCAAGTTTATTCTTCGGCATTACTAGCCGGAATGTACAAGAAGAACGAATATACAAGAAAAGAGACAACAGATAAGGAAAGAAGGCTACACTACTGGAGGATCGCCGTTCGGGGAGGATGTAGGCTGAGAGCTCCCTGCCTGCACTGCATCGTCAGACGCTGCTTTGGATCTTTTCTCCATGACGCGATCGTACGTATTCCCGAACAGATCATCGAAGCCTAATTCATCAGGATCGAACGGCTTGGGGAAACGCTCTAAGATCAGTTCAAGATTCCTGTCCAGAAGCAGGTCCTGACTTTGCTTTACGGTTTTCTCGGTCAGGACATCCAAGAAAGATTTCCCTTCCGGCGTGCTGTCCAGGAGGTCGATCCCTGCCTTGATAGGATCTGAGCTCTCACGCAGAAATTGGCCAAGGTGAGGACCTAGGAATTGTCGGGCCGTGTTCTCCAGAGCGACGTTCAGCGCCTTGCCCCGTTGAAAATCCACTACCGATTGCTGAGCAATCTGAGAAGTATTAACCGTGTAGGGTTCGGGCAGATGATCTCCAACAGCCTTATCAAATTTAATGCCAGCAGATTCAGCAGCCCGCACCTTGGCCCGGAGTTCTTTAAGTTCCCGATCGCGACGACGGGACATCTCCTGCATCTCGGCCAGAGCAGCTTTTGCCTTCTCACCCTCTTTGGCCTGCTCTTGGAGGTCGGTCGCTAACTTCCGAGCGGCGGAAAGGAGGACCTGGCTGTCATCCCGATCGCTGGCCAGGGCTTTCATCTCCTTCTCAGCAGCAAGAAAGGCCTAGTGATAATACACGCCAGCCTGAAAACAAGGTTACAATGAAAGTCAGATAAGGTAAAACATGAATAGTAGAAAGGTATGGGTCGGAATAAAATGTACCTTGAGTGCTTCCTGGTGACCTGCTTCGAAAAGGTCCGACCAGTGAGTCAAGTTGGTGAAGCTCGGGGGAACCTTGATCGCAGTATGACACCACATAGAAGATGGCATCAGCCCGAACAGATACCTCCCCTCTGATCTAGGCCCCATATTTGAAAATTCAACAAACATCCGATCATCGATCGGTGTGGCAGTAAGAACCGGAGTTGGTTTGTTGGCAGGCACCGATCTTTTGGGCTCGACTTCCGGCCCGGTCAAGTCAACCACATGGTCGTTCGGGATCAGGTGATCGCCATCATTTCCCTTGCGCTTTTTGCGGGTTTGCTCCGCCGAATCACGATCGGCTATCATCTTCTCCTTCCCTTTAGCAGAAGAGATAGAACGCCGGACGGGTATGGGAGATATCACACCTACAAGAAAGAGGAATAAAAAATAAGAAGTTGAATTGTGAGAGCGAAGGATGATCGGGTTAAAACCCTACTATGCTTACCGATTCCAGCAGATAACATGCTCGAGGTAGTGACAAAGCTGCGAAGACTTCTGGTCCCTCCCATCCGCAAAGACTCAGCTTGGGAGCGTAGAACGGCATCCACCCTGGGCAGGGAATCCCGAACGGGGTATGCGTTCCACCTATCCGGGAATGGCAGAGAATCGCCTACCCGAACGAACAAAAACCGCTCTTCCCAGTCAGCCTGCGGGGTAACGTTCTCTGTGAACAGCTGACGGTCAGAACGAGCTACCAGTTTCAGGTACCCGGTCGTCCAGTAGGGCTGATAGCAGTAATGATAAAGGAACAAATCGACGCTTGGGGTGATCCTCAACTCGTGGCACCGGATAATGAAGCCTGTCAGAATACGGTAGGTGCTGGGCATGAACTGAGCGGGCAGTACAGCAACCCGGCGTACGAACTCCACTATGAATGAATGGAGAGGGAACCGAAGTCCAGCAGTCAGAGCATCAAGGTGCACTAGCACGTGCCCCGGTCTGTGCCTCATAGGGTGCCGAATGAATCCGACATAGTATTCTCTTGGTGGGGGCAACAACTGGCTAAGTTGCCGTTCAACATCTTCTGGGAGACGTTGTTTGTGTTTGCGTATGCGATTGAAGTGTAGGGCAATGCGGGGTGGCCGCTCGGGCATCCCCTTGTTGTAAACCTGGAGGTCATCTCCAGACAGACATCCATCCTCCTGTGGCTGTTCGATATGTTTGCTGGCCTGAGGATTGGCGGGTTTGGGTGTTTGGGACGAAGAGCCTTCGGCCTGGTTACCAGCGGATGTTTTGCTTTTGCGGATCAAAGGCATCTCTTTAGATTCTGAGCTAGAGGAGTAGTACATAAAAACGCTGGAGGAAATTTGGGAATTCTAGAGAGAGAAGTCTTGAGAGTATGCAAGGGAATTATAGAGAGAGAAAGCTCGAAAGAAAAATGAGAAAACAGCAGGAGAAATTAGGGGAAGCACCTCTCTATAAATAGGGAAAGTGCCGCACAAATCCCTAATCCATGAGCAACACGTGGCATTGGGTGGTTACGATTAATTTGGGGCATTTATGATTCATTTTTTTTGCACGTACCCCGGATGGGCTTACAGAGGATTAGCAAACATCACAGGGGCTTGCTGTTTAAAAAAATGCTAAGTCCTAAATGTCAACCTGAAGCCCGACCGGCCAACAGTATTGTAAAAGGTTATCTGGAAGAAAACGGCTAAGTCCTAAAAATTGGTTTGAAGCCCGACCGGCTATAAATGTTATGAAGGAGCCCAGGTGCAAAGAAAACCAAGAAAACTGCTAAGTCCTAAAAGTTGACCTGAAGCCCGACCGGCTATCAACGTCATAAAAAGATAGCCTAAGGATTGAACTAAAGCCCGACCGGCTATCAAGTTGTAAGAGATTATCTGAAGCAAGAATGTGCCAAGTCCTAAAATTTGGTATGAAGCCCGAACGGCGATCAACGACATTAAGAATATTTGAGCAAGAAATAAGTTGGGAAATTGCTAAGTCCTACAAAACAGGCCGAATCCCGAATGACGAGTAAATCATGCATTAAAGACAGAAAAGACAGTACAGAAAGTTTCAGGCAAAAGAGGGATATATATTCATCGGTTCTACTGACCGGGAAGTACAAGCTATTTAGAGAAAAAGAAAATTACAACAAGTAATGAAAAAGTACATATAAATTATTGACTGGGGGCCATGTCATCTCCCTCTTCGTCCTCATCCTCATCATCATCAGACGGGGGTTCAGGCTCTTTTCCCGCAGCTCGATCAGTTTCCCGTTGCTGGGATCGCAGAAATTTCTCAAACTGCGCCTGGATAATGTCATCTGTGGGGAGATCAGAAGCCTGAACCGGCCTCCCCAATTGATTTTGAAGCTGAGTGACGAAGGGACGCAGCAAGACCTGGCCAATTTTGCCATAAAGATCGGAGACAATGGAATCGTTCCATTTTTTGGCCTCCGGGTCCTTATCCAAGAGGGCCACCCCTGCCGATAGCCGACCGACGCCTTTGGGAAAACCCTTCAAATACGCCCCAAAGGCGAACGGGATTTGGGCCCTTGCATGTTCATCCTTGATGATGGAGAATTCATCAGAGGATTTAAACGTGTCCCGGACGGCGGACAGATCCACGTTCACTTCATAGGGACCGTCTGGGATGCTGGATGGCATTTCTTCGAATTTGACCTGTGCAGCCTCAGCGGCAAGGACCTTCGCCTGGGAAGCTGCGAGTTGGACCCGAAGGGTACCAAGTTCAGCGTCCAGCCTCTGCTTTTCCTCCGCAAAGGCTTTCCGTTCGGCCTCCAGAGAGGCGATGGCAGCAGCAGCATGTTGCTCAGCATAAGACTGGGTAACAATCAGTTCCCGCTCCTTGGCCAGGCGGGCCTCCCGCATCTGAAGGGTGTACAAGCCCATCTACAGAATACCGTTCGAGAGTTAGTACTGATTACAGAGAATAAAATAAAGACAAAGCGCAAAAGACAACGTACCTTCAGAGCAGGCAGAGCCAAACATTCTTCAGATTGCTCGACCGGCAACTGAGGAAGGGAAAAGTTGTTGAACCAAGAGGAGGTCGACCAGATCTGGCTCGCTGTAGAGCCGGCCCTCTCTAATACCTCATGGACAAGGTCGGATAGGGAGATCCGCTCGACCTGACCCGTAATATGGTCGGTATGGGTCTCACCAGCATTTGAGGATTCCCCCCGAACGGAGTCAAGATGCTGGGAAAATTGGTGCAGTTGATCGGAGCCGAACCGATCATCGATCAG
Source organism: Cuscuta europaea (assembly GCA_945859875.1). Classification (NCBI taxonomy): domain Eukaryota; kingdom Viridiplantae; phylum Streptophyta; class Magnoliopsida; order Solanales; family Convolvulaceae; genus Cuscuta; species Cuscuta europaea. Next base: position 20,456,920 of record CAMAPE010000008.1, on the reverse strand, counting down.
CATGGCCTCTAATTGATCCTGGTGGACCTGCTGAATTGGCCGAGGCTCTGGAAGCGGTTGGGAAGGGGCAGCCTCCTGAGCGGGAATAATGGAGGGAGTGGGTTGTGGATTCTTCCTAGATTTCTTCCGTTTTCCGGCCCCACCGGCTGCGATGACTCTGCTATCATCCATAGGAAGATCTGGGTTTGGTGCTGAAAAAAGACAAAGAACAATGTTAGTATCGAGCGGCCCTAGCGTGTGAGAAACTAGAAAAAAAGAATAAAAGGACGTTTCTCGCACGGGAAGGACTGCCCGGACCAAGGCACTTGGTTTATCAAAAGAGATAATTCATGCATTTATCCTTCTCCACAGCATATCCCGGGAACAAACCCAAGAGAACGGGCAGTACCTATCCCGGCTGTTGTAAGTCGTTCGGGGGTCAGATAATTCATGATGTCCATGCATTTATCCTTCTCCACAGCAAGCACGTCCTTGTAGATTTCTTCAGTAAGGACAAGATCAGGGGTTTTGCGGGGAAATGCATTCCATTTGCGGGGAATCAGACCGTCCGGGATGGACACGAAGAAAAACCGGTCTTTCCACCCTTTGATCGAAGTTGGGTTTCCTTTGAACAGGATGTGTCCCGTTCGGGCACTAGTGGCCAGATAGCCATGGGTTTGTTGGGGGGCTACTTTGAAGAATTGGTGGAAGAGTTCTAGGGTTGGTCGGGCGCCGGCATCTTTGCAACGACAAATGAAACCCGCCATTGCTCGATAAGAGTTCGGCATAATCTGGGCGGTACAACTTCGTAGAAATTAAAGAAAGAAATGAAGAAGGGGTGTAGAGGAAATCTAAGGCCGGCCCTAATTGAGTCAAAGTGGACTATGGTCATTCCGGGCCTATGACGCATTGGGTGAAGCCCGGCTTGCAAACGGAAATCCACCGGGTCAGGGATAAGGGCCGGAATTTCGGCCCTATTGTGAGAGGTCAATTTTTGCCTCCTCTCCCTAATCAATTTTAGGTCAAGAGTATGGCGAGGAACATCGTTGGGACGACCGGCCGCCATGGAGGCTATTTCGTCCTCGGATTTGGTGTCATCGGAATCCTCACTGGAGGAAGAAGAAGTGCTAGGGAGGTCCTCCGCCTCAGCCCTGGCATTTGTCGCCGTCTTAGTAGAAACACCGGCAAACGGAACTGGGATGGCATCTACGATGGCGTTGTCACGGTCATCTCCATGAGAGGCCATCTCCGAATCAGAGGAATGCTCTTTGGGGCTCATCTCGATCGAAGCCAGAAATGAAGATAGGGAATCCAAAGTTGGGAAATTACCTGAGCAAAGGAAGCAGGTGGAAATTTGCAGAGGAAACAACGAAGGCCAAAGAATTGCAGAGTCGAAACCCGGAATTGAGAAGTTAAGGGCTAATTTATAGCCTTGAAACCGCCGTGTCGAGAACCAATCAGAGAGCGACACATCACTAGGAGCATTTAAGCTAAACACGCGTCTAATGAAAAGACTAAACGACGGTTATCATGATGAATATGGGGAAATGAAGCGGCAGCCGTCAAATCGCAGCATGGGGAACTGATTACTTCTGTACCCCGATCGCCATTCGGGGTATTATAACATTGATATACTTCCTAATGCACTCACTTCGTTCGAGACATCGGAAGTGGGGGACTTGTGTTGGGATATTGACCTAGAGGCCCAATACCCAGATCGGGAAGGCCCAAGATATCCGGCCCAAGTAACAGGCCCATCACTCCATGATGAAAAGATCCAGTAAGGAGACATACCGAACGGGGTTCGGCCCAAATAAAGGTTGGCCCAATAAGAAGACATACCGAACGAGGTTCGGGCTATATATTATACTTGACAGTATCTTCAGTACGGACCAACATCCCGTTCGAGCAACGGCCAACCAGCAAATGGCCAGGTGCAGTTAATGTCAGACTATGACATCAGCAAGTGGAAGCATGGATGACCAAGTCGGTGGAACAACGGCCAATCAGCAAGAGGCAGCCCATGCTCTCCATTAGTATAAATAGAAGGTTTCAAGTCATTGTAAGGGTTAGCATTTCAATACTCAAGCTCTAGAATAGCATCATTTGCCCTTACTTCTTGTATTAAAGCATAGTTTCCGGCTTACCGATCGGTAAATTCCTTGTAATCAGATTGGTTAATTAATACAAGTGAGCTTTCGAGTTTTAGTTAGTTCAGATCTTATATTTTCTTTTACGCTTTGATTCTGGGCCATTCCTGATATATCCAAAGTTCGTGTTGGGCTTTCGGATCTACGGGACTTACCCTCAACAGAAGTTAAGAAAATAACTCACAACTTAAATTATCAACAAGCTTCAAAAGCAAAACCAAGAAATGGAAGTTTAGATCCTAATTTGGAGACTAAACATAGCTAGAAAAATATAAAGAAATGTTATTCTAAACTGAGCTTAAGAGTATAGAAGAAGGAATGCTTAAAAGTGAAGGAAAAATGTGCTATTTATAGGTGTTTTCAACACCCTGGATCGGATACCCGACCGGCTAAAAGGACATACCCGATCGGGTATCTGTCAAAATCAAATATTTCTCACGTTCTAGTGTTCTTCAGCACGTTTAATTGTTCGGGTCACTTCATAACCGACCGGGTAAAGTGCCATACCCGACCGGGTATGTGCCCAATTTCCCGGCAGCTTCCGTTTTCAACTCATACCCGACCGGGTAAAGAGCCTACCCGATCGGGTAAGTCACCAAATCACATTTTAGCATGATTTCTTGCTCTCTTGCACCTTCCTTTGATCTTGTAGGATCCCTTCCATGATCCTTTGTTGATCCTTGATTAATTCTTGCTCAAGAGAATTCTAAATTTACTAAATTACAACAAACTAGAAAAATAAAATGATTGAACTGTAAATGTACAATTACCACAATAACACACCGCAAAAACTAATTAAAAGTATAAATATAAATACTCAAAAACCAATGCAATCAACCCCCCACACTTAGTCTTTTACTCGTCCTCGAGTAAAATCATAAAGTTCTTACCCATCCAAAGTGTTCCAAAGTGTTTTCTTTTTCAGTTTGAACTCATCCAGACTATAGAAAGTTATTGCTTCTCCCTTCAACTGCTTGCTATGGTGAAAATGAACTCTTGCAATTACCACAATAACACACCGTAAAACTAATTAATAGTATAAATATAAATACTCAAAAACCAATGCAATCAGTGGCACACTTTGCCAAACTTAGCTTGTTTCAAATACGCAGTATATGTTTTTATATATCTAACTTCTATCGCAAATTGACACACTTTTTAATGTATGTAATTTTGTTCAAGAGAGAAGTCTTCCATTCATTATTTTTCTTACCCCGAGGGGGGGGGGGGGGGGTCGAGGGGGGGGGGGGGGGGGCTGTGGTATACTCAGATCAAACTCATTTCATTGAGTATTGAACTCAAGATCTCCCATAAGCGAGAATAAGTAGGAGACCAACTGAGGTGAGCCACTTCCTCAAGGGAGAGTGGGTCTTCCATCCATCAAATTCATCCCATATATTAGAAGTCTTGCCATATCTTACACCTCTAACCTTGGACAAACATTGTCCATACTTAGCAAAAAATCATAATGCCACTTTTTAAAGTAAGTGGAGTGAACATATTAAAGACATGTCTGTCGGTAAGAAATCGCTTCATCACAACTTCAAGGTCATTTACATTTCTTAATACAATTGTTATATGTTCTTCGACAAAATTGCTCATATTCAATAGTTTTTTTGTCCGGATAGGTGTGGCACAATATTCATCTTTACGTACTAATACAAAATTTTGAAGTTGGAAGTAGGGCCACTTGCCCCCAGCCCCCCATATCCTCTACTGTTGGTTTGTAACATGTCATTTTATCTCCATTTTTTTTATTAAAAATCCTTTTTACATTTTTTACCTTTAACCCAATCTTCTTTCAAATTATTTTAGTCATATGTATAACATGCAAAACTAGAACCAAATACACAAATTTATTACTCTATTTTAATTCCTATATTATCTCCGTTCTTTTTAATTAAAACATTGGTGAGTTTTGCACTATTCACATACTCTACATTTCAACAAAAATATTTTTTGAAAAACATTATCAAATTCATCTCATTTTTAAATTTTCAAATATGATTTTTTTTTAATTTTTTTACTAATAAGAGATGAAATGTTTTAATGATCAAAGACATGCTTTGACAAATGCGAAAAATATATCATTGTAATTAAAAAAGAACAGAGGAAACATGTATCTTCATCAGCATCTCTGGATTATAAAAATGGACTTCTGCTAGTTGGGCTGGACTCTATTGAGCTCTACTTAGAATGAGATTCAAATACTCAAATGGCTCCAGTTAATTAGGATAGAATCATAGAATAAAATACTGTAGAACTTACTGGAAGCAATGACAAAACAGAGAAACAAAAAGAGAGAATTCCCGATATGGGAGTTAAACATAGAAAATATGCAAAAATAGGAGTCCTATGAGTTACTTATGTTTCACACGGAAGTTTTAATAGACACTGACCAAAGTACCCTTAATGATGAAATCCCTGTTTGTTTAATTTATTTACTAACTGACACAAACATAAAAAAGAAATTACACATGTGTACAGCCTGTTCTCAACATATCACCACACCAGATGTGGTGATGGACTATCACCTCTTGTTCAGCCACCATCGATCGCCACCGTCGCCGGTCGCCACCGTCGCTGGCCGCCGGATGCCGCCGGACGTCACTGCCAGCTGTCACCTCCGGCATCGCCTAAACTGCCTTTACTATCAAGCAAGTCTTCATCTGCTGCTGTTGCCCTCTATCTTCCATCGCCGCGACACTATCCTCTTGGATTGCCGCCATATGCTCCACCACCGCCAATTCAACTAGTGTACCTGCTTCCATGTTTGTCCAGTTAGTTGCAGAACTCCTACCAGATACATTATTACCATCTTCATAAAAATAATGAAATATTATTTAATGTCATTTTAAAATCATAATGTCATTTTGTAAAAAAAAATACATGACATTAACATTTGTAAAACATGACATTATTTGCCTAACATATCCATGTAATTGCCATCTTTACGAAATTAATAACGACTTCATAAATGTAAAATGACATTATTTGCCAAACATATTGAAAAACACTTCACAAATGTAAAATGGCATTATTTGCCAAACATATTAAAAAACATGGAATATTTAAAATAATTTTGCCATTTTTGAAATGGCAAAAAAAAATAGAAAGATAAAATAAAGAGTCAAAGGAATAAAAGGTCAGAAAAATTGAAAGACCGGAAAATGGAGATTGAAGCTTGATAAATTAAAATCTCTAAAGGGAAAAGAACATTCATTCACTTAAAAATCAAATCAAAATTTGATTGTAATGAAGCAAGAGGTTGACGCTCCAAAAAGGTGCAGTTGGTTGTTATTTTGGTTGTCTATAACACTCAAGCTACAAAACACAAGGCTATGCCACCGACCAAAATAAGAGAAGGAAGAAGAAATAGAAGACAAATGAGAAGAAGAGATGAAGGAAGAGGAGAAAAAGATCAAAACTTACCTATGATTATTACCGCCGTCCGCCGGTGACCGGAGTTGGTGAAGAAGCCTGGAAATGGAGAGACATCACCGATTGACTGATGAAATCAAGAGAGCAGATTTGGCCGCCGGAGCAGTTTTCCCTTTACATTTGAAATCAATGGGAAAGAGAATTGTTTAGATGTGAAAATAGGGATGAATACATGAATGACGGGGATGGAAGGAATTTGAATAGATAAGAATAGAGAGGCGGTGGAATTCGAAGAGATAAGAAAGGAGAGATGGTACAATTCGTGAGTGCCTGACAACTATTGAAGGAAGAGAAATAATTAATTCAGGAAAGGTAAATCAGGAATAAATAAATTTAGAGAATCAATTGAAAGCTCCTATTCGAGAAACAATTCAATAGAAACTCCTATTTTTGGAACTTGTTTCTTGTTTTACTCCTATCTAAGGCAAATACTTGAACAAAAACCAGACAAAAATAATAGAGGCTCCCCTCGCGCCAGCATTCACCAACCACAGAACCTCACCTCTCTTCCGTATCTTTAAGCCGCCTCTCAACAAACGCTAACACAGATTGCTACCATGTCTGGAAGCGGCGTCGTGACGGTCTACGGAAACGGCGCCATCGCCGAGACGGCTACCAAGCAGTCCCCCTTCTCCGTCAAGGTGGGCCTTGCCCAGATGCTCCGCGGCGGCGTTATCATGGACGTCGTCACACCCGAGCAGGCCCGCATCGCCGAGGAAGCCGGCGCTTGCGCCGTCATGGCCCTCGAACGCGTCCCCGCCGACATCCGTGCCCAGGGAGGCGTCGCCCGCATGTCTGACCCTCAGTTGATCAAGGAGATCAAGCAGGCCGTCACGATTCCCGTCATGGCCAAGGCCCGAATCGGGCATTTCGTGGAGGCTCAGATCCTCGAGGCTCTCGGCATCGATTACGTCGACGAATCGGAGGTTCTCACCCTCGCGGACGACCAGAACCACATCAATAAGCACAATTTCCGCATCCCCTTCGTCTGCGGCTGCCGGAACCTCGGCGAAGCGCTCCGCCGCATCCGCGAGGGCGCCGCCATGATCCGGACCAAAGGTGAGGCCGGCACTGGAAACATTATCGAGGCCGTCCGCCACGTCCGGTCCGTCATGGGAGACATCCGAGTGCTCAGGAACATGGACGATGACGAGGTTTTCACTTTCGCGAAGAAGATTCAGGCACCTTATGACCTTGTGATGCAGACCAAGCAACTGGGAAGGCTCCCGGTGGTTCAATTCGCAGCCGGAGGGGTGGCTACACCTGCTGATGCGGCGCTTATGATGCAGCTCGGCTGCGACGGCGTCTTCGTCGGATCAGGGATTTTCAAGAGCGGCGACCCGGCCAGGAGGGCGCGGGCAATTGTACAGGCGGTGACACACTACAGCGACCCAGAAGTGCTGGCTGAGGTTAGCTGTGGGATTGGAGAGCCAATGGTTGGGATCAATCTCAATGATCACAAGGTGGAGAGGTATGCCAATCGTTCTGAATAAGAATTTCCCCCTCAAAAAGGCTATAGAATGATCCAATTTAGTTTCTGCAGAGGTTCTTATGGAAATCTAAGTGTATTGCTCAAAATATTTGATTCATACTTTGTATGAACCGTAGTATGTTTGTGGTGATTTTTGTTTTAAGTTTCAGTGAAGGTGTTTACTTTTTGTAATCCATTGTCATGGAAGGGATCTGAGATGTATTCTCAAGCCCTCCCTAATGCTCTTGTGATGCATTGTTTTTCACACTGCTTTGGAATTTGAAATTTTGTGCTTGAAATTTATCTAGAAAAGGATAGTATCAAGAAAATTTAATGTCAGTTTCTGGAGTAGGGCGAAAAGGTCTTTCCAAAGTATCTTTGATATATACATATTCTATTTTATTTATAAGAATTTGTAGGACAAGTGCCTCCAAAGTCTAAGGTGTACGCCTGGAGGTGCTTTTCTATGCTTATAGCTTAAAAAGACCCTTTGTTTTTATTTTAAAAAAGGCTCATATATGATATATCCTCTGCTAAATCCAAACAAGTCTAGTTTCATTTATATCCTAACATGTACTTTTCTATTAAATATTCTACACGTCGTTAAAATTTATTCATACTTCTCTACAAAGAAGCAGATGGGTAGCCAAGAAAAAAATAAGAAAAACAAAAGTAATGGAGATGAATGGCGATGAAGAAGAGAAATAATTTAATGATTTTGATAGTGACGATGGAGGGGAATAAGGGGTGACGATGAGAAGAATATGCGATAGAATGATTCTTAGAAGATTTTCGAGCCATGATGATTTTAGGTTTGGGAGTTTTATATTGTTTTCTGTGTGAATTGTGATGCGTCTATTTTGTATTTAAAGTCTTAGTTTGAGTTATCATGTTTGATGATGTGATCATGTGTGTGTGTGAGAGACTTTTTGGACTTTAATTATGCATATCTATAGTTGGTTGGTTAGTACTAGTTTAATTATTTTAAGTTTTAATTGTTGACAAATTTTGAGGCTTACGTCTTCATCTCTTTTAAACAAACTACCTTGTTACCCGAACTAGCCTTTGCAAACCTTAGTCAAAATAGTACCAAAAATAATCCTAACCAAACACAGTATCGATAATCCCAATAAAAAACACTTGACCAAGTTATTAACACTTCCAAAAAATGATAGTTACTTGGTGGTAGACATGTATTCGGGCCGGGAGGATTAAAAGTGGCAAAAACTCTTTTATGTAAAGACATAAATTAGATATTCTTTTTCAACATTCACTTCTTTCATCTATCTCCACTTGACCACTTGTATAGTAAAAAATAAATATCTTTAATGTAGAATATTCGCCTAAAAGTTGAAGTTCGGGTCTAAAAATGTCACTCCCGAGTCAAGGTACGATATCTCACTTTTTTCGGCACCTATAGAAATCTCAACGGTGGCGGGGGGGGGGGGGGGGGGGATAGGTCTACTTTTGGCCATAGAAAATGACCTAAACATGTAAACATAAAAGAAGAATCATTCAAATATTGTTAAGCAATTGAAAGGAAAGAGAACTTTAGAGAGGCTTATTGACGTAGGAGGTCATGGAACTCAATGTACCAACAAAGATTGTCCAAAAAATGTGACGTACAAAAAAATAAAAATTGGAGATTGGCGTACCAAGAGTTTTGCTAGGAGTACCCCAAAATGTACCCCATTTTTACCTCATCTCCTAATTTGTGGCCATAAATGGACCAATTCATTTAAGCGTTGCCCCACTTAAATGAATTGCACCATTTATGGCCACACATTAGGGGGTGGGGGTAAAAATGGGGTACATTTTGGGAACTTAGGGTACCTTTAGCATTTGTGGCTTACCAATATATGTTCTTAGCAATCAGAAGGGACATGTGGAGAGAAAATCAAAAGCATTGGACTTGCAAAAAGTTACAGAAATTCTTTACCACCATAGAAAAATAGGAGAACTTTGGGCTATGCAATGGACATGTCCAAGTCTACCATTCAAAGGTGATTTAAGGGAAGCATATAAAAAGAAACTCAAATGTAATTAGTCCCTTTTAAATGATGCATGAAAGGTAAAGAGGCGCATGAAAGGTAAAGAGGCTAGATTTCTGCTGTAGAAAACATAAATCCTTCTTCACTATCCTTCATTACCCCAATATTTCTTGACTTTTTTATCACATAAACATAGATGAGAATTGATTTATAAAAAAATAAACTATCACATTCTACACACTGTCCACGTATGAGGACTCCTACAACACAAACCAGTCAAAAAAGTCATATAAAAGTTTATGTTGTTAGCAGTTGTGGGTAGACCTATAGTGTGGGACAATGGGGAGTCTTTATGAGATGGAAAGGTTGGAATCTTTTCATTCACTTATCAAGACCGGCCAAGAGAACAAGTAAAATTTGACGAGCAGGAACATTAGAGACTAAGACAACTCTGAATGTTAAAATAGCAGTACTGCAGAGCATTACACTAAATCAACTACTACTAACAACAAAACAGAAATAATTGGATGCACATAGCATGAGTACAATCATTCAGCAGGATAATGTAAGACCTCACATTGATGTTATTGATCCATATTTTGTGAGGTATTCCACACAAGATGGATATAATATCCAACTCAGATGTCAACCACGTATTAGTACAGACCTTGATGTTCTGGACTTAGGTTTTTAGGGAAATAAATGCAATGATCACATTGCTCAATATCACAAGGCACAAAAAGTGTAACCATTATGAAGTTAGTAAATGCAATGATCACATTGTTTGAAGAGCTTACACTTGCTACAATGAACAAGGTGTTCATAAATTATGGTGGCAATGATTTCAAGTTGGCATGTAGGCAAGGACATATTGCAAAGGCGGGGTTGCTACCTAAGAATGTGTAAATTTGTCCAAAGTTGTATGAGACAACAATGACAAGTTTGGTTGACATTTGGCAACTACCATATCACAACATGTAACTCAAGAATATGAGTTCATAGGTGAAGACATATAACAGCTTTACATATGAACTTTCAGGTTGTAATAAACACACAAGTCATTTTTGTTAGTAGCACACTTATTTTTGCTAGTATTTAGTTGTAAGTTTTAGTATGCAATTGTAGGTGATAGACAATGTACTAACTATGTGTACTCGCCAATCTAGTGTACCCTACTTAATGTAAGCCCAAGTGTAAGATGATGTTGTTAATTGGATTTTGTTTTGCAAGTCAAGTGTATGTTATAAACTATCACATAGTATTGAAACACCAACATGACACAAAAAATGCTAACAAATATAGCTCTATATCATAATTAGTTACAAATAAGAGTTAAGACATTATGACCACATAATTCTGAATATCAGACCACATCATAAGCACAACACACAAATCATTCAATATGACAAGCACATGGATAAGATATGGACTTCAAGACATCATGACCATACATTTCTGAGTATCAAAACACATCATATATAGAATACACAAAAGCATTCAAGCATTAAAGTGGGTAAAAAGTGCGGTGACATTTTGTAAATAAATCATTTTTTTCTTTGCAAAAGTGGACTTTTTGTGTCAATAGTGGATGATGAAAATCACGTGAATACAATAATGCACCTCAAATGATTAAAAGTAAAATCGTTCGCACTTTATACGAGAAAATCACTTTTTCTTCTTGGGTAAAAAGGAGACTCCCCTGCTGCACGCTAGGAAAAGGACTGGACGAGCTTGTTGTCTCGGCTGGGAGAAACCTCACTACAATACTTTCATGGGAGGAAGAAGAAGAAGATATTGTTCTCTTTCGCGCAGATGAACAGTGGACGCTCTGTCATCGACGAAAACCAGCCACTGTGACTTTGCGCCGAACATGAACGTGGTTGTAGCAGGGAGTCGGCGGGGACAACTCCATGAAGGGTATAATAGGATTTTTTTCTTTTATGAAAGAGGGAGTCTGCAGCTCAGGTCCAATTCCCCTCTTTCCCCTTACCCCTTTCCCTTAGCCATGTGTAGACGGCCCATCTACCCAAGTGAAGCACCGGCAGCCCGCAGCCCGCAACCCTTAATTATAAAAAAGTTATCAGTCTAAAAAAATGTTAATTATATTGTAAATTTGTAATTGTGGATATGTTGATTTAGTTAACATTGTTAGTTTATTATAATGTAATTTTTACAATTATACAAATATTATTTCAATTGTAGTCGATCTAGGTTGTTTGATAAACAATCGCTATGTTAGAATATTATACATCGATTTTTTTAGAAGAATAATTTAATTTCTTCGTCAGATAATGTCATTCATAACAATAAAAATAATATTAAAAGGGCTTGAATAGAAGTTCAATTGTTGGATGATGACATTGTTGGTGATCCTAGATTGCATAAACTGATCGAAACTTATGATGTTAATATTAGAGACGAGTTGAGGAGACGTTATTTGACAAAAGTCCCTTGCCAACCATGCTAATATTAGAAGTTGGTGTGTTTATTTTTGTATTCATGAGTCCTAATATGCCCCCAAGTCACGAGTCCTGGTTCCGCCATTGGCTCCATCCACACTCTGTAGCTTCTCATCCTCTAAACCGTCCTCTTTTCTGGAGTCGCTCAGGTTATTCATCTCTTTTCTTTAGCTGAGTTAGAACTCAGATTACGTCCATCTCACTTGGAACCCCATTCATCTCCCTTCTTCAGCAAACTATTCACAAAATAAAGATAATTTTCTACTCACAGAAGGAAGCACTTCTACCGTCCAATTTCTCACTGACCCCCAACTAGTGACCGATGATTGAACCATAGGTGATCCCTCACTAATCCTGGAGTTTACTTTGTGACAATCCATTTCACATAGAAAAGCTCAATATGGGTGTTGATGGGACGTCCGGTCACGTGCACTCCGCCACCCCCTCGGCGGTTCCAAAATTTCTCCATACTCCAATCCTCTTTTATTGATTCACATCTTGAATTGTGTAATAATTAAATAATTAAAGTTGAAGATACATTTAAGCTATGTTTTCATTTTTTTTTCTTTATTTGATTACTAAAATAATATCTATATTTTAAAGTTTAAACACAATTTTTACATAACTTAGCAGATTCAGTCAATTCTATCACCTCAGTCAAAACTTCATAAATTTCAGCAAAAACAACTGTTTTTTTTTTCATAACTTTTGTTTGTTAAATAACTGATTAGTTCATATTCATAAATCTTTATTGTTGATTGTATATTTGTTATCTATTAATTGGTTATGCCCTTGTTGATATTCACTTTAGCTGAATAGTTCATAGTTTTCTTAAAGCTATAATTTTAAACTTCATAGTTGTTGACTTGTTTAATTTGAAGTGATTAGTGATTCATATACTATGTAATTAAATTTGGATTTTGTGTTCGTCTTATATATTACTTTGGTAGGATTTTGAATTATAATTTATAAATTTAACGAAGGATAATTTGTAATTGTGTTTCTACTTTATTTATTTTAATGAATTATTTTTTATTATATTTTAAAGGTCTTTAAATATTATTATAATTATAAATGTTACTTTAGACATAAAAGAGTTTTTCAATTTTTTTAAGATCGAGTCTATTTTTGATTACCCGCTCCTAGGCTTTCAAACATACATGAGTGGCCTTGCTTTTGACCTTTTGCTTTAAATAGTTATTTTATGTTATTATTAGATCTTTCTTGAATGTGTCATAAAAAACATTTCGTGTACTCGGCATTGGAGAAGCTTAATAGAATTGCTAAAACTGCAGAAGGCCGTTCGCACCCTGCTTCCCAAAATGTCATTTCCAAACTCCTGCAAATGTGTTTATCCATCTCATATCCTATGGGTTGTCACGTCCTTTCCCTATCCTTAAAGTTACTTAGAAATCTCCGTGCAGGGGAAATAAGAAACCAAAATTCTTTCCTTGAAGAAAATGGATTGGAAGTTATCTCAACTATTATAACTTCCATATGAGTCGCTTCTGATTATGATGCTGAGATTGTTCGAATGGCTCTGCAACTTCGGGTTAATTTTGTGTTGGCTGGTGGTGAACATCAGCGGGTTGTTAGATGCAAATTCTTTCCAAATGGGTTCTTGAAGCTTGCCAGGGTAAGAAGCAGTGAGACTTGTGATCCCTTGTGTATGATTATTTACACTTGTTGTGAAGGGGATGATAAGCTATTAACTGATTTATGTAATGAACAAGGGTTGCCCGTGGTTGTTGAAATTATAAGGACAACATGTATGGGTATGTGTAATCATATTACTTATACATTTGTGCAACTTTTAGTAATGAATAGATAAAAGGCATGCACATTTTCTCTTGGGGCAAAATGATTTAATTCATTATTTGTTTTCACAGGGAGCAGGTTCAATTTGCTTCTATCAAAAATTTGCATTGAAGGGTATCACACTGCATTAGTTTTCTTCAAGTTAGATCCAGATTATGCTGCTGGTATGATTCCTGCGGATGGCCATTATGTTTCTGAGCAAGCATATACTTTGCGCACCCTTTCTGACGTATTGAACGGCGGAATAGAGGTTTTAGCTGTAAACTCTGATTTTTCTTTGTGCATTTTTGGGATACTAAGAAGTGCTGCTGGCGGTGTTGATTTTACCACTAGAGGAAAAATAGGTCTTCCGACCAGCTCCATTCTTGTATATGTTCTATGGTATTCTTTGACCATTTTGAGAGATATTTGTGCATGTGATCGCCGCACTGGTTTCAAAGATGATGTTGTGGATGTGCTCGTTTCATTTGGACTGATTGAGTTGCTACTTTCTTTCCTCCGTACCCTTGAACCTCAGGCAATAATTCAAACTACGATGAAGCAACAGCAACACCGCGAGAACCGCCAAGAGGAGGAAGAGACCACCATGTCTTCTCCTCAGATTGTCGCATGTTGTCCTTACAAAGGTTTTATGAGAGACATTGTTGCAATACTTGGAAATTGTGCATACAGGAGAAAGTACGTGCAAGATGAAATTAGGGAGAAAAATGGCATTGTTTTATTATTGCAACAATGTGTCCCTGATGAAGATAACCCCTTCTTAAGGGAATGGAGTATTTGGGCAGCAAGGAATCTATTTGAAGGAAACACAGATAACGAAAGAGTTGTTGCAGATTTAGAGCTTCAGGGGACCTTAAATGTTCCCGAACTTGCTCCGTTTGGTCTTCGAGTAGAAGTAGACCCTAGAACTCATCGTGCCAAGCTCGTAAACTGACGATTAGACTAGAATCTCGGATCAGTGATTGCTACCCTATTGATCATTTGATTGTATCTTGCTTATATTTATATTTTTGAATTATGTATTTTATTATACTCCGTTGTGATGTTATGTTATTACTCAAGTAAAAGCCCTCATTTTGAGAAGAGGGAGGAAGGCATACACTATTTATGGGGAAATTGGGGAAACTTCAAATTCTCAATATCAAATGTAAATTAAGAGTATAATGTCGTCCTAAATAGAAACAATTAATGAAACGCTTGACAAATAATTTCAGAATGATACGTTCATTGTCATATTAATGTTTAATAATGTCAAATTATTACATTGAGTTTGTACTTTTTAACGAAATAATTAAGTTTGTGAAGTATAAAAAATGACAAAATCGGCTATTTTACGGGTAATCAACCGGTTATCCCGTTAATCATCTACGTGGATGTCCCAATTAACGTTTTTACTGTTGTTTTCTATTTTTTGATAATTTTACTTTTTCCCCTTTTTCCTTACTTTTTGCCTTTTAGCTTGGATATTACTGAAAATAGGATAAAAGACAAAAAAGTGATCTTTATTTAAAAATTCCAAAAATGTGACCAACAATATCCCAATTACCCCCTATTGTGCAAAGTGACTCCGCCCAAAGTGACTTTGCCCCAACAGTGATTGTCTACCGGCCACAGTGACACGTCGTCTTTGGTGTCACAGCCCATCTCTCCCTCGCTCCTCACATCTCCCTCAACCAACTCCGCCCTAGGGCCTCCGCGGACCATCAACGAATTCACCACCGACCGACGCAGTCGATCGTCACCCCATCCCCGGTTTGACTCCCCAACCCCCTCCCTAGCCCCTGCCACCTCCCTAACCCCCTCCTATCCCCATGGCCCCTGCAATCTCCCTATTCCTCAAGCCCCCTCCCCAGCCAACATCCCAACCCCCATCTCCTCCACCCCATCTCCCCTGCCCCTATCACTCAAATCCAAGGACCACCATCTGCCTCGTAACACCCCCGTCTCAGAAACCCTTCATAGCTAGCCCCAACCCCTCCCCTCCCCTGTCACAGTCCCATCCCCAACACCCTTCACGGCTAGGCCCACCCCCTCCCCTTTCCAGTCACAGCCTCATCCCAACACCATTCACAACGACCAACTACCTATTCAGCCCACCTTCCCGAACCTAGCCCCTTCCCCAACCGCCGCACCATTGATAGACACTAGTTGTTAGTGCCTAAGTATATATTTTTATTATTGTTTGTAATGTTTATTTATTAGTTTTGTGCAAGTTTGTATGTTGTGAATATTTTATGGTGTCCAATCTAATTAAATATTTTTGTATTTGTGTAGTTATTAATTAAATGTGTAATATGGGCCACAAATGTATTTCAGCCCAGTAGCCCACTTGTGAGCCTTAAGTTAGACATCCTTTTGTATAAAAGGATACTAACTTAAGGAAACCCTAACTCTCACAAACCTCTACACACATTAACACACATATCATTTTGTAAGGCTTTCACGATATAAGGAAGAGGGAGTTCATCGTTCAAATATTGTTAAATCATTCTATGATTCTCTGCTTCTATTATATTGAATGATTGTTGATTGATTTAGGGACAAACAATTGGTATCAGAGCCGAGCGTGAAATCGATTGAATATTTTCTGCATTTTTCGAACCTGCCATTGACGGGAAGAAGATTTTTCGAAAAAATAATTTTCTGGTATTTCTTGGTTGCATCGACCTGGTTTGAACACTTTTCTGCGTTTGCTGGATGTTTTCGATCAACATTTGAGATAAAGAAGACTGAAATTCTGGTTTTGAAATTGTTGAGATTTCAAAGTTTTGAGTTTTTTCCGCAGGTTTTGCGAAGAAGACGGGTTTCACGAAGTCCAGGATTTTGACATTTTAAGATTTCGAGATTTTGGGATTTCAACATTTTAGGATTTCGACATTTTGATATTTCGATATTTTACGATTTCGAGATTTCGACATTTTAGGATATCGAGATTTTGAGATTTCGACATTTTAGGATTTCGAGATTTTGAGATTTCGACATTTTAGGATTTCGATATTTTGAGATTTCGACATTTTAGGATTTCGAGATTTTGAGATTTCGACATTTCGAGATTTCGACTTTTAGGATTTCCCATATACCCGGTCGGGTATGAAGCGATTTCGGGCAAAAAGACGTGCAGAAGAACACAAAGGCGTGCGAAAAAGATATGATTTGACAAATACTCGGTCGGGTATCCGGCCATAGGTGTTGAAAACACCTATAAATAACCCCATTTTTCTTCACTTTTCATCATCCCTTTGATAGAGTATAAGTCTAGAGAGAAGTGAGAGCTAGAGAGAGAAGTACAATAAGTTCTGCAATTAATGAATTTATCAACCCCTACAACTACTCCCAAGAGGAGTATTTATAGAGGAAATGTGGGATGGGTTCCCAAGTCTTGGGCTTGGGAGGCCCATTTACAATGGGGCCACTACTGGGCCAAGTACAAAGTATGTAGGAATGGCTAAGTACAGAACCCGGCTCTGGGAGCTCTTTGTGGCCGACGAGGGTCTGACCGACGGAGGCATGGCCGACGGAGACCCGGCCGACGGAGACCCGGCCGACGGGGACACCGGCCTGGTTCTCCTGGCTTCTGGATCATATTCTGAGTTGACGTATTTCTGGCCGATGAAGGTCATCTGGCCGACGGGGGTCACACTAGGTGGCAGCCGTGCTTCTTATCCTTCTGAGTATGTGGGTCCTGGGGTCTGGATCCATATACTCCATCAAGAGTCCCCCACTCTCTGAGCTGAGATGCAGACAAAGTGAAGGAGAGTAAATTCCTGCAATTTTGATGTTTTTGGCCGGCGCGGGGCACTGTGGTGTTTTCTATGTTTGGCCGTTGTGTACTCCTTGTCGTGGACGAAGGGGGTCCTTGTTATGCGGATGGTGCGTGCTTTTTTGTTTGAGGACGACGAGTGTCCTTGCTTAGTGGCCATTATGCGTCTTTGAGTTGGGGACGAGGAGAGTCCTTTGTTTTGGGTAGCCGGTGACGTTTTCTCTCTTTGGCCGTCGCTGATTGCCTTTCGCGCTCCTGGATGAGGAGGCACCATGCTTGTTCTTAGCACTCCGGGCCGAAGCGATATTTAGTCGTAGCTTAGTGTCCATGGCTTTGGGGACGATAATGGTACTGGATCAGAGGACGTTGTGGTGTTACTTTCTTATCTTGGCCGATGGTGGGGTACATGAGCCAAGGCCATTGGGGGCGCCATGTGTCACCTTCTGGGGTGCGCTTTGCTTCCTTGTTTGCTTTCCCTGCTGCAGCCCATAGTGTGTCACAAGGTCCTGCACGTTATGGTGCATAGACGATGCGATTTTGTTGTAGTTGTGTATTTGTGCATTTCTTGGATTTTCAATTTTATCCCTGTGTTTGAATGTCGGTGTAGTCCCCCAGTCCCCCACTACTTCAGGCCGAAGGTTGAGAGGGGTGAAGGAGTAAAACAAATGTAGGCCGAAGCGGGATCCTCATATTTCCCCTGAATCTAACCCCTTGGCGATTCCTGACCAAGGTAACCCTCTAGGAGAACCCTTGGACGCTTTCAAGAAGTTATCAATAGTAGGTTTTATACGAGGGCCGATGGTTGTTGGGTTGTTTTTCACTCTGCTTTCATAGCTCGGTTGGTTAGAGCACCCGTTTGGTAAGCAGAAGGTCTTGAGTTCGACTCTCAATGAAAGCACCAAATGATAGAGTATAAGTCTAGAGAGAAGTGAGAGCTAGAGAGAAGTGCAATAAGTTCTGCGATTAATGAATTTATCAACCCCTACAACTACTCCCAAGAGGAGTATTTATAGAGGAAATGTGGGCTAGGCTTCCAAGTCTTGGGCTTGGGAGGATCATTTACAATGGGGCCACTACTGGGCCAAGTACAAAGTATGTAGGAATGGCTAAGTACAGAACCCGGCTCTGGGAGCTCTTTGTGGCCGACGAGGGTCTGGCCGACGGAGGCATGGCTGACGGAGACCCAGCCGATGGGGACACCGGCCTGGTTCTTCTGGATCATATTCAGAGTTGACGTATTTCTGGCCGATGAAGGTCATCTGGCCGACGGGGGTCCCACTAGGTGGCAGCTGTGCTTCTTATCCTTCTGAGTATGTGGGTCCTGGGGTCTGGACCCATATACTCCATCACCCTTCTTCCATATACTTAAGCTCAGTTTAGAATAACATTTCTTTATATTTTTCTAGCTATGTTTAGTCTCCAAATGAGGAGCTAAACTTCCATTCTTGGTTTTGCTCTTGAAGCTTGTTGATTATTAAAGTTGTGAGTTATTTTCTTAACTTCTCTCCTTGAATATTAATTCTTCCCTTAATCTATTTCTATATTAATGTTGGGGAATGTTGCTAAGATGACAATTAGTCAACATCTCAATATTAATTATTACTAGAAACGATCAATGAACTGATGGTTAATCGTTGATGATTTCACAAGTAAGTAACTTCGGTTTATTAATGCATGGTCGTGATTAATAAACTTAAGAGGGATTAATTTTGTTGGTTAAACCGAAACCGTTGTGTTGAGGTTATCAATCTCAATTGATTTCATCAAGGAGTTAGAAAGATTAAATGCTACTATTAAATCGGTATAAGGCGTTGTTCTATATTTGATTAATAGTAAGGATTATTAATGAACGGTCATTGTTAATAACTACCCTCGATAAATTGGATATACTCCTCGATTGAGTATTCGAGAGGAGATAAGTTATAGATATGACAAGGATCGACTAAATATATCAACAAGTGGAAAGTAGCAAAGCCAAGTTCCCTTTATCTTCGAACTAAAACACATATAGGTTGTTCATCTCAGTTTTTAATTAAATTAAATCATTCAACCCCAAAACCCCCTTTTAAATACTAGTTTCATTAAAAAGAGAATTATTCATTTCCCTGTGGATACGAACTCTACAAAACTATACTATGTATAAGTGTTAAGTATTGAATTTATTTTGATGCACTACGACAAAGTGCTCGTCAAATTTGGCGCCGTTGCCGGGGAAATGCAATTAATTTTTCTTTTTATTTCTTTCAAGAAAAATAAAAAAAAAATAAAAAAAATCTTACTCTTCTATTTTCTGAACTTACATGAGTATATGTATACCAACACATCATCCTTAGAGAGTCAAATTTCTGCCTTGACTTCTCTAATAAAGGAGTCTATCTTATGCTCAAAAGCCAGAGATGTCAAGACTTGCAACATTTGCATGTCTCACATGCATCTTACGGGTTTTTGTCCAAAACTCCAAGAGGAATACCTTGAACAACTTGATTATGTTGGTTTCCAAAGGAAAGTACCTCACGTGAGGTATGATCCATTCTCCAACTCTAACATGTCTACGGAGGATATGGTTCGGGCTATTGCTTCCAACATGACCACCATGCAAAACAACATGGTGCAATTTCAAAATGAGACCAAGTCTAGCATTTTAAACTTGGAAACTAAAATGAGTCAAATAGCTGGAGCTTTGAGTAGGCTTGAAGCAAAGGATTCGGGAAAACTTCTCTCTCAAATAGAATGTGATCCTAAACAGCAAACTTTTGCAATCACATTGACAAATGAGAAGGAAATGCAAAAGGAGACCCAAAATCCAGAAGAAGTAGAAGAAGAAAGAGACATGGAGCTCCATCTGGTCAAAGATGAGGTTGAACCGAGTTTCAAGGTCAAATATCTATCTGTATCATCCTTTGAGGTACCCCCAACAGTTCTAAAAACTTTACGAGAAACTCATAAAATTGAAAAGGACATTGACAGCTTTGAAATCTTCAGCAAAATTAAGGAATCGAAACACTTTCCATTGACCATGCTAAACAATAATTTCTCTCCCTCACTCTTCCCACATGATTCAATGAAAATCTGCATATTTAATCCTTGAAATATTTCAAAGTGAAGAGTCGAAAAATTGAGCATTCCTATGGAACTTCTAGGAGTGAAAATGTTAAGAATGTGATTAAGCAAAAGTTGCTAAAATGAGTGAGTTGTGAGAAACGAAAAATAAAAAGAGAGGCTAGGATGAAAACCTGAAAAGGCTCCTAGGCAAAATGAGAGAATGAGATAAAAATATCTATTTATGCAGAAAGATAATCAAAAAAAGAAGAAGAAGAAAATGTTGGATGGTTGTTCTGCTACTCTTGTGGTTTTGAAAAATTCATGGGCAGGTTTTAATTTACTTGAGACGAGTAAAGGTTCAAGTGTGGAGGTGTTTGATAGACACTAGTTGTTAGTGCCTAAGTATACATTTTTATAATTGTTTGTAATGTTTATTTATTAGTATTGTGCAAGTTTGTAGTTGTTAGTTTGCATTTGATTGTAATCGTATTTCTAGCATTTTATTGTTTGTTGTAAGTTGTAGCTAGTTGGGCTATAAGTTTAGGATAGATTTGGAAGCAAAAAGGATGAAGAAACCTGAGTTTTGTGCAAACCCCGGTTGGGTATAACCTTTACCCGGTCGGGTATAAAGTGAAAAATGAAGTTGCTGGGAAAATACACTAATACCCGGTCGGGTATCCCATATACCCGGACGGGTATGAAGTGATTTCGGGCAAAAAGACGTGCGGAAGAACAGAAAGACGTGCGAAAAATATATGATTTGACGAATACCCGGTCGGGTATCCGGCCGTAGGTGTTGAAGACACCTATAAATAACCCCATTTTCCTTCACTTTTCATCATCCCTTCTTCCATATACTTAGACTCAGTTTAGAATAGCATTTCTTTATATTTTTCTAGCTATGTTTAGTCTCCAAATGAGGAGCTAAACTTCCATTCTTGGTTTTGCTCTTGAAGCTTGTTGATTATTAAAGTTGTGAGTTATTTTCTTAACTTCTCTCCATGAATTTTAATTCTTCCCTCTATTTCTATATTAATGATGGGGAGTGTTGCAAAGATGACAATTAGTCAACATCTCAATATTAATTATTACTAGAAACGATCAACGAACCGATGGTTAATCGTTGATGGTTTCACAAGTAAGTAACTTCGGTCTATTAATGTACGGTTGTGGTTAATAAACTTAAGAGGGATTAATTTTATTGGTTAAACCGAAACCGTTGTGTTGAGGTTATTAACATTAATTGATTTCATCAAGGAGTTAGAAAGATTAAATGCTACTATTAAATCGGTATAAGGCGTTGTTCTATATTTGATTAATAGTAAGGGTTATTAATGAACGGTCGTTGTTAATAGCTACCCTCGATGAATTGGATATACTCCTCAATTGAGTATTCGAGTGGGGATAAGTTATAGATATGACAAGGATCGACTAAATATATCAACAAGTGGAAAGTAGCAAAGTCAAGTTCCCTTTATATTTGAATTAAAACACATATAGGTTGTTCATCTTAATTTTTAATTAATCATTCAACCCCAAAACCCCCTTTTTAATTACTAGTTTCATTAAAAAGAGAATTATTCCTTTCCCTGTTGATACGAACTCTAGTACACTATACTACGTATAAGTGTTAAGTATTGAATTTATTTTGACGCACTACGACAAAGTGCTCGTCAACCATTACCCGGAACTCTAGCCCCTTCTCCAAATCGCAGCCGTCATCCATCTAGTACGGTAGATCCGGCACCGGGGGGCCCTAATTCGCAATCACCCGTCCATACAGGCGGCGGATCTAGCACCGACGGCCATCTGGATGACAGAGAATCTAGTAGAGGCGCAACCATTGACCATCAGCCAGCGGAGGCGCAGTGGAGAAGAAATAAGAAGCGGAAGTCGGTGAAGACCAGGGCGGTGGCGAGGATTCGTCTGCGGAGGCGATGGTGAAGGCCTGGGAGGTCTTCTCTCCACACAGAGATATTCATCTGCGGAGGAATTTTTTCCAGCGGCGCAGAAGCTCTTCAACTATGAAGGAGAAACGAAAGGTCTCAGACACATTTTGGTCAAAAACAATTTTGATCATATTTCTGTCCAATGATAGTTGGGGACTAATGTTTGTGCCATTCCTTCTTTTCTTTTCTCTAGGTCGTCTAATGGTCACATGGAAATAATGACCTTCAAAAATCAAAATGTAGCAAATAGACATTCCTCTCTACTTGACCCAATTTGAAAGATATACAATCACACTCAACTACATGACATGGCATCAACTCCATGCTTCATATGCAATCATATGACACTCGGCCATATATCCAATAACAAAACAAAAATACATGCAAACATAAATATATACACCACACCCGCTCATTCACGGGAGTATAGGCCAGGGAGCTGTAAACGTAAAATAGAAATACTAATAGTTAAAATGAAAAATGAGATTAGAGAGAAAAGAAAGAAAAGAAGAAAATTGAGGGTAACAACCGTGAAGAAGAAAGGAGAGAAAGAGAGGAAGGAAAATAGGGAACAAGCTAAGGGAAGATAGGGAGAAAATCTGGCCAAATTTTAAGGTCTGTGTCCATTCCTTCTTCCAAAGTATATGCATTTTTAATGTCTGAGGACTATATACATTTAAATGTCCACTGGCTAGGCTTATTTTACGGATGCTCAAAATTTGGTGCATATGCTTATGGACATAATAATTGGGTGTAAATAATGTAAGGAAAATATTTTTGTTTCAATTCGTTTCGGCGCTCCTCATATTAGTTTGAACCCTTGTATCTGTTTTTTCTAGGGAAGTCAATGTCTTCCTCCATAAAATCTAATGCTTGCGTACATACATTGTATGATCGATAAAAATCCCTTTATTGGCAGGATTTTATGCTCGCAAGAGGATGCTTACATATTTGATTAATGTTTGTACATTTCAAATTTTATACATCAAACATAAAAATTCGAGATAATGAACCGAGCTATAAATAATAAATTGAATACAAACATAATATGGTTGGTAATCTTCCCCTCCTATGGTCTCTCTTTTTCTTCATTGTGCAATACTTACTCTAGTTGCGACCCCTCTATAAGTCCTTGGGGTTTGGGCCATAAGATACTAATAGATTATTTTGGTTAATGTTAAGGAACTGATCAATAACGAGTTAGTTAGAGGTGGGAAGGAGTCATTATCAAGTTTTGAGTGGAGGGACAACTAACTCACAAACAGAAGCAAGTGGGCGGCGTTAACCAATGAACTAAGCAATATTGCATTGTTTCGTGGTCACTCACAATAGTTTCGGGAGAGAGGTTAATAGCGGTGGTGAAGGTGATCGTGGTGGTGACAATGGCTTGGGTGAAGTGGTTATGTGTTTTTTTTAATTATCACATGTGTGTATTGTCAATTATTTTATTGGTTTCTGCGTAAAGCAATGATGCAAGTTTCTACAAAATGTCTATTGTTCAATACTTCAATTGCTATTGATGATATTTCTATAGTCCTAAATATTCATATCTCAAATGTCATCATTTCAACTTGATATGGCAGTACACATGACCCAACCTCCTCACGTGCCACCTGTGAAATAATGGGAAAGGTTACTCCCTGAGGAGCCCTAACAGATATATTTATATTAAAGAGAGTTTAATGTAAAGTACAATACTAAGCCTCTAATAATTCTATTACACCCCCTCAAACTGTGCGGGAGATACAACGCGCAGGTTGTCTTTCAAAAAATGAAAACGTTGACTAGAGAGACTTTTAGTAAAAATATCTGCCAGCTGTAGATGATTAGGAACATGCTTAACAATCAGATCTCCATGAGCAACCCGTTCGCGAACAAAATGATAATTGATCGGGCTAAACTTGCAAGTGTACAAGTGCCGATATAGTAATAAATTCCGGTAAAATACCGGGTCGAATCCACAAGGAAACGTTGTTTAATTCAAGTCCGAGAATAGATAACTTTAAATGAAGAAATGAATAAAGTGCAGGGATTTTGATTTGTGTTTTATATTTTTGGCTTTTTTCACTTTTTGTTCAACAAGATAATCGTTAACTAACTTTGAGTTCAAGATAAAGGATAACAACAACTAAGGCTTCGGGAATCACTTAAATGCTTAAATAGGGTTGAATATTAGTTCTTTGCCAATAATTATGAATACGATGTCGCTAATATATTCTCAACTCCGGTTAAGGCAGCGAGAGCGTGGTTTTCGTTACGTGTAAGTCCCGTTACGGCTTACATTCATCTACCGAAAACCCCGTTGAATATCAAGACATCACACCCGTATCATATAAGACCGGATATATTTCTATTCTCGGTACTATATATGTTTATCCTTTAGTGTTCATAGTTTAGACTTCAACGTTAATTGCAAGTATAAACTAAATTTAACATACTTCTATGTTGTACACCATAGTCATAAACAATCAATATATAAAGGATAAATCACAATTTATTGGTTTAGAACTTTTATCAAACACCTAGTGGGCATAGAAGTTCATCCCTAGCCTTAGCTAAGAAATTTGCCTCTAATGCTCATATTAATCACAATACAATAATAAATGTAATGGAACATGAAATTACAAAGGAAATAATACCTAAACACCAATGATTTCGGAGGATGAACTTCCCTCCTCAAGAACTTGAAGAAAATATCAAGAACAAAAATATAAAAGCTAAGAATTAATCTATGGAATGGAATATTTATGTTTGATGAATTGAAGGCTTTATATAGGCTAAAGAATGTCATCTTTTAGTCTATTCAAGCCCAACAATCAGGTATGGAGGAGATATTTGATCAAATATGAGGAAGATGAAGTTTTCCCATCAAGAATAAGCTTGCACGTCGTTGTGTTTTAGCAGAAAAATGACCCAACCGGCGCCGGTTGGTAGGATGACCGGCCCCGGTTGAAAACGGGCTCATTTGTGCGTGAAAAAACGTTCCGACCGGCGCCGGTTCATTGCTGACCGGCGCCGGTTGCTGCGCCCAAAAAATATACTTCCTTTCTCTTCCTCCGAAATGGATCAGAAAGTGTCGGTTTTTGTACCGGGATTTTGGGGATGTTCCGCTACGAATTTGGACATGATTCCTTCACTAAAGTTGTAGATAATGAAGTCTTCCATCCACCAAAACTTGAATAACGTGATTTTATTCATCCAATCAAACGTTATGGCTAAAACACTGAGAGGTATGCATCCTTAAATCCCACCAGCAACATCTGACTTTGTTTGTTGATTGAGTATTGTTCCTTTCATATTTTGCCCATGACGTCTTCATAACATTTGTTCCTTATTGAGTTAACATTCACATGAATCTCGGATCGAGTGATTTCGAGTTCTATAAAATACGTTATACTCAAATTATGGGCAAAACGTCATCCTTTTGGTCCCAAAAGCCGTTCATCACAATGTTTTATGCTTTAGCTCTCATTTTGAAGTTGTTTTCCCAATTTATCTTCTTTTCTTCAACAAATACTTATAAATACTTATGTTAAACACAAGTAAATATAACGGCTATCAATAATCAATTTGAATATGTTTACTGCGAGCATGCTGAACTGGATTTGCAGTCAAGTAAGAAGCAGATATATTATCACATAATAAATGTGCCGGATCTGAGATAGGCCATCCAAGTTCGAACAGTACTGATCGGATATGTAGTGTGTCTTGTACTGTGTAAGCAATGGCACGATATTCCGCTTCTGTGGAGGACTTGGACACAGTAGGCTGCTTCTTAGTCTTCCAGGAAACCAAATTAGGACCCAAAAATACAGCAAAACCTGTGGTGGACCGAGAACTATCAGGACAACCTGCCCAATCTGCATTGGAGTAAGCAACTACACATGTTGGCCGATTAGACTGCTGAAGCCAGAGACCATGATCTCGTGTTCCCTGCAAGTACCTGAAAATTCTCTTGACTGCAAAAAGATGAGTGGTACGAGGAGCATGCATGAACTGAGACACTAAGTGTACTGCATAAGTAATATCTGGCCGTGTCAAAGTTAAATATTGTAATGCACCAACCATATCATGCTGCGATACTCAGTAGAATCAGACAATAACTCACCATCAGAAAGAGACAGAGTAGTACGAGAAGCTAATGGGGTGCGAACAGGCTTTACAGTATGAAGATGAAAACGAGCTAGAAGGTCAGTAACATATTTATGTCGAGAGAGAAATATACCTTTAGCTGAACGAATAGCCTCAACACCCAGAAAATAATGGAGATTACCCAAGTCTTTCATAGCAAAATGTTTAGAGATAATTGAAATAAATTGGGTAACAGATGATTCAGAATTGCCAGTAATAATAATATCATCCACACAGGGGCGGATCCAGGAACCGGATGTGGGGTGGGCTAAGCAGTAAAAAAAGTTGTTACTGCACACAAAATGTTTAATTTAGGGTTGTTATCGAACTAAGCTTTTTTTTAACTACTCGAGTTTGAACGTGATTTCAAATTTAATTTAATGACTCAAGCTTAACAAGCTTTGAAGTCGAAAACGGTTAGATTTTCAGTTCGAATCGTTATTCAAGCCGAGTTTGAGCTTAGTGATGTTCGGTTCAATCCGGCCGGGCTCGACCTATCGTTAACTTATAAATCATAGGAATAAATTAAACTGTATATAACTTAAAATTTAAACATTTTTACCGCGATTTTATAAATTTATTAATGATTATTAAAGATTCTAGTATTTCAAATTTCAGTTGAAATTTTTAACTATTTCTTACATGTCCACACAATAAATAAATTATTCTCTAATCTTCAATTGTATAATAAATAAATCATTCACTAATCTTTAATTTTATCTTTAATCATTTTTTGGAAAAAACAATTTATTATTAACCATTATAAATTTATAATGAATAAACACTATTTTATTATGTACTGAAAAATTCAATTAAGAATCAAATAGATTTACAAAACTAAAAAAATACATAATAACACAGTCACAAAATAATACAATGTTTCACATATAAAACACAATGACACAATCACTCCAGGTCCTCGGTTCATCAAATATTCAAATAGATTAACAATGTTTCACAAAATAATACAATGCTTAACAAATAATACAATGTTTAACAAATAATACAAGTTTAATCAAGAAAAATAGTGTAAAAGAGTATTTGAATTTAGAGTATACATGGAGATAGAGGCAAAGCTAGTCGGACTCGGAGAGCCGGAGAGGGAAGACGGCCGACACAGGGCCCTGGACGCATGGACGACAGAGCATCGATCATCAAAACGGCGCTTCTTCGCATTCCCCAGAACGCCAGAGCATCGATCATCAAAACGGCGCTTCTTCGCATTCCCCAGAACGCCGCCTCATTCATACTCTATATCTCTCTAAACGTCGTATGTTAGATTTTAGGGTTCGCATTAGTTTCCGCTGATTTATGTTCGGCTGATTTTATTCCTTTTTATTGTCTGCAACCCGTCACTTATTTTGGGCTCATAGATTAAAATGGGCTTGACCATGCTGCGCCGGACCTTTTCTAAGGGTTTCGACCATGCAAAAACGTTAAGAAGATTTAAATGCATCAAACCTCCCGGTGAAATATATATTCGCCGTATTAACCTCCTGTGATTTAAAAAATGCGACAAACCTGTATTTTAATTAATCATGTGCAAAAACCCTTTCAAGAACAAATTTTACAATTTTGAAATCACTTTTTTAAATAACATGGTTGAATATGCAAGTAACTTTGTCAAAATTTATAAATTATACAAAAAAACTAATCATTTTTCATTTTTTGGGAAATTAAATTTGTTCTAGGAGGGGGTTTGGCGCATGATTAATTATAACAAAGGGGGGTTTGACGCATTTTTTAAATTACATGGGGCTAATGTGCCGAATTTATATTTCATGAGGGGGTTTGGTTCATTAATGTTATGTTTGGCATGCCAGTTCAGCCAAAAAAGGGCTGAAATCTTTAAAATTCAGTCAATTTTGATTAAAGTAGACTTGTTTGTTGGGAGGGCTGAATTGGGCTTGATCTCAAATAATAGGGCTGAACTCCAACGTTGAGGAAGGTAACGTTTACACTCAGCCGCCGCATAGTTTCAGACATGCAATTCCCAATATATCCTTGTTCAAGTTCAGTGAGATACTCCATCGACTCTCTTTCTTTTCTCCAAGTTACATTTTTTATGCGGATTCCAAAGTTATATTTCTAAGAATCAGCAAATTTTAATCTTTCTTCCGGAGAGCAATAGATTTCTTATCTGTTTGCACCTTTTCAAACTCTCACCTTTGATGAACTGCACCCAATAGAACCATCTCCTCATGGATGGCTTGAATTAGTGGAGCATGCTATGACCAAATTTTAATACGTAGTATTTTTTTTTTGTTTAATATACTGAAGCGTTTTAATTTTTTTTGTATATAATGCACTATATTTTATATGAGTATACATACATATAAACATGTATTACAATCTCAATATTTATTAAATTATAAAAGCATTATAATAAATATTTATTGTGTTAATTAACATATACCCTTTAATGTAATTTCATATTAGTTGGACAATTTTCAACTCTTTTTGTCAAACAGTACTTCATGCAGCTAAGAGTTCAGATTCAGCACTTTAAAGTTCAGTTCCAGACAATAGTCTCGGATTCAGACAATAGCCCTGAATTCAGACAAAAGTCTTCAGCTTCAGCTCGTTCTGCCAAACATAACCTAAATCCACGGTTAGCGTTTCCGGGGTCGCTAACCCTGTCTATTTGACGACTTCTTGGGTCCAAAAAAATGTGTTAAACATGGGTATTGTGGTCTTTGTATCTGAATCTTGTATGCATTTGTTGTATTAAATCTAAATAATCGATTTAGATTTGTTTAATGTAGTGATGTGAATTTTATATATTCATAAGCAGCCTGGAGGAACTGAGAAGTTTTCTTGAATTCCTCCACGTTAAGGGACAGGGTCAGAACGTCGGGGGGAAGGATCTCCACCTTCGGGACGGGGGGCAGGGTCTGCGGCAGGAACAAACGAAATCCCATGCTTCTCAGCAAGGGCTACCTTGGCGAGCAGGCCTTGTTTTTCACGTTCGCCCTGAGCACGAACGGCCTGGAGCTCCTGTTGGGCCTGGGCCAGGGCAGCCTGCGCCTTCTTCGCCTCTGCCTGAGCGGCCTCCCGCTGCAGCGAAGCCTCCTGCTCCCTCTTAAGGGCCGCATCGACCTTCTTCCTGAGCTCGGCGAGATCTCTCTCCCGAGCAGACCTAACCTGCAGCAAGCTCAGCCCGGCCTGCAAAAAAGGAAAATGGTTTAGGTGGAAACGAGGAGCAGAGTCAGAAGATAACACAGAGAACGGCTAGAGAACATACCTCAAGGCTCAGAAGCAGGGCGTTATCAACAGAGTCGCCCGGGGAACGACCTGATAACTCCAGCCTGGTCTGGAGGGCCATGTCCTTCCAGACCTCAGAAATGGGTCGAACGGCGGAGGGAACCGCGACGCTCGTAGACTTGGGAGCAGAAGGCTCAAGACGCGGCCTCTTCGTCTTCTTCCCCTTATCCTTATCCCCGCCAGCAGGGATAGCAACGCCGACCGGGTTCACATTCAGAACCCGGTTATCTGGAGGAGGGGCCTCAGAGGTTTGCCCGGTCACCTCAACGACCAGAAGCCGCTCTGCATCGGCAACCCGCTGACTAGCCTGGGACGCGGCTGAAGAGGTAGCCCCAGAGGATTTGAGCAGCTGCACGGGCTGTAGCTAGCATCACGACGATGTCCAGAAGGCCTTTTAATTTCCTAACGCCGCCCAGCCTCAGCTTGTCCACGGCTTCTCGCAACACTGGGGTCAGCTCCGGTGTCTGGACCTTCGGAGGGTACCCATTCCATCGTACAGGGAGCCGATCGTCCGCATAACGAATAAAGAAATAACGGTTCTTCCAGTCATGGATATATAGAGGAGGGAGCCCCCTCGAACAGCTTCCTCTTGGGACGAGCGGCCACGCTCAGGAACCCATCAGCATTTTGGGGGTAACTTGGAAAAAATAATGGAACAGCTCCAGGGAGAAAGCGAGCCCCAATGATTTGCAAAGGACAAAGAACGCAGAGATCTGGCGGTAGGAGTTTGGCATGAATTGAGCCGGGACCACGCTGTAGAACTCGAAGAAGTCCAGGTAAAACGGATGCAACGGGAACCGCAGTCCGGTCTTCAGAGAGTCCAGATGTACCATCACCATCCCCGGACGTCTCATGAAGAGGTCATCTGCGCTCCGGAGGCTATAATAGGCAGGTGGGGGGAGGATAACTTGCAGCTCCCTCAAGGCCCTTTTGGAAAAAACCTGCTCGATCACAGCTACGTTCGGAATAAGCACAATGTGCCTATGATCGTCCATGTGGATGCCCCGCTTGTAGATTCGGAGGTCATCCCCTTCTTCAGCCTCCTCACCCGAGTCGTGGTCGGCTGGATGCCCCGCCGCCGCGGCAGGTTGTGCCGCCATTGCAACGGTGTTTTCAGGGTCAACGGCCATGTCAACTTGTTCCCCTGCGACCGGGATGGCGACATCGATCACTACATCAGGGACTGCCATTGAAGAGGCGCTGGAACGACCAGAACCACTCGCCTCAGCTGAAGAACGGGATCTGAGTTCTGACGCCGAAGATGAACCAGCCGAAGAACCGGTAGAAGAGCCGGAGCTAGTCTCCGAGGAGGAAGAAATCTCCATGGAGCAGGCCATGGGGAGATATACGAGAAGGAAGGAGAAGATTGGAGTCGGGGATTTACCTTAGCTAGAAGCTTGGAAAAGAAACAAACATCGGGACCGAAATACTCACCGATCGGCACAAGAGAAGGCAAGAGAAGATAACAGATGAAAAGCCCTAACCCTTCCCTGATTTCCGGTATTTATAGGGGAGGGCACCGACTCAACAACCAAACCGCGGGCGACACGTGGCAAGGAGCGCATACAGGGACGTGTGTCGCATAGAGACGGGCTGATACGGAATGATTACTTTTTTATTGGAAGTTGAACCGGCATGATAGCTGGCACCTAGAGCCCCGCAAACAGCGGCGGAAAGTAACTGTCACCTACGGAAAAGGGAGCAATGGCTCAAGGCGGTACGGCGGAAAGCAACCGTCACCTAGGGAAAAGGGAGCAACGGCTCAAAGCGTACGGCGGAAGTGATCTTACTTCTTCATGTCCCGCCCAGGCTCGGAACATTCGAAATGGGGGACTTGTGTTGGGTTAATGGCCTTCCAGGACCGGCCCATCAACCCCTGAAGCCCAAGAACCAAGGGACGTACGTGGCCCACCATAGCCAGGCCTCAAGGCCTAAAGGGCAGGGGACGTACGTAGCCCGTCATAGCCAGGCCTCAGGGTTCAAGGGCCAGGGGACGTACGTAGCCGTCATAGCCAGGCCTCAGGGTCCAAGGACATGGGGATGGACGTCTTGTGGGCTATGCTTAAAGGCCCAGGTTGCCATCAAAGAGTTGAGTCCGGTTTAGGGGACGGACGTCCCCCGCGTTATGGCGGGAAACCAAGATCTTGGCGGGAAGCGCATTTAATGCTGAAGATTTGGTAGTTGGAATCATGTCGCCCACAGCCGTACCGGCCACGTGAGCCCCCCCAACCACTAGGGGGTACTATAAATAGTCGCATTTATTTCATTGTAAAGGGTTTGCACATCGTGACTCTAGAGTTGTAATAGCGTCAGCAGTACGTAGCATATTTTCAGTACGTTCGGCCTTTTCGGCTTGTAATCATAATATTGAAGAAAACAGTCATTTAATCCATCCCCGTTGATTTAGTGAGTTCATTTGCCTTCTACCCATTCGAAACCCCCAGGTTACGTGTTGGGCTTGCGGGTTGAGGGGAATAAACCTCAACACTATATTTATTATATCGTGTTGGATTAAATTCAACACTGGCGCCGTCTGTGAGAAAAGTTCTAAAAGATTTCATGTGTTCTGAGTTTTCAGCTCTCTCGAGCTCACTGTTCGCTAAAGAGAAAAAAAATATAATGGAAGAAGATGAGCTAGCAAATGTCAGCTCAAACGGGTGTCAACGAAATGAAATAAAGGAGAAAAGCAAGTGGGGGTTGGTCGTGGTCGGGGCCATAAAACCAGCCGCTGAAGTCATCCGCAGAAGGGCCCAAAGCAGAATAAAATTTCATGCTCAAACATGAAATGATAGAGATAAGGATCCAATGTCAACATCGGCCACCGGAGTACACAAATGAACAATAATGGGACCCAAGGTCAGAGCAAAGAGCTGTCAAATACCTGCTTGATGTGACGGTGATGTGACAAGGAGATCCATAATGGATTGCATTGAAGCGCCGAACAGGAGCCATGGCCTAGGATGCTCCGAGTTTAATAACCATCCCGAGCGTCCGACTTCCAGATGAACATCCGAGTCACAGGCCGACCGACTAAGGTGAACGGGAGGCTACCTGGAATATGGCCGCCATTTCCTCACACGCTATTCCACTTCATAAAACTAAACAAGGCAGGAACCAGGATTTGTATAACAACGCAATGACAGTCGTACTCGGTCAATCTTGATACGCCCAGCGTGATCTCAATTACAAACCGAACCTCTTTACCCTGCATCTCCATTTCGATGGTCGTTCGGCGTACCTCTGTCAAAGGTCATGCGCCCTGCGAAAACCTAAGCACAACATGATGGGGCTCACAAGTTTGTTTTCCATTTTTGCAAGGAATAGCTCCCGGACGGCTTGCGTGAAGTCTGAGCTACGCCATACGTATGGTCCTCACTGCCCGGGTCATCCAGAAGCACCAATCCCCGTCCGGTCCACGCACCGCCCAGCCATTTTCACTCGAAGCATCAGTCCAACTTGCTGTTGGTCGGAGCAGTGGCAATCTGCCATCTGCAAAGTAAACGTGGCCTCCGACCCATT
This sequence comes from Cuscuta europaea, assembly GCA_945859875.1. Lineage (NCBI taxonomy): Eukaryota > Viridiplantae > Streptophyta > Magnoliopsida > Solanales > Convolvulaceae > Cuscuta > Cuscuta europaea. The sequence continues at coordinate 20,423,946 of CAMAPE010000008.1, read as the reverse complement.
TGCCGTACAGTCTCATGGCACAGCTCGTCCAAAGAGTTTGGCTTGAGTCCTGGTTGTCTGCGCTCCTCAGAGATCCGCGGGTGAGTGCCGCTCAGACCAAGTTGTCGGCCTCTTAATTAGGGCTAGTTTCGGTTCAGGTTCCGAACCGATTCGGTACATACCCGAACCGAACTGATATTTCGGTATACCAAATTATCAGAACCGGAACCGAACCGTTGTACGAACGGTACCGATTTTTGGTACCCGATTTTTTCGGTTCGGTTTATCGAAAACCGAAAGAAACCGACTAAATTGTTATAAATAAATTTGAACTGATATTCAATTGATTAAAGCCAATTGGAACTTGCCAATATTGGAGCCCAATTAGCCCAACGGAAGCCCAAAACGTAACTTAGCTTCCAAAGACATATCTTGGCATTCTACACTAAGGGGACCTTATTTATATTCAAGTTTTGGAGTACGAAGCTTCTTATTTTCCTTTCCGATGTGGGACAAGAATAAAGAGAATAGGAAAAGAAGCTGAAAAAACAAAACTTAACTTTACTCAGGAATCGAACACGCGACCTACGAGAGACGACAAACGGTGGCTAACTAACTCGACTACTCTTCAAGTATGATCAAATCATGCTCGGTTTAGTATTATACCTTTATTAAACGTCATTAATTATTATTGTTATTATAAATAACAATTATTATTATTAATATAAAAATGTCGATTCGGTTCGGTCCGAATCGATATTTTGTGCACATAAACCGAACCCGAACCGATTTTTTTTCGGGTCCCGATTATTGGCACCCAATTTCGTTCGGTTCGGTCCGGTTCGGTTTTTTTCTAAAACGGTTCGGTTATTTTCGGTTCGGTTTTCGGTTTTTCGGTTCAAAATGTGAGCCCTACTCTTAATCATGGACAGTTTACCATCAAGCAAAATCAGCATCGTACGCTCGTCCTCCAAGACGTCATTCGTCTTCGTCCGACATGACTTTGAAGTGGGAACTCCCCTGCAATCCGAGCGTCGCATGTCAGGGAGAGACCAGGTCCCGATGTAATTCCGCTGCTCAGCAAACGCAATACAACTCCGGCCGACCAGATCAGCTCACTAACCGGCGATACACCGCTCGGTTCTCAATGCACTTCAGGGTCAGCAAGGAACTTGTAGGCTGGCCGCCCAGCTTCAATGGCCCTGCTCAATGTTTAAACGTCACCCGGTGGTCAACACCGCTCGTCCCCTAGATAGCTCGGAGCCCTGGTGGGGTGGCCGCTCTGAATTCTGGTCTCTTGAACACTTAGACCGACGCTGACGTCCTGCCGCCCGACACATAAGACGCCTGGCAAATAGAACCGCTCATTCCCCCATCGAGGATGTACGTGATGAATTATGGTGTTGTTTGCCTCCTAAACAAGGGGGTTGGTCCCAGCTAGAGCACCTATCCTCATCGCTCGGCGTAAGACCACTGGACACGCTTCATCATCGACTGTGTCACCACAGCGGCCGAGCTGAAAATGGAACCCCTAAGGCCTAAATCAACGCATTAGATTAGGCCAATGCTCGAGGCTCTGCTGTGACGCCGCACTGTATCAGAATCAGATCTGCCTTGGGGAATACCTTGCCTCGTTCAGCATGGATAGGAGGCTCTGCTCGAGCCTCCACTGATTGGCCAGACCTTCACCGCTCAGCCCCTGATTAACTTGGACCCCTTGAAGACTAGTTAGCCGCTTGGCCGCTCTTCCCTGCTCGGCTTTGGACCTGTGGGATGGCCGCCCGGCCTATCAAATGCCATCCGTTTTTCAACACACCCCATGGGCAGCTCGGACACCGTGTGGGCTGACCGCCCGGCTTCCAAAGCACTACCCAACGGTCAGTCCCCGACGCTCGTCCTTCTCACCGGCTCTGGCTACCGCTCGCCTCGGACCCCGACAGCACCCACGGACCTTCGCTGGACAGCTCTTGGTGGACGAACGGCTTTTTGGATTTTGACGACGCTCAGTGGGAGGACTTGTCGCAAGTGAGGAATTGAGGATACTTCCCTCTCGATGCTTCTAAAAATTGGAAAAACATAAGTGGGTAGAGAAATTTGGGCCGGATCTTTTTGCTCTAAGCAGGTCAGATCAAATTGAAAGGTTTTGAACACGTACAGTAGCAATTGAGGTGGCGCAACCAGGGGATTTTGAATCTTGTGGAGGACTTTGACCAAAGTCAAATTGTTGGGCAACCCAGTCTAACTTGAGGGAAATCTCGAAAAGTCTAAAGCTCCATTTCAAAAGCTAAGTATCCAATTCCTCACTGGCAATTAATTTCAAATAACATCATTGCTATCAGCTTTTATCACTATTATTCATTAGGAATTAAAATATCCCGAGTTAAATAATGTCGAGGGAAACTCCAATGATATTCACCGTCATTTTGAAGTTAAATGTCCGGTTTAGGTGGGCCTATTGGCCCGTCCCTGATCGACGTAAATTAGTAGTCGACCCGCCTCCGATCAGCATCAAGTGCTACTACATTAGAATATTAATGGCTTTATATAGTGTTATTGCTATTATTTTTGCACATCACCGTTATTTGTTAGGGGTGAGAACACTCCGAATAAAATAGTGTCGAACAAAACTTTATTAACAAGTCCACCAACATTTTAATTAAATGTGTGGTTTGAGTGGGCGTATCAAACAACTCCCGATCAGCCCAAGTCAGTTGACAGAAGCGTCTCTCAAGGGCATTGCCCGACGACGTATTTTAATTTAGAAATCATTTGTGGTTCCGCTCGGCATCAAGTGCCCGAACGGCAACTGTACCCAGTACGGCAAATAAATCTAGGCCAAGGGGCTATACATGTACATCGTATGGGTTGTTCAGCCGTGCAGCCGTATTACTATTATGATTGTTCATGCCGATGTTAATGAACATAAAAAATGACTGCTTTACATGTGTATATATGTTGTCGGGCCGTACAGCCTTGTTACCATGCTTATTGTGCAGTGGAATCCATTCGATATACTCGAGCTGGGAGACCCATGTTATATGGCATGAAGCGCGAAGACATTCATGACTGGCAGAGAAAAGAAGAAATCACAATCAGGCAAAGCCGTTCGATAAACTCAAGCGGGGAGATCAATGACGACATGAAGCGCAGAGACGTTCATGATCGGCAACGTTGACAGAATCATTCAAAGTCGTTCGATAGATTTGAGCGGAGAGGTCAACGACGTTCAGCATGAAGCGCAGAGATGTTCATGGTCGGGGCGTTCATGGCTAGAGGAGACCGAGGGTCCCAAGGAGTCTATCACGGCCGAGGGCTGTGAGACGAGTATATCCACCAGGAGGCCGAGGACCTCAAGAAGACTATCACGGCCAAGGGCCGTGGGACGAGCATGTTTGAAGACCGGCCTTGTCCTCGCTCCTCACGGATGAGGACCGTTGATGGATTCTCTCAGAAATCGGCCTTAGTGCCGACATCATTTCATGGCCACCGACCCCCTGGTACGGTGCCATCATCATATTTGAAGACCGGCCTCGTCCCCGCTCCTCGCGGATGAGGACTGTTGATTGATTCTTTCAGATCGGCCCCAATGTCGACATCATTTCGTGGCCACCGACCCCATGGTACGGTGCCATCATCATATTTGAAGACCGGCCTCGTCCCCGCTCCTCGCAGATGAGGACCGTTGATTGATTCTTTCAGATCGGCCTCTAGTGCCGACATCATCATATGGCCACCGACCCCCTGGTATGGTGCCATCATCATATTTCAAGACCGGCCTCATCCCCGCTCCTCGCGCATGAGGACCGTTGATTGATTCTTTCAGATCGGCCCTCAGTGTCGATATCATCATATGGCTACCGACCCCCTAGTACAGTGCCATCATCATATCTGAAGACCGGCCTCGTCCCCGCTCCTCGCGCGATGAGGACCATTGATTGATTCTTTCAGATCGGCCCCCAGTGCCGACATCATTTCGTGGCCACCGACCCCCTGGTACGGTGCCATCATCATATTTGAAGACCGGCCTCGTCCCCGCTTCTCGCGGATGAGGACCGTTGATTGATTCTTTCAGATCGGGCCCCAGTGTCGACATCATCATATGGCCACCGACCCCCTGGTACGGTGCCATCATCATATTTGAAGATCGGTCTCATCCCCGATACTTGCGGATGAGGACCGTTGATTAATTCTTTCAGATCGGCCCCTAGTGCCGACATCATTATATGGCCACCGACCCCCCAGGTACGGTGCCATCATCATACTTGAAGACCGGCCTCGTCCCTGCTCCTCGCAGATGAGGACCGTTGATTGATTATTAAAGATCGGCCCCAACGCCGACACCTTTATATAGCCACCGACCCCCTAGTACGGTGCCATCATCATATTCAAAGACCCCTCAAAAAAATATAGAGGGGCACCGGGGAATCCTCAAAGGATAAACCTGTTTCCCATTACAATCGCGGCCTAGCTCAGCTCAGGATCCAAAGGATCGGGCTAAATGGCGAAGAAGACGAGCGGATGACGAAACGAAGAAATGGGGAATCCCCAAAGGGGATAAACCCTTTTCCCATCACAATCGCGGCTTAGCTCCGCTCAGGATCCAAAGGACCGGGCCCAAGGGCAGGTAAGACGAGCGGATGGCGAAACAAAGATAAGACCCCTAAAAAAATAGAGGGACACCGGGGAATCCTCAAAAGGATAAAACCGTTTCCCATCACAATCGCGGCCTAGCTCAGCTGAAGATCCAAAGGAACGGGCTAAAGGGCGATTAAGATGAGCGGATGACGAAACGAAGAAATGGGGAATCCCCAGAGGGGATAAACTCATTTCCCATCACAATCGCGGCTTAGCTCAGTTCAGGATCCAAAGGACCGGTCCCAAGGGCGGGTAAGACGAGCAGATGGCGAAACAAAGATAAGCCCATATATATATATATATATATATATATATATATATATATATATATATATATATATATATATATATATATATATATATATATATATATATATATATATATATATATATATATATATATATATATATATATATGGGCGGGGGAATCCCTAAAGGGGACAAACCCGTTCCTCACCGACTACGTTGACTTAGCTCAGCTCAGGATCCAAAGGACCAGGCAAAAAGGGCGGGTACGACGAGCGGATGACGAACAAAAACAAAAGAATCCCAAGATGATCAAACAAAAGAATCCCAACAGGATCAAACAAAAGAATTCCAAGAGAATCAAACAAAAGAATCCCAAGAGGATCAAACAAAAGAATCCCAAGAGGATCAAACAAAAGAATCCCAAGAAGATCAAACAAAAGAATCCCAAGAGGATCAAACAAAGGAATCCCAAGAGGATCAAACTAAAGAATCCCGAGAGGATCAAACAAAAGAGTCCCAAGAGGATCAAACCGTTCCTCACAGACTACGACGGCCTAGCTCAGCTCAGGATCCAAAGGACCGGGTTAATGGGCAGGTACGACGAGCAAATGAGGACCACTATCTTATGTCGCACGATTGGCCCCTCAGCGCGTGACACCGCTCCCAATTTGAACTGGGATTAATTAATCCATTAATATTAAAATTTAATAGAAATTACAAATACCAATGTCGATGAGGATGACTAGTTGAGTTCGTGAATACTTATTCATTTTGTAAACTAGTTACAAAAATATTAATCATATGAGAAATGATTAATTGATTAAATTAATACCGATTAATTATATTGTGTGTCGGACCCTAAAAACATGGGGAGGGATTAACTAGTATATTCTTGGACCATGTTAGATTAGTTAAAAGCCCAATGATAAGGAAATAAGTTATATACGAATGTTTGGGCCGGATAAAAGGTAAAGGAATAATATAAAGAGACTTTTTGAGCCACTTTCTAATAATAGAAAGGTAAAGGGGTTTAAGCCCGAAACATTAAAGAGGAATATCCAACAAATTTTAGGATCGATCTATTGAGGTCTACAAGCCTAACATAATATAAGTAAACGAATAAAAGTCATTTGGGTCAGAGTAAATTAAAAGGAGCAGCCCACGAACCCAACCCAACTAAATTGGCCCAACCTTCTAAAAATAGAAGATAAGGGAGGGGAGTCTCCTTATCCCTTCATTTGAGAGGTCCTGCGTAAGACACAAAGGAGAGGGGAGTATTGAGAGCTCCATACACACCTCACAAAACCAAGAAGGAAGAAGGTCAAGAAGAGGAGCAATCCGAGAGAAAACAAAGTCTAGCGGTAAGAACCTCGTAGCTCCGGTTCTTGTTCTTCCGTTATATATATATATATATATATATATATATATATATATATATATATATATATATATATATATATATATATATATATATATATATATATATATATAATTTCATGTATGATTTTATAGAAATCATATGATGAATTCTAGGGGATGTCTACACATTTTAAAGGTGTAGAAAATGATATAAAGTGTTGGTATTTAACTTAGAAGAGTGTTGGAATCGATAGGAATCGAAATCGTCGGAAACCACCATTGCTAGGAGCTATTTTCGTGCTGCAGGGCCCGAAAGCCGGACAGCTTTTGCAAAATCCGGGCAGCTTTTGCCCTCTGCCAGCCAAGTCTATCTCGGATCATCCTCGATCGAAGGTTTAACGATGGGGCTTCAATAGGAAGGCTTGTTGGACATATTTGAGGTGAGGATGACTGACTATATTGCTTATAATTAGTGGGTTAATTTCATAAGATTACCTAAAGTAATAAAATGTGATTTTCACGGATTATTAATGATTAATAATGCCTAAATGAAAATGCTATTGTTTATGAGTAGAGGAAGCATGATATACAAATTTGGAAGAAATTGTGTATGATTATGTGATATGAAAGAGATAGCATGAAAATGGAATTAACTATGAAAATATTGTGATAAAAATATACTTTTAGTTCATGTATAGAATTCATGAATGGATAAAGTTGATATTTCAGATATTGAGATTAAATTGTATTTGGACTGGGGAATCAATTGAAATGAAATGTTGATTATGAATTAGGAACTTGATTGTTCTAAGATTATCCGACTAGTATTGAAATACTAGTCGGGAGATTAATATAAATAAATGATGAAATTAATCCTAAGAGATATGATTGTGAATAGAGATGCCTTAAGTAGTCTTAAGAGATACTTAAAGGTCGAAATATACAAGCTCTAAGATATGTTAGGAGTAGGCCTTAAAGGCTACTCAAGGTAAATTGATTCTAGGCACAACATTGGCTTAGGAATCGAATAGATTGGCTAAGAGCGGGGCTCTAGCCTAATGTAGATGACTAAGAGCGAGACTCTAGCACAAATGTAGATTGACTAAGAGTGGGGCTCTAGTCTAATGTGGATGACTAAGAGCGAGGTTCTAGCATAAATGTAGATTGACTAAGAGCGAGGCTCTAGCCAAATGTAGATGACTAAGAGCGAGGCTCTAGCACAAATGTAAATTGACTAAGAGCGGTACTCTAGCCAAATGTAGATTGACTAAGAGCGGGGCTCTAGCCTAATGTGGATGATTAAGAGCGAGGCTCTAACATAAATGTAGATTGACTAAGAGCGAGGCTCTAGCCAAATGTAGATGACTAATAGCAAGGCTCTAGCATAAATGTAGATTGACTAAGGTGGGGCTCCAGCCTAATGTAGATGACTAAGAGCGAGGCTCTACCATAAACGTAGACTGACTAAGAGGGAGGCTGTAGCCTAACGTAGAATGACGACTAAGAGTGGGGCTCTAGCACGACATAGATTAACTAAGAGCGAGGCTCTAGCACGGTATAATAATAGGCTTGAGCGAGGCCCACAACCCGGCCGGGTAGGCCTGACCCGGACCGGACCCGATATCACCCTGGGCCGGTTCCGGGCCCATCATTCAACAAAAAAAGTCTGCTCGGGACCGGCCCGGGTCCATACCTAGTTTTAATACCATATTGGGTAAAGTTTGTGTGGTTCTTAATAATCATGCCACTCATAAGGGACGAGGTAGTAATAATAGGTGATGAGATGGAAGGCTGGGTTGGCCTGGAACCTAAAAACAAAAAATAACCTAACTCTGAACCTTACACAGAACCTAAAACCCCAAACGAACCTTTCTGACTCCAAACCTAACTCCGGACCTACTACAACCGAATCTATGACCCAGACTTAACCAAACCTAACTCTGAACCTGACTCCGAACCATACTCCGAACCAAAACAGACTACCAAACCACAACCAAAAACCAACCCAAAGTCAAACCTAAAGAACAAAAGAACTTAACCCCAATCTAAACAAAAAAACGAAACTAGCTCTGACCGAACCGAAAACTGAAACCTAAAACAGAACTTACGAACCTTAAACCAAACCTGACTCCGAACCGAACCCGAGTCCATCTGAACCTCAAAACGAACCAAACCAAAACAGTATCTCACTTTTGAAAAAACGTAGATTTGTGCTAAAACCGAACCTCAAAACGAACCTTAAACCAAACCTGACTCCAAACCGAACATGAGTCAATCCGAACCTAAAACCAAACCAAAACAGGATCTCACTTTTGCAAAAACGTAGATTTGTGCGAAATCCTTTGGCTTGGGGAAGTTTCCGAGCTACGTTTGGAGTCATCTATGTGTACAACTCCCTCCTCAATCCGTGCTCTTATTCAAATTTTGGTTTCATCATCTCAAGTTGATCCGAAGAAATTGTAAAGCTAAAAATTCTTCTTTAAGACTCAAAAATCTTTCACCAAACCTAAAACCGAACCTAAGACCAAAACCTAAACCCTAAAACCGAACCTCAAACTTCAAACCGAACCTCGAACCTAAAACCGAACCTCGAACCTACAACCGAACCTACAACCGAACCTCGCTTCGAACCTCGTTCCGAACCTTTGAACCTAACTCAGAACCTAATTCCGAACATAACTCCGAAATATTATAAACACAAAGAATTATTAATTTTGAAAGAAATAATTTTTTATCATGGTGCTACACTAATTTTTTATATAAAGTTTGGGGTATTTAAATTACGTATGCAAGTTTGGGGTGTTTATCTCACACCTCTTCAAAGTTTGGGTATTTTAATTATTTTACCCTAACTCAAATAAAAGTAATATCAAAATATTTTGTATTATACTTGGTGTATAAAAAATATATGCACGCTACATGCAATAAAATTAAATATGTGGCATCGAAAAAATTTATTAAACTAGTTATTTGTTGCATTTATTAATCTACTGTAAAAACTAGTTAATTATTGTTAGTTAATTCGAAATCTCCTATTCAAAATTTTCAATTGTTACATATTTCAAATTAATACAGTTTAAATTTTTATGCCCAACTAATCTGAATTTAAAAAAAAGACTAGCTGAGGCCTGGTCCGGCCCGAAGCAGCCGACAACCTGGCCGGGTAGACCCGACCCGGACCGGACCCGATATCACCATTGGGCCGGTTCCGGACCCATCATTCAACAAAAAAAGCCAAACTGGGACCGGTCCGGGTCCATACCTAGGTTTAACTTTTCAAGATCTCACTAAAATTGTCTCATACCATATTGGGTAAAGTTTGTGTGGTTCTTAATAATCATGTCACTGATAAGGGACGAGGTAGTAATAATAGGTGATGAGATGGAAGGCTGGGTTGGCCTAGAACCTAAAAACAAAAAATAACCTAACTCTGAACCTTACAGAGAACCTAAAACCCCAAACGAACCTTTCTGACTCCAAACCTAACTCCGGACCTACTATAACCTAATATATGACCCAAACTTAACCAAACATAACTCCGAACCTGACTCCGAACCAAACCAGACTCCCAAACCACAACCAAAAACCAAACCAAAAGTCAAACCTAAACAACAAAAGAACTTAACCCCAATCTAAACAAAAAAAAACGAAACTAGCTCTAACCGAACCAAAAACTGAAACCTAAAACAGAACTTACGAACCTTAAACCAAACCTGACTTCGAACCGAACCTGAGTCCATCCGAACCTCAAAACGAACCAAACCAAAACAGAATCTCACTTTTGCAAAAACGTAGATTTGTGCTAAAACCGAACCTCAAAACGAACCAAACCAAAACAGAATCTCACTTTTGCAAAAACGTAGATTTGTGCTAAAACCGAACCTCAAAACGAACCTTAAACCAAACCTGACTCCAAACCGAACATGAGTCAATCCGAACCTAAAACCAAACCAAAACAGGATCTCACTTTTGCAAAAACGTAGATTTGTGCGAAATCCTTTGGCTTGGGGAAGTTTCCGAGCTACGTTTGGAGTCATCTATGTGTACCACTCCCTCCTTAATCCGAGCTCTTATTCAAATTTTGGTTTCATCATCTCAAGCTTATCCGAATAAATTGTAAAGCTAAAAATTCTTCTTTAAGACTCAAAAATCTTTCACCAAACCTAAAACCGAACCTAAGACCAAAACCTAAACCCTAAAACCAAACCTCGAACCTAAAATCGAACCTCGAACTTAAAACCGAACCTCGAACCTAAAACCGAACCTCGAACCTCGAACCTGCAACCAAACCTACAACCGAACCTCGCTCAGAACCTCGTTCCGAACCTGACTCCGAACCTAACACTGAACCTAACTCCGAAATATTATAAACACAAAAAATTATTAATTTTGAAAGAAATAATACTTGATCATGGTGCTACATTAATTTTTTATATAAAGTTTGAGGTATTTAAATTACGTATGCAAGTTTGGGGTGTTTATCTCATACCTCTTCAAAGTTTGGGGTATTTTAATTATTTTCCCCTAACTCAAATAAAAGTAATATCAAAATATTTTGTATTGTACTTGGTGTATAAAAATATATGCACGCTACATGCAATAAAATTAAATATGTGGCATCGAATAAATTTATTAAACTAGTTAATTGTTGCATTTATTAATCTACTATAAAAACTAGTAAATTATTGTTAGTTAATTCAAAATCTCCAATTCAAAATTTCCAATTGTTTCATATTTCAAATTATTACAGTTTAAATTTTTATGCCCAACTAATCTGAATTTAAAAAAAAAACTAGCTCAGGCCTGGTCCGGCCCGATGCAGCCCACAACCCGGCCCGGTAGGACCAACCCGGACCGGACCCGATATCGCCCTGGGCCAGTTCCAGACCCATCATTCAACAAAAAAAGCCCACCCGGGACCGGCCGGGTCCATACCTAGTTTTAACTTTTCAGGATCTTACTAAAATTGTCCCATACCATATTGGGCAAAGTTTGCGTGGTTCTTAATAATCATGCCACTGATAAGGGACGAGGTAGTAATAATAGGTGATGAGATGGAAGGCTGGGTTGGCCTGGAACCTAAAAACAAAAAATAACCTCTGAATCTTACACAGAACCTAAAACCCCAAACGAACCTAAAAACAAAAAATAACCTAACTCTGAACCTTACACAGAACCTAAAATCCCAAACGAACCTTTCTGACTCCAAACCTAACTCCGGACCTACTACAACCGAATCTATGACCCAGACTTAACCAAACCCAACTCCGAACCTGACTCCGAACCTAACCAAACTCCCAAACCACAACCAAAAACCAAACAAAAAGTCAAACCTAAACAACAAAAGAGAACCAAAAACTGAAACCTAAAACAGAACTTACGAACATTAAACCAAACCTCACTCCGAACCAAACCTGAGTCCATCCATACCACAAAACAAACCAAACCAAAACAGAATCTCACTTTTGCAAAAACGTAGATTTGTGCTAACACCGAACCTCAAAACGAACCTTAGACCAGACCTGACTCCAAACTGAACATGAGTCAATCCGAACCTAAAACCAAACCAAAACAGAATCTCACTTTTGCAAAAACGTAGATTTGTGCGAAATCCTTTGGCTCGGGGAAGTTTCCGAGCTACGTTTGGAGGTCATCTATGTGTACCACTCCCTCCTTAATCCGAGCTCTTATTCAAATTTTGATTTCATCATCTCAAGCTGATCCGAAGAAATTGTAAAGCTAAAAATTCTTCTTTAAGACTCAAAAATCTTTCGCCAAACCTAAAACCGAACGTAGAACGACGACTAAGAGTGGGGCTCTAGCACGACATAGATTAACTAAGAGCGAGGCTCTAGCACGGTATAATAATAGGCTTGAGCGAGGCCCACAACCCGGCCGGGTAGGCCTGACCCGGACCGAACCCGATATCACCCTGGGCCGGTTCCGGGCCCATCATTCAACAAAAAAAGTCTGCCCGGGACCGGCCCGGGTCCATACCTAGTTTTAATACCATATTGGGTAAAGTTTTTGTGGTTCTTAATAATCATGCCACTGATAAGGGACGAGGTAGTAATAATAGGTGATGAGATGGAAGGCTGGGTTGGCCTGGAACCTAAAAACAAAAAATAACCTAACTCTGAACCTTACACAGAACCTAAAACCCCAAACGAACCTTTCTGACTCCAAACCTAACTCCGGACCTACTACAACCGAATCTATGACCCAGACTTAACCAAACCTAACTCCGAACCTGACTCCGAACCAGACTCCGAACCAAACCAGACTCCCAAACCACAACCAAAAACCAAACCCAAAGTCAAACCTAAAGACTAAAAGAATTAACCCCAATCTAAACAAAAAAACGAAACTAGCTCTGACCGAACCAAAAACTGAAACCTAAAACAGAACTTACGAACCTTAAACCAAACCTGACTCCGAACCGAACCTGAGTCCATCGGAACCTCAAAACGAACCAAACCAAAACAGAATCTCACTTTTGAAAAAACGTAGATTTGTGCTAAAACCGAACCTCAAAACGAACCTTAAACCAAACCTGACTCCAAACCGAACATGAGTCAATCCGAACCTAAAACCAAACCAAGATCTCACTTTTGCAAAAACGTAGATTTGTGCGAAATCCTTTGGCTTGGGGAAGTTTCCGAGCTACGTTTGGAGTCATCTATGTGTACCACTCCCTCAATCCGTGCTCTTATTCAAATTTTGGTTTCATCATCTCAAGTTGATCCGAAGAAATTGTAAAGCTAAAAATTCTTCTTTAAGACTCAAAAATCTTTCACCAAACCTAAAACCGAACCTAAGACCAAAACCTAAACCCTAAAACCGAACCTCGAACCTACAACCGAACCTCGTTCCGAACCTCGCTCCGAACCTAACTCCGAACCTAATTCTGAACATAACTCCGAAATATTATAAACACAAAGAATTATTAATTTTGAAAGAAATAATTTTTTATCATGGTGCTACACTAATTTTTTATATAAAGTTTGGGGTATTTAAATTACGTATGCAAGTTTGGGGTGTTTATCTCACACCTCTTCAAAGTTTGGGTATTTTAATTATTTTCCCCTAACTCGAAAAAAAGTACTATCAAAATATTTTGTATTATACTTGGTGTATAAAAAATATATGCACGCTACATGCAATAAAATTAAATATGTGGCTTCGAAAAAATTTATTAAACTAGTTAATTGTTGCATTTATTAATCTACTATAAAAACTAGTTAATTATTGTTAGTTAATTCGAAATCTCCTATTCAAAATTTTCAATTGTTAAATATTTCAAATTAATACAGTTTAAATTTTTATGCCCAACTAATCTGAATTTAAAAAAAAAACTAGCCGAGGCCTGGTCCGGCCCGAAGCAGCCGACAACCCGGCCGGGTAGGCCAGACCCCGACCGGACCCGATATCACCATTGGGCCGGTTCCGGACCCATCATTCAACAAAAAAAGCCAACCCGGGACCGGCCCGGGTCCATACCTAGGTTTAACTTTTCAGGATCTCACTAAAATTATCCCATACCATATTGGGTAAAGTTTGTGTGGTTCTTAATAATCATGCCACTGATATGGGACGAGGTAAAAATAATAGGTGATGAGATGGAAGGTTGGGTTGGCCTGGAACCTAAAAAAAAAAATAACCTATCTCTGAACCTTACACAGAACCTAAAACCCCAAACGAACCTTTCTGACTCCAAACCTAACTCCGGACCTACTATAACCTAATATATGACCCAGACTTAACCAAACATAACTCCGAACCTGATTCCGAACCAAACCAGACCCCCAAACCACAACCAAAAACCAAACCAAAAGTCAAACCTAAACAACAAAAGAACTTAACCCCAATCTAAACAAAAAAAAAACGAAACTAGCTCTGACCGAACCAAAAACTGAAACCTAAAAAAGAACTTACGAACCTTAAACCAAACCTTACCCCGAACCCAACCCGAGTCCATCCGAACCTCAAAACGAACCAAACCAAAACAGAATCTCACTTTTGCAAAAACGTAGATTTGTGCTAAAACAGAACCTCAAAACGAACCTTAAACCAAACCTGACTCCAAACCGAACATGAGTCAATCCGAACCTAAAACCAAACCAAAACAGGATCTCACTTTTGCACAAACGTAGATTTGTGCGAAATCCTTTGGCTTGGGGAAGTTTCCAAGCTACGTTTGTAGTCATCTATGTGTACCACTCCCTCCTTAATCCGAGCTCTTATTCAAATTTTGGTTTCATCATCTCAAGCTTATCCGAAGAAATTGTAAAGCTAAAAATTCTTCTTTAAGACTCAAAAATCTTTCACCAAACCTAAAACCGAACCTAAGACCAAAACCTTAACCCTAAAACCAAACCTCGAACCTAAAACCGAACCTCGAACCTAAAACCTAACCTCGAACCTACAACCAAACCTACAACCGAACCTCGCTCAGAACCTCGTTCCGAACCTGACTCCGAACCTAACACCGAACCTAACTCCAAAATATTATAAACACAAAAAATGATTAATTTTGAAAGAAATAATACTTGATCATGGTGCTACATTAATTTTTTATATAAAGTTTGAGGTATTTAAATTACGTATGCAAGTTTGGGGTGTTTATCTCACACCTCTTCAAAGTTTGGGGTATTTTAATTATTTTCCCCTAACTCAAATAAAAGTAATATCAAAATATTTTGTATTGTACTTGGTGTATAAAAATATATGCACGCTACATGCAATAAAATTAAATATGTGGCATCGAATAAATTTATTAAACTAGTTAATTGTTGCATTTATTAATCTACTATAAAAACTAGTAAATTATTGTTAGTTAATTCAAAATCTCCAATTCAAAATTTCCAATTGTTTCATATTTCAAATTATTACAGTTTAAATTTTTTTGCCCAACTAATCTGAATTTAAAAAAAAACTAGCCCAAGCCTGGTCCGGCCCGAAGCAGCCCACAACCCGGCCAGGTAGGACCAACCCGGACCGGACCCGATATCGCCCTGGGCCAGTTCCAGACCCATCATTCAACAAAAAAAGCCCACCCGGGACCGGCCCGGGTCCATACCTAGTTTTAAAATAACCTCTGAACCTTACACAGAACCTAAAACCCCAAACGAACCTAAAAACAAAAAATAACCTAACTCTGAACCTTACACAGAACCTAAAACCCCAAACGAACCTTTCTGACTCCAAACCTAACTCCGGACCTACTACAACCGAATCTATGACGCAGACTTAACCAAACCTAACTCCGAACCTAACTCCGAACCAGACTCCGAACCTAACCAAACTCCCATACCACAACCAAAAACCAAACAAAAAGTCAAACCTAAACAACAAAAGAGAACCAAAAACTGAAACCTAAAACAGAATTTACGAACATTAAACCAAACCTGACTCCGAACCAAACCTGAGTCCATCCATACCACAAAACAAACCAAACCAAAACAGAATCTCACTTTTGCAAAAACGTAGATTTGTGCCAACACCGAACCTCAAAACGAACCTTAGACTAGACCTGACTCCAAACTGAACATGAGTCAATCCGAACCTAAAACCAAACCAAAACAGAATCTCACTTTTGCAAAAACGTAGATTTGTGCGAAATCCTTTGGCTTGGGGAAGTTTCCGAGCTACGTTTGGAGTCATCTATGTGTACCACTCCCTCCTTAATCCGAGCTCTTATTCAAATTTTGGTTTCATCATCTCAAGCTTATCCGAAGAAATTGTAAAGCTAAAAATTCTTGTTTAAGACTCAAAAATCTTTCACCAAACCTAAAACCGAACCTAAGACCAAAACCTAAACCCTAAAACCAAACCTCGAACCTAAAATCGAACCTCGAACTTAAAACCGAACCTCGAACCTAAAACCGAACCTCGAACCTCGAACCTGCAACCAAACCTACAACCGAACCTCGCTCAGAACCTCGTTCCGAACCTCGTTCCGAACCTGACTCCGAACCTAACACCGAACCTAACTCCGAAATATTATAAACACAAAAAATTATTAATTTTGAAAGAAATAATACTTGATCATGGTGCTACATTAATTTTTTATATAAAGTTTGAGGTATTTAAATTACGTATGCAAGTTTGGGGTGTTTATCTCACACCTCTTCAAAGTTTGGGGTATTTTAATTATTTTCCCCTAACTCAAATAAAAGTAATATCAAAATATTTTGTATTGTACTTGGTGTATAAAAATATATGCACGCTACATGCAATAAAATTAAATATGTGGCATCGAATAAATTTTTTAAACTAGTTAATTGTTGCATTTATTAATCTACTATAAAAACTAGTAAATTATAGTTAGTTAATTCAAAATCTGCAATTCAAAATTTCCAATTGTTTCATATTTCAAATTATTACAGTTTAAATTTTTATGCCCAACTAATCTGAAATTAAAAAAAAAACTAGCTCAGGCCTGGTCCGGCCCGAAGCAGCCCACAACCCGGCCGGGTAGGACCAACACGGACCGGACCCGATATCGCCCTGGGCCAGTTCTAAACCCATCATTCAACAAAAAAAGCCCACCCGGGACCGGCCCGGGTCCATACCTAGTTTTAACTTTTCAGGATCTTACTAAAATTGTCCCATACCATATTGGGCAAAGTTTGCGTGGTTCTTAATAATCATGCCACTGATAAGGGACGAGGTAGTAATAATAGGTGATGAGATGGAAGGCTGGGTTGGCCTGGAACCTAAAAACAAAAAATAACCTCTGAACCTTACACAGAATCTAAAACCCCAAACGAACCTAAAAACAAAAAATAACCTAACTCTGAACCTTACACAGAACCTAAAATCCCAAACGAACCTTTCTGACTCCAAACCTAACTCCGGACCTACTACAACCGAATCTATGACCCAGACTTAACCAAACCCAACTCCGAACCTGACTCCGAACCTAACCAAACTCCCAAACCACAACCAAAAACCAAACAAAAAGTCAAACCTAAACAACAAAAGAGAACCAAAAACTGAAACCTAAAACAGAACTTACGAACATTAAACCAAACCTCACTCCGAACCAAACCTGAGTCCATCCATACCACAAAACAAACCAAACCAAAACAGAATCTCACTTTTGCAAAAACGTAGATTTGTGCTAACACCGAACCTCAAAACGAACCTTAGACCAGACCTGACTCCAAACTGAACATGAGTCAATCCGAACCTAAAACCAAACCAAAACAGAATCTCACTTTTGCAAAAACGTAGATTTGTGCGAAATCCTTTGGCTCGGGGAAGTTTCCGAGCTACGTTTGGAGGTCATCTATGTGTACCACTCCCTCCTTAATCCGAGCTCTTATTCAAATTTTGATTTCATCATCTCAAGCTGATCCGAAGAAATTGTAAAGCTAAAAATTCTTCTTTAAGACTCAAAAATCTTTCGCCAAACCTAAAACCGAACGTAGAACGACGACTAAGAGTGGGGCTCTAGCACGACATAGATTAACTAAGAGCGAGGCTCTAGCACGGTATAATAATAGGCTTGAGCGAGGCCCACAACCCGGCCGGGTAGGCCTGACCCGGACCGAACCCGATATCACCCTGGGCCGGTTCCGGGCCCATCATTCAACAAAAAAGTCTGCCCGGGACCGGCCCGGGTCCATACCTAGTTTTAATACCATATTGGGTAAAGTTTGTGTGGTTCTTAATAATCATGCCACTGATAAGGGACGAGGTAGTAATAATAGGTGATGAGATAGAAGGCTGGGTTGGCCTGGAACCTAAAAACAAAAAATAACCTAACTCTGAACCTTACACAGAACCTAAAACCCCAAACGAACCTTTCTGACTCCAAACCTAACTCCGAACCTACTACAACCGAATCTATGACCCAGACTTAACCAAACCTAACTCCGAACCTAACTCCGAACCAGACTCCGAACCAAACCAGACTCCCAAACCACAACCAAAAACCAAACCCAAAGTCAAACCTAAAGAACAAAAGAACTTAACCCCAATCTAAACAAAAAAACGAAACTAGCTCTGACCGAACCAAAAACTGAAACCTAAAACAGAACTTACGAATCTTAAACCAAACCTGACTCCAAACCGAACCCGAGTCCATCTGAACCTCAAAACGAACCAAACCAAAACAGAATCTCACTTTTGAAAAAACGTAGATTTGTGCTAAAACCGAACCTCAAAACGAACCTTAAACCAAACCTGACTCCAAACCGAACATGAGTCAATCCGAACCTAAAACCAAACCAAGATCTCACTTTTGCAAAAACGTAGATTTGTGCGAAATCCTTTGGCTTGGGGAAGTTTCCGAGCTACGTTTGGAGTCATCTATGTGTACCACGCCCTCAATCCGTGCTCTTATTCAAATTTTGGTTTCATCATCTCAAGCTGATTCGAAGAAATTGTAAAGCTAAAAATTCTTCTTTAAGACTCAAAAATCTTTCACCAAACCTAAAACCGAACCTAAGACTTAAACCTAAACCCTAAAACCGAACCTCGAACCTACAACCGAACCTCGTTCCGAACCTCGCTCCGAACCTAACTCCGAACCTAATTCCGAACATAACTCCGAAATATTATAAACACAAAGAATTATTAATTTTGAAAGAAATAATTTTTTATCATGGTGCTACACTAATTTTTTATATAAAGTTTGGGGTATTTAAATTACGTATGCAAGTTTGGGGTGTTTATCTCACACCTCTTCAAAGTTTGGGTATTTTAATTATTTTACCCTAACTCAAATAAAAGTAATATCAAAATATTTTGTATTATACTTGGTGTATAAAAAATATATGCACGCTACATGCAATAAAATTAAATACCTGGCATCGAAAAAATTTATTAAACTAGTTATTTGTTGCATTTATTAATCTACTGTAAAAACTAGTTAATTATTGTTAGTTAATTCGAAATCTCCTATTCAAAATTTTCGATTGTTAAATATTTCAAATTAATACAGTTTAAATTTTTATGCCCAACTAATCTGAATTCAAAAAAAAAAACTAGCCGAGGCCTGGTCCGGCACGAAGCAGCCGACAACCCGGCCGGGTAGGCCAGACCCCGACCGGACCCGATATCACCATTGGGCCGGTTCCGGACCCATCATTCAACAAAAAAAGCCAACCCGGGACCGGCCCGGGTCCATACCTAGGTTTAACTTTTCAGGATCTCACTAAAATTATCCCATACCATATTGGGTAAATTTTGTGTGGTTCTTAATAATCATGCCACTGATAAGGGACGAGGTAAAAATAATAGGTGATGAGATGGAAGGCTGGGTTGGCCTGGAACCTAAAAACAAAAAATAACCTATCTCTGAACCTTACACAGAACCTAAAACCCCAAACGAACCTTTCTGACTCCAAACCTAACTCCGGACCTACTATAACCTAATATATGACCCAGACTTAACCAAACATAACTCCGAACCTGACTCCGAACCAAACCAGACCCCCAAACCACAACCAAAAACCAAACCAAAAGTCAAACCTAAACAACAAAAGAACTTAACCCAAATCTAAACAAAGAAAAACGAAACTAGCTCTGCCCGAATTAAAAACTGAAACCTAAAACAGAACTTACGAACCTTAAACCAAACCTGACCCCGAACACAACCCGAGTCCATCCGAACCTCAAAACGAACCAAACCAAAACAGAATCTCACTTTTGCAAAAACGTAGATTTGTGCTAAAACCGAACCTCAAAACGAACCTTAAACCAAACCTGACTCCAAACCGAACATGAGTCAATCCGAACCTAAAACCAAACCAAAACAGGATCTCACTTTTGCACAAACGTAGATTTGTGCGAAATCTTTTGGCTTGGGGAAGTTTCCAAGCTACGTTTGGAGTCATCTATGTGTACCACTCCCTCCTTAATCCGAGCTCTTATTCAAATTTTGGTTTCATCATCTCAAGCTTATCCGAAGAAATTGTAAAGCTAAAAATTCTTCTTTAAGACTCAAAAATCTTTCACCAAACCTAAAACCGAACCTAAGACCAAAACCTTAACCCTAAAACCAAACCTCGAACCTAAAACCGAACCTCGAACCTAAAACCTAACCTCGAACCTACAACCAAACCTACAACCGAACCTCGCTCAGAACCTCGTTCCGAACCTGACTCCGAACCTAACACCGAACCTAACTCCAAAATATTATAAACACAAAAAATGATTAATTTTGAAAGAAATAATACTTGATCATGGTGCTACATTAATTTTTTATATAAAGTTTGAGGTATTTAAATTACGTATGCAAGTTTGGGGTGTTTATCTCACACCTCTTCAAAGTTTGGGGTATTTTAATTATTTTCCCCTAACTCAAATAAAAGTAATATCAAAATATTTTGTATTGTACTTGGTGTATAAAAATATATGCACGCTACATGCAATAAAATTAAATATGTGGCATCGAATAAATTTAATAAACTAGTTAATTGTTGCATTTATTAATCTACTATAAAAACTAGTAAATTATTGTTAGTTAATTCAAAATCTCCAATTCAAAATTTCCAATTGTTTCATATTTCAAATTATTACAGTTTAAATTTTTTTGCCCAACTAATCTGAATTTAAAAAAAAACTAGCCCAAGCCTGGTCCGGCCCGAAGCAGCCCACAACCCGGCCAGGTAGGACCAACCCGGACCGGACCCGATATCGCCCTGGGCTAGTTCCAGACCCATCATTCAACAAAAAAAGCCCACCCGGGACCGGCCCGGGTCCATACCTAGTTTTAAAATAACCTCTGAACCTTACACAGAACCTAAAACCCCAAACGAACCTAAAAACAAAAAATAACCTAACTCTGAACCTTACACAGAACCTAAAACCCCAAACGAACCTTTCTGACTCCAAACCTAACTCCGGACCTACTACAACCGAATCTATGACGCAGACTTAACCAAACCTAACTCCGAACCTAACTCCGAACCAGACTCCGAACCTAACCAAACTCCCATACCACAACCAAAAACCAAACAAAAAGTCAAACCTAAACAACAAAAGAGAACCAAAAACTGAAACCTAAAACAGAATTTACGAACATTAAACCAAACCTGACTCCGAACCAAACCTGAGTCCATCCATACCACAAAACAAACCAAACCAAAACAGAATCTCACTTTTGCAAAAACGTAGATTTGTGCCAACACCGAACCTCAAAACGAACCTTAGACTAGACCTGACTCCAAACTGAACATGAGTCAATCCGAACCTAAAACCAAACCAAAACAGAATCTCACTTTTGTAAAAACGTAGATTTGTGCGAAATCCTTTGGCTTGGGGAAGTTTCCGAGCTACGTTTGGAGTCATCTATGTGTACCACTCCCTCCTTAATCCGAGCTCTTATTCAAATTTTGGTTTCATCATCTCAAGCTTATCCGAAGAAATTGTAAAGCTAAAAATTCTTGTTTAAGACTCAAAAATCTTTCACCAAACCTAAAACCGAACCTAAGACCAAAACCTAAACCTAAAACCAAACCTCGAACCTAAAATCGAACCTCGAACTTAAAACCGAACCTCGAACCTAAAACCGAACCTCGAACCTCGAACCTGCAACCAAACCTACAACCGAACCTCGCTCAGAACCTCGTTCTGAACCTCGTTCCGAACCTGACTCCGAACCTAACACCGAACCTAACTCCGAAATATTATAAACACAAAAAATTATTAATTTTGAAAGAAATAATACTTGATCATGGTGCTACATTAATTTTTTATATAAAGTTTGAGGTATTTAAATTACGTATGCAAGTTTGGGGTGTTTATCTCACACCTCTTCAAAGTTTGGGGTATTTTAATTATTTTCCCCTAACTCAAATAAAAGTAATATCAAAATATTTTGTATTGTACTTGGTGTATAAAAATATATGCACGCTACATGCAATAAAATTAAATATGTGGCATCGAATAAATTTTTTAAACTAGTTAATTGTTGCATTTATTAATCTACTATAAAAACTAGTAAATTATAGTTAGTTAATTCAAAATCTGCAATTCAAAATTTCCAATTGTTTCATATTTCAAATTATTACAGTTTAAATTTTTATGCCCAACTAATCTGAAATTAAAAAAAAAAAACTAGCTCAGGCCTGGTCCGGCCCGAAGCAGCCCACAACCCGGCCGGGTAGGACCAACACGGACCGGACCCGATATCGCCCTGGGCCAGTTCCAGACCCATCATTCAACAAAAAAAGCCCACCCGGGACCGGCCCGGGTCCATACCTAGTTTTAACTTTTCAGGATCTTACTAAAATTGTCCCATACCATATTGGGCAAAGTTTGCGTGGTTCTTAATAATCATGCCACTGATAAGGGACGAGGTAGTAATAATAGGTGATGAGATGGAAGGCTGGGTTGGCCTGGAACCTAAAAACAAAAAATAACCTCTGAACCTTACACAGAATCTAAAACCCCAAACGAACCTAAAAACAAAAAATAACCTAACTCTGAACCTTACACAGAACCTAAAATCCCAAACGAACCTTTCTGACTCCAAACCTAACTCCGGACCTACTACAACCGAATCTATGACCCAGACTTAACCAAACCCAACTCCGAACCTGACTCCGAACCTAACCAAACTCCCAAACCACAACCAAAAACCAAACAAAAAGTCAAACCTAAACAACAAAAGAGAACCAAAAACTGAAACCTAAAACAGAACTTACGAACATTAAACCAAACCTCACTCCGAACCAAACCTGAGTCCATCCATACCACAAAACAAACCAAACCAAAACAGAATCTCACTTTTGCAAAAACGTAGATTTGTGCTAACACCGAACCTCAAAACGAACCTTAGACCAGACCTGACTCCAAACTGAACATGAGTCAATCCGAACCTAAAACCAAACCAAAACAGAATCTCACTTTTGCAAAAACGTAGATTTGTGCGAAATCCTTTGGCTCGGGGAAGTTTCCGAGCTACGTTTGGAGGTCATCTATGTGTACCACTCCCTCCTTAATCCGAGCTCTTATTCAAATTTTGATTTCATCATCTCAAGCTGATCCGAAGAAATTGTAAAGCTAAAAATTCTTCTTTAAGACTCAAAAATCTTTCGCCAAACCTAAAACCGAACGTAGAACGACGACTAAGAGTGGGGCTCTAGCACGACATAGATTAACTAAGAGCGAGGCTCTAGCACGGTATAATAATAGGCTTGAGCGAGGCCCACAACCCGGCCGGGTAGGCCTGACCCGGACCGAACCCGATATCACCCTGGGCCGGTTCCGGGCCCATCATTCAACAAAAAAGTCTGCCCGGGACCGGCCCGGGTCCATACCTAGTTTTAATACCATATTGGGTAAAGTTTGTGTGGTTCTTAATAATCATGCCACTGATAAGGGACGAGGTAGTAATAATAGGTGATGAGATAGAAGGCTGGGTTGGCCTGGAACCTAAAAACAAAAAATAACCTAACTCTGAACCTTACACAGAACCTAAAACCCCAAACGAACCTTTCTGACTCCAAACCTAACTCCGAACCTACTACAACCGAATCTATGACCCAGACTTAACCAAACCTAACTCCGAACCTAACTCCGAACCAGACTCCGAACCAAACCAGACTCCCAAACCACAACCAAAAACCAAACCCAAAGTCAAACCTAAAGAACAAAAGAACTTAACCCCAATCTAAACAAAAAAACGAAACTAGCTCTGACCGAACCAAAAACTGAAACCTAAAACAGAACTTACGAATCTTAAACCAAACCTGACTCCAAACCGAACCCGAGTCCATCTGAACCTCAAAACGAACCAAACCAAAACAGAATCTCACTTTTGAAAAAACGTAGATTTGTGCTAAAACCGAACCTCAAAACGAACCTTAAACCAAACCTGACTCCAAACCGAACATGAGTCAATCCGAACCTAAAACCAAACCAAGATCTCACTTTTGCAAAAACGTAGATTTGTGCGAAATCCTTTGGCTTGGGGAAGTTTCCGAGCTACGTTTGGAGTCATCTATGTGTACCACGCCCTCAATCCGTGCTCTTATTCAAATTTTGGTTTCATCATCTCAAGCTGATTCGAAGAAATTGTAAAGCTAAAAATTCTTCTTTAAGACTCAAAAATCTTTCACCAAACCTAAAACCGAACCTAAGACCAAAACCTAAACCCTAAAACCGAACCTCGAACCTACAACCGAACCTCGTTCCGAACCTCGCTCCGAACCTAACTCCGAACCTAATTCCGAACATAACTCCGAAATATTATAAACACAAAGAATTATTAATTTTGAAAGAAATAATTTTTTATCATGGTGCTACACTAATTTTTTATATAAAGTTTGGGGTATTTAAATTACGTATGCAAGTTTGGGGTGTTTATCTCACACCTCTTCAAAGTTTGGGTATTTTAATTATTTTACCCTAACTCAAATAAAAGTAATATCAAAATATTTTGTATTATACTTGGTGTATAAAAAATATATGCACGCTACATGCAATAAAATTAAATATCTGGCATCGAAAAAATTTATTAAACTAGTTATTTGTTGCATTTATTAATCTACTGTAAAAACTAGTTAATTATTGTTAGTTAATTCGAAATCTCCTATTCAAAATTTTCAATTGTTAAATATTTCAAATTAATACAGTTTAAATTTTTATGCCCAACTAATCTGAATTCAAAAAAAAAACTAGCCGAGGCCTGGTCCGGCCCGAAGCAGCCGACAACCCGGCCGGGTAGGCCAGACCCCGACCGGACCCGATATCACCATTGGGCCGGTTCCGGACCCATCATTCAACAAAAAAAGCCAACCCGGGACCGGCCCGGGTCCATACCTAGGTTTAACTTTTCAGGATCTCACTAAAATTATCCCATACCATATTGGGTAAATTTTGTGTGGTTCTTAATAATCATGCCACTGATAAGGGACGAGGTAAAAATAATAGGTGATGAGATGGAAGGCTGGGTTGGCCTGGAACCTAAAAACAAAAAATAACCTATCTCTGAACCTTACACAGAACCTAAAACCCCAAACGAACCTTTCTGACTCCAAACCTAACTCCGGACCTACTATAACCTAATATATGACCCAGACTTAACCAAACATAACTCCGAACCTGACTCCGAACCAAACCAGACCCCCAAACCACAACCAAAAACCAAACCAAAAGTCAAACCTAAACAACAAAAGAACTTAACCCAAATCTAAACAAAGAAAAACGAAACTAGCTCTGCCCGAATTAAAAACTGAAACCTAAAACAGAACTTACGAACCTTAAACCAAACCTGACCCCGAACACAACCCGAGTCCATCCGAACCTCAAAACGAACCAAACCAAAACAGAATCTCACTTTTGCAAAAACGTAGATTTGTGCTAAAACCGAACCTCAAAACGAACCTTAAACCAAACCTGACTCCAAACCGAACATGAGTCAATCCGAACCTAAAACCAAACCAAAACAGGATCTCACTTTTGCACAAACGTAGATTTGTGCGAAATCTTTTGGCTTGGGGAAGTTTCCAAGCTACGTTTGGAGTCATCTATGTGTACCACTCCCTCCTTAATCCGAGCTCTTATTCAAATTTTGGTTTCATCATCTCAAGCTTATCCGAAGAAATTGTAAAGCTAAAAATTCTTCTTTAAGACTCAAAAATCTTTCACCAAACCTAAAACCGAACCTAAGACCAAAACCTTAACCCTAAAACCAAACCTCGAACCTAAAACCGAACCTCGAACCTAAAACCTAACCTCGAACCTACAACCAAACCTACAACCGAACCTCGCTCAGAACCTCGTTCCGAACCTGACTCCGAACCTAACACCGAACCTAACTCCAAAATATTATAAACACAAAAAATGATTAATTTTGAAAGAAATAATACTTGATCATGGTGCTACATTAATTTTTTATATAAAGTTTGAGGTATTTAAATTACGTATGCAAGTTTGGGGTGTTTATCTCACACCTCTTCAAAGTTTGGGGTATTTTAATTATTTTCCCCTAACTCAAATAAAAGTAATATCAAAATATTTTGTATTGTACTTGGTGTATAAAAATATATGCACGCTACATGCAATAAAATTAAATATGTGGCATCGAATAAATTTAATAAACTAGTTAATTGTTGCATTTATTAATCTACTATAAAAACTAGTAAATTATTGTTAGTTAATTCAAAATCTCCAATTCAAAATTTCCAATTGTTTCATATTTCAAATTATTACAGTTTAAATTTTTTTGCCCAACTAATCTGAATTAAAAAAAAAAAAACTAGCCCAAGCCTGGTCCGGCCCGAAGCAGCCCACAACCCGGCCAGGTAGGACCAACCCGGACTGGACCCGATATCGCCCTGGGCCAGTTCCAGACCCATCGTTCAACAAAAAAAGCCCACCCGGGACCGGCCCGGGTCCATACCTAGTTTTAAAATAACCTCTGAACCTTACACAGAACCTAAAACCCCAAACGAACCTAAAAACAAAAAATAACCTAACTCTGAACCTTACACAGAACCTAAAACCCCAAACGAACCTTTCTGACTCCAAACCTAACTCCGGACCTACTACAACCGAATCTATGACGCAGACTTAACCAAACCTAACTCCGAACCTAACTCCGAACCTAACCAAACTCCCATACCACAACCAAAAACCAAACAAAGAGTCAAACCTAAACAACAAAAGAGAACCAAAAACTGAAACCTAAAACAGAATTTACGAACATTAAACCAAACCTGACTCCGAACCAAACCTGAGTCCATTCATACCACAAAACAAACCAAACCAAAACAGAATCTCACTTTTGCAAAAACGTAGATTTGTGCCAACACCGAACCTCAAAACGAACCTTAGACCAGACCTGACTCCAAACTGAACATGAGTCAATCCGAACCTCAAACCAAACCAAAACAGAATCTCACTTTTGCAAAAACGTAGATTTGTGCGAAATCCTTTGGCTTGGGGAAGTTTCCGAGCTACGTTTGGAGGTCATCTATGTGTACCATTCCCTCCTTAATCTGAGCTCTTATTCAAATTTTGATTTCATCATCTCAAGCTGATCCGAAGAAATTGTAAAGCTAAAAATTCTTCTTTAAAGCTCAAAAATCTTTCGCCAAACCTAAAACCGAACCTAAAACCGAACCTAAAACCGAACCTAAAACCGAACCTCGAACCTAAAACCGATCCTCGAACCTCGACCTCGAACCTCGCTCTGAACCTCGAACCTCGACTTCGAACCTCGACTTCGAACCTCGACCTCGAACCTCGCTCCGAACCACGCTCCGAACCTCGCTCCGAACCTCGCTCCGAACCTCGCTCCGAACCTCGCTCCGAACCTCGCTCCGAACCTCGCTCCGAACCTCTCTCCGAACCTCGCTCCGAACCTCGCTCCGAACCTCGCTCCGAACCCAACTCCGAACCCAACTCCGAACCCAACTCCGAACCCAACTCCGAACCCAACACAGAACCTAACACCGAACCTAACACCGAACCTAACACCGAACATAACACCGAACATAACACCGAACAAAAACGGAACCAAAAAACAGACACTAACCCCCGACGAAACCTTACATAACTCACCGAACTAAACAATGTTTTGAAATTAACCAAGACTACTGCAATCTAGCACCGTTGAAATTCAAAGTGATTTTGCTCATTGTTGTCTGATTTTAAAGTGGTTTAGAAAAATGGAAGAAAGAATTATTTGGAAATATTCTCAAAAACATTGGCTAAAACGTTAGCAGGTCTACTCTGATTTGTTTGACGCAAAACAACACTACTGCACTGATTTGGAGGGCACATTTTTTCAGTTGGAGGGCCCATTTTTTAGAAGTTGTTGACATCCATATTTCCTACCCAATCCCCATTGATCGCAATAAAGACTAAAATAATCTCCCAAAACCAAATCCTCCCCAAAGATCGCAGGTCAAACTGGACTTGATCAAGGCTTTTGGACCTTTCTTTAGACGGCAGACCCCATGGCTTCTTCAAGCCACAGAGGGGGGTCAAACAGGGTGACCCCCTTTTTTCATACTGATCAAGTAGTAAAACATCCTACTGGCCCACATTAATCAAAAGGTGGGAGGGCAGGTAAAACTGGATTTAATCCAGGCTTTTTCCAGGGTCTCTTGGACCTTTCTTGAGACGGCAGACCCCAAGGCTTCTTGAGCCACAGAGGGGGGTCAAACAGGGTGACCGGTGACCCCCTTTTTTCATACCTGTTCCTCATTATTTCAGAATGTTTTTACATAAACTGATGATACAAACCCGCAAAATAACACCATATCAAATAGGGAGGGGGTGATCTAACAACATCCTAAAACCACACGGAGGATGACTTGATCCTATTCATTCCTCAATGGATCAGCAGCCTCCCTCATACACCCTGAAGAAACGACATACTCCAAAGCAACGGGCTGATCTGTCAATTTGGACAAAAAGCAAGGTTAATAGAGAAATGGAGAAACAAACTGGTACGCTTCCAGTGTCGCTATGTAAGAAGAAGTATTATGTACAGAATGAAAGAATCATGATGTACTGGTCCAGAATGGATCAAGGAGTTCTACTTTTTGTGGAAGAAACAAGTTGAGGTCAAGAAAAGATGAAAACTTAGAATTAGAGGACCTATATATCA
Source organism: Cuscuta europaea (assembly GCA_945859875.1). NCBI lineage: Eukaryota > Viridiplantae > Streptophyta > Magnoliopsida > Solanales > Convolvulaceae > Cuscuta > Cuscuta europaea. The sequence continues at coordinate 20,395,145 of CAMAPE010000008.1, read as the reverse complement.
TTGAATTCTTCAGCTAGTACAAACCAATCAATGGACATTATAAATTACTAACCTCCAGACCTGCAATTCCTAACCCACAAAAATATCACTCAGCATGCTCTGTTTCCTGGACTTGCAGCAGCTACTGCACATTTTCACTTTTCAGATAGTAATCAAAGAAAACTGGACCGGTTTATTACATAGAAAACAGAGCATCGGTTTATTATATATGGACCTGAAGAGAAGTTTGGAAAGGTTTTTGCTTTAAGCAGGTCGGATCAAATTGAAAGGTTTTGAACACGTACAGTAGCAATTGAGGTGGCGCAACCAGGGGATTGTGAATCTTGTGGAGGACTTTGACCAAAATTGAAATTGTTGGGCAACCCAGTCTAACTTGAGGGAAATCTCGAAAAGTCTAAAGCTCCATTTCAAAAGCTAAGTATCCAATTCCTCACTGGCAATTAATTTCAAATAACATTATTGCTATCAGCTTTTATCACTATTATTCATTAGGAATTAAAATATCCCGAGTTAAATAATGTCGAGGGAAACTCCAATGATATTCACCGTCATTTTGAAGTTAAATGTCCGGTTTAGGTGGGCCTATTGGCCCGTCCCTGATCGACGTAAATTAGTAGTCGACCCGCCTCCGATCAGCATCAAGTGCTACTACATTAGAATATTAATGGCTTTATATAGTGTTATTGCTATTATTTTTGCACATCACCGTTATTTGTTAGGGGTGAGAACACCCCGAATAAAATAGTGTCGAACAAAACTTTATTAACAAGTCCACCAACATTTTAATTAAATGTGTGGTTTGAGTGGGCGTATCAAACAACTCCCGATCAGCCCAAGTCAGTTGACAGAAGCGTCTCTCAAGGGCATTGCCCGACGACGTATTTTAATTTAGAAATCATTTGTGGTTCCGTTCGGCATCAAGTGCCCGAACGGCAACTGTACCCAGTACGGCAAATAAATCCAGGCCAAGGGGCTATACATGTACATCGTATGGGTTGTTCAGCCGTGCAGCCGTATTACTATTATGATTGTTCATGCCGATGTTAATGAACATAAAAAATGACTGCTTTACATGTGTATATATGTTGTCGGGCCATATAGCCTTGTTACCATGCTTATTGTGCAGTGGAATCCATTCGATATACTCGAGCTGGGAGACCCATGTTATATGGCATGAAGCGCGAAGACATTCATGACTGGCAGAGAAATGAAGAAATCACAATCAGGCAAAGCCGTTCGATAAATTCGAGCGGGGAGATCAATGACGGCATGAAGCGCAGAGACGTTCATGACCGGCAACGTTGACAGAATCATTCAAAGTCGTTCGATAGACTTGAGCGGAGGGGTCAACGACGTTCAGCATGAAGCGCAAAGATGTTCATGGTCGGGGCGTTCATGGCTAGAGGAGACCGAGGGTCCCAAGGAGTCTATCACGGCCGAGGGCTGTGCGACGAGTATATCCACCAGGAGGCCGAGGACCTCAAGAAGACTATCACGGCCGAGGGCCGTTTGACGAGCATGTTTGAAGACCGACCTTGTCCTCACTCCTCATGGATGAGGACCGTTGATGGATTCTCTCAGAAATCGGCCTTAGTGCCGACATCATTTCATGGCCACCGACCCCCCTGGTACGGTGCCATCATCATATTTGAAGACCGGCCTCGTCCCCGCTCCTCGCGGATGAGGACTGTTGATTGATTCTTTCAGATCGGCCCCCAATGTCGACATCATTTCGTGGCCACCGACCCCATGGTACGGTGCCATCATCATATTTGAAGACCGGCCTCGTCCCCGCTCCTCGCAGATGAGGACCGTTGATTGATTCTTTCAGATCGGCCCCCTGTGCTGACATCATCATATGGCCACCGACCCCCTGGTATGGTGCCATCATCATATTTCAAGACCGGCCTCATCCCCGCTCCTCGCGCATGAGGACCGTTGATTGATTCTTTCAGATCGGCCCCCAGTGTCGATATCATCATATGGCTACCGACCCCCTAGTACAGTGCCATCATCATATTTGAAGACCGGCCTCGTCCCCGCTCCTCGCGCGATGAGGACCATTGATTGATTCTTTCAGATCGGCCCCCAGTGCCGACATCATTTCGTGGCCACCGACCCCCCTGGTACGGTGCCATCATCATATTTGAAGACCGGCCTCATCCCCGCTTCTCGCGGATGAGGACCGTTGATTGATTCTTTCAGATCGGGCCCCAGTGTCGACATCATCATATGGCCACCGACCCCCTGGTACGGTGCCATCATCATATTTGAAGACCGACTTCATCCCCGATCCTTGCGGATGAGGACCGTTGATTAATTCTTTCAGATCGGCCCCTAGTGCCGACATCATTATATGGCCACCGACCCCCAGGTACAGTGCCATCATCATACTTGAAGACCGGCCTCGTCCCTGCTCCTCGCAGATGAGGACCGTTGATTGATTCTTAGAGATCGGCCCCAACGCCGACACCTTTATATAGCCACCGACCCCCAAGTACGGTGCCATCATCATATTCAAAGACCCCTCAAAAAAATATAGAGGGGCACCGGGGAATCCTCAAAGGATAAACCTGTTTCCGATTACAATCGCGGCCTAGCTCAGCCCATGATCCAAAGGAACGGGCTAAAGGGCGAAGAAGACGAGCGGATGACGAAACGAAGAAATGGGGAATCCCCAAAGGGGATAAACCCTTTTCCCATCACAATCGCGGCTTAGCTCCACTCAGGATCCAAAGGACCGGGCCCAAAGGCAGGTAAGACGAGCGGATGGCGAAACAAAGATAAGCCCATATATATATATATATATATATATATATATATATATATATATATATATATATATATATATATATATATATATATATATATATATATGGGCTGGGGAATCCCTAAAGGGGACAAACCTGTTCCTCACCGACTACGTTGACTTAGCTCAGCTCAGGATCCAAAGGACCAGGCAAAAAGGGCGGGTACGACGAGCAGATGACGAACAAACACAAAAGAATCCCAAGAGGATCAAACAAAAGAATCCCAAGAGGATCAAACAAAAGAATCCCAAGAGAATCAAACAAAAGAATCCCAAGAGGATCAAACAAAAGAATCCCAAGAGGATCAAACAAAAGAATCCCAAGAAGATCAAACAAAAGAATCCCAAGAGGATCAAACAAAGGAATCCCAAGAGGATCAAACTAAAGAATCCCAAGAGGATCAAACAAAAGAGTCCCAAGAGGATCAAACCGTTCCTCACAGACTACGACGGCCTAACTCAGCTCAGGATCCAAAGGACCGGGTTAATGAGCAGGTACGACGAGCAAATGAGGACCACTATCTTATGTCGCACGATTGGCCCCTCAGCGTGTGACACCGCTCCCAATTTGAACTGGGATTAATTAATCCATTAATATTAAAATTTAATAGAAATTACAAATACCAATGTTGATGAGGATGACTATTTGAGTTCGTGAATACTTATTCATTTTGTAAACTAGTTACAAAAATATTAATCATATGAGAAATGATTAATTGATTAAATTAATACCGATTAATTATATTGTGTGTCAGACCCTAAAAACATGGGGAGGGACTAACTAGTATATTCTTGGACCATGTTAAATTAGTTAAAAGCCCAATGATAAGGAAATAAGTTATATATGAATGTTTGGGCCGGATAAAAAGTAAAGGAATAATATAAAGAGACTTTTTGAGCCACTTTCTAATAATAGAAAGGTAAAGGGGTTTAAGCCCGGAACATTGAAAAGGAATATCCAATAAATTTTAGGATCGATCTATTGAGGTCTACAAGCCTAACATAATATAAGTAAACGAATAAAAGTCATTTGGGTCAGAGTAAATTAAAAGGAGCAACCCGCGAACCCAACCCAACTAAATTGGCCCAACCTTCTAAAAATAGAAGATAAGGGAGGGGTGTCTCCTTATCCCCTCATTTGAGAGGTCCTGCGTAAGACACAAAGGAGAGGGGAGTATTGAGAGCTCCATACACACCTCACAAAACCAAGAAGGAAGAAGGTCAAGAAGAGGAGCAATCCGAGAGAAAACAAAGTCTACCGGTAAGAACCTCGTAGCTCCGGTTCTTGTTCTTCCGTTATATATATATATACATATATATATATATATATATATATATATATATATATATATATATATATATATATATGGGTTGGGTTCTAATAAGAAGACATCTTAACGTGAGAAGTGAGAAGCTTCACATTTGCTTCTTTCTGATGCACTTTTTCGCTAATCTGATGCACCTTTTGCGATGGCAGAAAAGTTCCGATTAATTACGGATATGCCACCGCGTCTAGCATCACTTTTTTTAATATTTTTTGCACTTTCTCGTGCACTTTTTTGCTAATCTGATGCACAGATCTGAAAATGAACGCACCAGATGCATTCTCACTTCTTACGATAAGCACTCTTCTCATTTGATCCTTATTCATATATATATATATATATATATATATTTTCGTGTATGATTTTATAGAAATCATATGACGGATCCTTGGGGATGTCTACACATTTTAAAGGTGTAGAAAAATGATATAAAGTGTTGGTATTTAACTTAGAAGAGTTGTGGAATCGATAGGAATCGAAATCGTCGGAAACCGCCATTGCTAGGAGTTGTTTTTGTGCTGCAGGGCCCGAAAGCCGGGCAGCTTTTGCAAAAGCCGAGCGGCTTTTGTCCTCTGCGAGCGGACGATGTTGTGGGCGCAGTCGATGTTGACGACGATGAACTCCACTTCGAGCTTGGCTCTATGGAGGCCGTCGCCGAAGATGACCAGGAGGGTTATGATCCCCTCGGAATCAATGGTGTCGTCGGTGAAGCCGGCAAGAGGGGTCTTGATGGGCCGAAGGGACCCCCTCTCCAGGTATGAAGAAGAAAAGAAGAAATCACAATCAGGCAAAGCCGTTCGATAAACTCGAGCGGGGAGATCAATGACGGCATGAAGCGCAGAGACGTTCATGACCGACAACGTTGACAGAATCATTCAAAGTCGTTCGATAGACTTGAGCGGAGAGGTCAACGACGTTCAGCATAAAGCGCAGAGATGTTCATGGTCGGGGCGTTCATGGCTAGAGGAGACCGAGGGTCCCAAGGAGTCTATCACGGCCTTAAAGGCTACTCAAGGTAAATTGATTCTAGGCACAGCATTGGCTTAGGAATCGAATAGATTGGCTAAGAGCGGGGCTCTAGCCTAATGTAGATGACTAAGAGCGAGACTCTAGCACAAATGTAGATGACTAAGAGCGAGACTCTAGCATAAATGTAGATCGACTAAGAGAGGAGCTCTAGCCTAATGTAGATGACTAAGAGCGAGGCTCCACCATAAATGTAGACTGACTAAGAGGGAGGCTGTAGCCTAACGTAGAACGACGACTAAGAGTGGGGCTCTAGCACGACATAGATTGACTAAGAGCGAGGCTCTAGCACGGTATAATAATAGGATTGAGCGAGGCCCACAACCCGGCCGGGTAGGCCCGACCCGGACCGGACCCGGTATCACCAAGGGCCGGTTCTGGGCCCATCATTCAACAAAAAAAACCCACCCGGGACCGGCCCGGGTCCATACCTAGTTTTAACTTTTCAGGATCTCACTAAAATTGTCACATACCATATTGGGTAAAGTTTGTGTGGTTCTTAATAATCATGCCACTGATAAGGGACGAGGTAGTAATAATAGGTGATGAGATGGAAGGCTGGGTTGACCTGGAACCTAAAAACAAAAAATAACCTAACTCTGAACCTTACACAGAACCTAAAACCCCAAACGAACCTTTCTGACTCCAAACCTAACTCCGGACCTACTACAACCGAATCTATGACCCAGACTTAACCAAACCTAACTCCGAACCTGACTCCGAACCAGACTCTGAACCAAACCAGACTCCCAAACCACAACCAAAAACCAAACCCAAAGTCAAACCTAAACAACAAAAGAACTTAACCCCAATCTAAACAAAAAAACGAAACTAGCTCTGACCGAACCAAAAACTGAAACCTAAAACAGAACTTACGAACCTTAAACCAAACCTGACTCTGAACCGAACCTGAGTCCATCCGAACCTCAAAACGAACCAAACCAAAACAGAATCTCACTTTTGCAAAAACGTAGGTTTGTGCTAAAACCGAACCTCAAAACGAACCTTAAACCAAACCTGACTCCAAACCGAACATGAGTCAATCTGAACCTAAAACCAAACCAAAACAGAATCTCACTTTTGCAAAAACGTAGATTTGTGCGAAATCCTTTGGCTTGGGGAAGTTTCCGAGCTACGTTTGGAGGTCATCTATGTGTACCACTCCCTCCTTAATCCGAGCTCTTATTCAAATTTTGGTTTCATCATCTCAAGCTGATCCGAAGAAATTGTAAAGCTAAAAATTCTTCTTTAAGACTCAAAAATCTTTCGCCAAACCTAAAACCGAACCTAAGACCAAAACCTAAAACCTAAAACCGAACCTCAAACTTAAAACCGAACCTCGAACCTACAACCGAACCTACAACCGAACCTACAACCGAACCTACAACCGAACCTAACTCTGAACCTAACTCCGAACCTAACTCCGAACCTAACTCCGAATCTCACTCCGAACCTCACTCCGAACCTCACTCCGAACCTCACTCCGAACCTCACTCTGAACCTCACTCCGAACCTCACTCCGAACCTAACTCCGAACCTCACTCCGAACCTAACTCCGAACCTAACTCCGAACCTCACTCCGAACCTAACTCCGAACCTAACTCCGAACCTAACTCCGAACCTAACTCCGAACCTAACTCCGAACCTAACTCCGAACCTAACACCGAACCTAACACCGAACCTAACACCGAACCTAACACCGAACCTAACACCGAACCTAACTCCGAACCAAAAACGGAACCAAAAAACCGACACTAACCCCCGACGAAACCTTACATAACTGACCGATCTAAACAATGTTTTGAAATCAACCAAGACTACTGCAATCTAGCACCGTTGAAATTCAAAGTGATTTTGCTCATTGTTGTCTGATTTTAAAATGGTTTTGAAAAATGGAAGAAAGAATTATTTGGGAATATTCTCAAAAACATTGGCTAAAACGTTAGCAGGTCTACTCTGATTTGTTTGACACAAAAAAACACTACTGCACTGATTTGGAGGGCCCATTTTTTTAGTTGGAGGGCCCATTTTTTAGAAGTTGTTGACATCCAGGTGGACATATTTCCTACCCAATCCCCATTGATCGCAATAGACTAAAATAATCTCCCAAAACCCAATCCTCCCCATTGATCACAGGTCAAACTGGACTTAATCAAGGCTTTTGATCAGGGTCTCTTGGACCTTTCTTGAGACGGCAGACCTCATGGCTTCTTCAAGCCACAAAGGGGGTCAAACATGGTGACCCTCTTTTTTCATACTGGTCAAGTAGTAAAACAGGGTGACCCCCCTTTTTCACACTGGTCAAGTAGTAAAACAGGGTGACCCCCTTTTTTCATACTGATCAAGTAGTAAAACAGGGTGACCCGGCTTCTTCAAGCCACAGAGGGGGGTCAAACAGGGTGACCGGTGACCCCCTTTTTTCATACCTGTTCCTCATTATTTCAGAATGATTTTACATAAACTGATGATACAAACCAGCAAAATAACACCATATCAAATAGGGAGGAGGTGATCTAACAACATCCTAAAACCACGCGGAGGATGACTTGATCCTATTCATTCCTCAATGGATCAGCAGCCTCCCTCATACACCCTGAAGAAACAACATACTCCAAAGCAACGGGCTGATCTGTCAATTTGGACAAAAAGCAAGGTTAATAGAGAAATGGAGAAACAAACTGGTACGCTTCCAGTGTCGCTATGTAATAAGAAGTATTATGTACAGAATGAAAGAATCATGATGTACTGGCCCAGAATGGATCAAGGACAATTGACCCATGTGATCAAGGAGTTCTACTTTTTGTGGAAGAAATAAGTTGAGGTCAAGAAAAGATGAAAACTTAGAATTTGAGGACCTATATATCATTGAATTCTTCAGCTAGTACAAACTAATCAATGGACATTATAAATTACTAACCTCCAGACCTGCAATTCCTAACCCACAAAAATATCACTCAACATGCTCTGTTTCCTGGACTTGCAGCAGCTACTGCACATTTTCACTTTTCAGATAGTAATCAAAGAAAACTGGACCGGTTTATTACATAGAAAACAGAGCATCGGTTTATTATATATGGACCTGAAGAGAAGAAATTTATCTGTCAGACTGGGGGAAGAACCCGGCAATTTGAGGGGAACCTCAGCAGAGTGGAAAGGCTTATTATTCTGATCAAACACGTTCTTTCGGCCATACCCATCTTCTAGCAGTGTCAAACATTCCAAGAAAGATAATTCAAATTCTACACAAGTACACATGGTTATGGCAAATTTAGGGAGAACAAAAATAAATACCACTGGATAAAATGGGAGAAACTGTGTTTATCCAGGAGGGGAGGGGGTTTGAATATATAAGATCTCTTGCAGTGGTATTTCAAAGAAGGGAATTCTTTGAAATTTCATGCAAACCTAAAGATTCTACTACTTGGAAACAGTTATGCAGAACAGACTCAACAGCTTACAAGTTAAAAATTGGTGAAATTTCAATGGAGGGAATGTTCATGGTCGGGGCGTTCATGGCTAGAGGAGACCGAGGGTCCCAAAGAGTCTATCACAGTCGAGGGCTGTGAGACGAGTATATCCACCAGGAGGCCGAGGACCTCAAGAAGACTATCACGGCCGAGGGCCGTGGGACGAGCATGTTTGAAGACCGGCCTTGTCCTCGCTCCTCACGGATGAGGACCGTTGATGGATTCTCTCAGAAATCGGCCTTAGTGCCGACATCATTTCATGGCCACCGACCCCCCTGGTACGGTTCCATCATCATATTTGAAGACCGGCCTCGTCCCCGCTCCTCGCGGATGAGGACTGTTGATTGATTCTTTCAGATCAGCCCCCAATGTCGACATCATTTCGTGGCCACCGACCCCATGGTACGGTGCCATCATCATATTTGAAAACCGGCATCGTCCCCGCTCCTCGCAGATGAGGACCGTTGATTGATTCTTTCAGATCGGCCCCAAGTGCCGACATCATCATATGGCCACCGACCCCCTGGTATGGTGCCATCATCATATTTCAAGACCGGCCTCATCCCCGCTCCTCGCGCATGAGGACCGTTGATTGATTCTTTCAGACCGGCCCCCAGTGTCGATATCATCATATGGCTACTGACCCCCTAGTACAGTGCCATCATCATATTTGAAGACCGGCCTCGTCCCCGCTCCTCGCGCGATGAGGACCATTGATTGATTCTTTCAGATCGCCCCCCTGTGCCGACATCATTTCGTGGCCACCGACCCCCTGGTACGGTGCCATCATCATATTTGAAGACCGGCCTCGTCCCCGCTTCTCGCGGATGAGGACCGTTGATTGATTCTTTCAGATCGGGCCCCAGTGTCGACATCATCATATGGCCACCGACCCCCTGGTATGGTGCCATCATTATATTTGAAGACCGGCCTCATCCCCGATCCTTGCGGATGAGGACCGTTGATTAATTCTTTCAGATCGGCCCCTAGTGCCGACATCATTATATGGCCACCGACCCCCCAGGTACGGTGCCATCATCATACTTGAAGACCGGCCTCGTCCCTGCTCCTCGCAGATGAGGACCGTTGATTGATTCTTAGAGATCGGCCCCAACGCCGACACCTTTATATAGCCACCGACCCCCTGGTACGGTGCCATCATCATATTCAAAGACCCCTCAAAAAAATATAGAGGGGCACCGGGGAATCCTCAAAGGATAAACCTGTTTCCTATTACAATCGCGGCCTAGCTCAGCTCAGGATCCAAAGGATAGGGCTAAATGGCGAAGAAGACGAGCGGATGACGAAACGAAGAAATGGGGAATCCCCAAAGGGGATAAACCCTTTTCCCATCACAATCGCGGCTTAGCTCCGCTCAGGATCCAAAGGACCGGGCCCAAGGGCAGGTAAGACGAGCGGATGGCGAAACAAAGATAAGACCCCTAAAAAAATAGAGGGACACCGGGGAATCCTCAAAAGGATAAAACCGTTTCCCATCACAATCGCGGCCTAACTCAGCTCAGGATCCAAAGGAACGGGCTAAAGGGCGATTAAGATGAGCGGATAACGAAACGAAGAAATGGGGAATCCCCAAAGGGGATAAACTCATTTCCCATCACAATCGCGGCTTAGCTCAGTTCAGGATTCAAAGGACCGGTCCCAAGGGCGGGTAAGACGAGCAGATGGCGAAACAAAGATAAGCCCACACACACACACACACACACACACATATATATATATATATATATATACACATATGGGTTGGGGAATCCCTAAAGGGGACAAACCCGTTCCTCACTGACGGGGTGGTGGCGCGGGGAGCGTTTCGGTTTGGAAGTCGAATCCTGGGCATTTCTCGTGCCTGTCATACCCTTGGGGTGATGACGCGGAAAGCGTTCCGTTTTTGAAAGTCGAATCCTGGGCGTTTCTCGTGCCTGTCATACCCTTGGGGTGATGACGCGGAAAGCGTTTCAGGGAAGGGTTTTCATTTGCACACTGGTTGCAAATGGCCGGGTGCACTACGTGCTGCCCGCACCGAGAGGTGGCACCTCCGGTATAGGCGTCCTCGAGGGGTACGACTTAGAAACAACACTTGGTGTTTGTTCCGATGTACGGCCCCCAGCACTTGGTGCCGAGGGGTCTTTTGTGAAAACACTTGGTGTTTTTCCTTCACTTGTCGTAGGGGATTGTAGTGTCTACCCTCGGTACTTGGTACCGAGGGGTCTTTTGTGGAAACACTTGGTGTTTCTTCCCATCTGTTGAAAGTTGATAGTGGTGTGTCCCCCCGGCACCAGGTGCCGAGGGGTCTCCTTTTGAGGACAGGTGGTACTTGTTGTAGGTGATAGTATTGTCTACCCTCGGCACTTGGTGCCGAGGGTTCTTCCATTGTGGTAAGGCCTTGGGCCTGGGGGTGATATGAGGGCTTGGCCCTTGTAATAATCTTGTTCCATGTTCTCGATTTCTTCGTAATGTCTTCATTCCTCAGAATTTTTAGGCCTTGGGCCGTAAAATAATACATTCACTAGTTATGAGGGCTTGGCCGCTCTGATGTTATTGATAAAATTTAACTAAGTGATGTACATTCCAGTGCCTAGGGACTTCAGTCCCGTTAGGTCGTTTTAGCTTGTAAGTTCCTGGTTTGATGATGGCTGCCACGATGTAGGGGCCCACGAACTTTGGTGCCATCTTTTCGCCCTCGGTTGGTTGACTAGCTTTCCTTCTTCGAAGGACATAGTCCCCCACTTGGAACTCCCGGGAGCGGACCTTAGCGTCAATGTAACTCTTCACCTGCCTTCGGTAGTTTTCTGCATGTATGAAGGCTTGCTCTCGGCGTTCTGAAATAAGGTGTAGGTCGAGGGCCATATTGGAGTCGTTGGCCTCTGGATCATACTGTGTGACCCTTCGGGTTGGAAGAGTTACCTCAGTGGGGGCCTTAGCTTCAAATCCGTAACAAAGGGAGAAGGGTGTCTCGTCAGTTGCCCGCCGAGGGGTGGTACGGTACGCCCATAAGATGTTGTGGAACTCTTCTACCCAACCGCCCCCTTCGGCCTCCAGCTTCTTCTTTAGGCCCTCGAGCAGGGTCCTGTTGGCGTTCTCCACTTGACCGTTTCCCTGAGGGTAGGCAACGGACGAGAAGGTGTGTTTGATGCCCATGCCTCTAGGAGGGCACAGAAGGGGGCTGCATCGAACTGAGTCCCGTTGTCGGAGATGATTTGCTGAGGGACGCCAAACCTGGTGAGGATGTTTTTGAGAACAAAATGACGGCACCTGGCCTCAGTGATGCTGGCGAGGGGCTCTGCTTCCACCCATTTGGTGAAGTAATCGATGACAACAATGATGTACCTGTTGTTGGAGGTGCCCCTCGGCAGGGGGCCCACGAGGTCTATGCCCCATCGAGCGAAGGGTATGGATGTGCTGATGGGGGCATAGTTGACCGCTGGCCTGCCGGGGGCTTTCTGGAAGTGTTGGCATGCATAGCACCTTCGGGCAAGGTCTGCACAATCCCGGGCCATCGTAGGCCAGAAGTAGCCCTGGATTATTAGCCTTCGGGACATGGAGAAGGGTCCCTGATGAGCTGAGCAAGTGCCACTGTGCACCTCCTCCATTGCTACTTCGGCTTCATCTTGATGAAGGCATCGAAGTAATGTCCCGTTGTAGGACCTTTTGTAGAGCCTTCCGTCCTCGATGGTGTAGCTGGGAGCCCTCAGCTTTGCCAGATTGGCGCGAGCCTCATCCTCGGGCAGTTGCCCTGTGGTGATGAAGGCGACAATGTCTGAGATCCAGTCACCTTGTCTTTGTTGTATATTCATGACGGGGCTAGCATGTATGCTAGAGAGGCCGAGTTCTTCCACTTTGGCAATCTTCGAGATATGCTCAGGGGATTCTGCTGAGAGCTTTGATAAAATGTCGGCCTCAGAGTTTTAAGCCCTCGGTATTTGAGTAAGAGAGTGTGCTTCAAATACCTTAAGCAACTCCTTGGCCGCCTCCTTGTATTGCCTCAATCTCCCTTCCTTGGCTTCGTACTCCCCGGAGATTTGGCCGACGACTAACTTGGAGTCGCATTTGACGTGGATTTGTCGGGCCTTCATGTTAGCTGCCAGCCGAAGGCCACAGAGGAGGGCCTCGTATTCGGCTTCATTGTTGGAGACTTTGAAGGAGAAACGGACTGCATAATAGGCCCGGAAGCCCTCGGGTGAGATGAGAACCACCCCTCCTCCACATGCTTTGACGGCGGAGGAGCCGTCGGTGTAGAGGGTCCACCAATCATCCGATGGGGCCGAGGGCTCCTCGTCCGTGGCCGCCCTTGCCGTGCACTCCGTCACGAAGTCCACTAGGGCTTGGCCCTTGATGGCGGGCCTAGGACGGACGTCGATGTTGTATTGGCTCAAGAAGACAGCCCATTTTACCATTCGGGAGGAGCTAGTGGGGCTCCTCATCAAGGCGCAGAGGGGTTGGTGAGTGAGGACCTGGACCGGGTGAGCCTGGAAGTAATGGCCCAACTTCTTGACGGTCCACACGATAGCCAACACCGTTTTTTCCACGGGGGAGTACCGGAGCTCCGCTTCCCTGAGGGTCTTGCTAACATAGAAGATGGCATGTTGGATGCCATCCTCTTCCCGGATGAGTACTGAGCTGATGGCAGCCGGGCTAACACCCAAGTAGAGGTACATGATCTCCCCTACCTTGGAAATAGAGAGCACAGGGGGTGAAGATAAGTACCGTTTCAGCTCCTCGAATGCCCCCTGACTAGGGGTGGATTCGGTTCGGGCCACCCGGCCCGTGACCCGGCCCGGCCCGGTACTGTGCGGGCCCGGGACCGGCCCGGTCGGGCGGTCCGGGACCGGGTATGGACCCGAACCGGTGGGAATGGGCGGGGCGGGCTCGGTGCTGGATTAATGTGACCCGGCCCGGGTCTGGTCTTATTTAAAAAAAAAAATTGTTTGGGCTCTTGGGCTACTAGCCGTTGGGGGTGGGGCTGGGGACAACCCAAACGGCTATATAGCCGTTGGGTGGGGTAAAGGGGGGGTCCGGGGGGGTTGGCTGGTGGGGGGGGGGTGGTGGTGGGGATGGGGGGTAAAAAAACCTATAAATACTCCTAATCTTAAACATTTTTTCATATCTCTTCTCCAATTCTTCCTAAATCCTATTCTTAACTCTCTACTCTCTAATTCTCTTATTCTCCATTCTCCAATATATTATATTTATTATTTATAGTTTATATTAATTATCTATTTATATAAACTATAAATAGTATTATATTACTTATATTTGTTATCTAATTATATATTACTTATATATTTATTATATCTATTAATATAGTTGGAATTATATCTAATTAATTTGAAGTCATTCTATTACTCCCATCCGAAAGACCGAAAGTCCGAAAGAGGTACGAAATTATTCTATTATTTACACTTGTTTAATTACTAGTTAATTTGCTACATTTGACTCTCGTTTAATAGTTAGATAAATAGTTAATTAGTTTTTTACAATTTTTTATTAATTGCTACATTTGACTCTAGTTTAAAAAATATGTTGTGCACAAAACTAGTTAATTCACTACTTAATTTGCTATAACTCGAATTAATAATTAGATAAATAGTTAATTAGTTTTTTACAATTTTTTATTAATTGCTACATTTGACTCTAGTTTAAAAAATATGTTGTACACAAAACTAGTTAATTCACTACTTAATTTGCTATAACTCGAATTAATAGTTAGATAAATAGTTAATTAGTTTTTACAATTTTTTTATTAATCGCTACATTTTTTAGATGGATCGTCCTAGATATTCGGTTGATATGGGTAACCTCGAGCGCAACCGAACGAAAGAGCTTGCGAGGAAGAGATCCCGCAAAGGTAAATCACATATCGGCTCTTCATCTCAAAGTCGAGATGATTTTGATACGGGTTACGTAAGGAGGGATGGGGATGCGATGACCGACGAACAACTAGAACAAGAATTGCACCGACATAATTCCCGCTTTTTTCAAGACCAACCGAGGACCATTGACGAAGAAGAGCTCGAGGACGAGGACGACGATGTGGAGGAAGCAATTCCGGAGAGCCACGACGACGAGGAGGAGGAGGGTGGCGGCAGCCATGACGCCGACCAAGCAGCCTCATCCCAAACATGTACAAAAAAAAGTAAATCTGAATTAATGGCTAATAATTTTTCTAAGTGGAAGGACCTGAACACCGGGAATTGGACCGCAACTTGCAATTGGTGCAAGAAAAACTATAGCTTGGGGATTTCCGGCGGATACGGATCCGCCACAAGACACCTTAAGTCCAAACACCCGGTGGAGAATGCTGATTATGTGAGTTATTTTGCTGATTTTATGAAGGAAAAGTTTTTAAAATATTATTCACATATTCCGCATATTTATGGTATTCCGCATAGACTTGGTTCTTTAGAAGAATGTTTGAATTATTATTATGCTGCTTTTTTTGGTCCATTGCCAATGTATGAGGACAACCCAATTGATCCGAAAAAAGAATACAACGAGGTTAGTGATATATTTTATGCATTATTCAATGAGTTTCATACACAATATGGCAATGCGCCCCCTCCCCCGACACAAACATCATCTATAGGAAAATCAATTTTCAAATCTACGTTTACCAATCTTATTAAAAAAACAAAATCAACTCCCGCTACACAACAAAGCACAATTAAGAAGGGTAAGGACTTCTCCGCCGATTTTGATAAGAAGCGATTGAGGACTGCCAGGCGGCCCGTCAACCGTTGGACCTCCTTCACGTTGCGTGGGGTCTCCATGTTGATGATGGCCTGGATTTTCTCGGGGTTGGCCTCGATACCCCTTCGGCTCACCATGTAGCCCAAGAATTTGCCCCCCTGAACGCCGAAGGTACACTTCTTTGGGTTCAGCCGAAGGCTAAACTTCTGTATGATGGCGAAGATCTCCCTCAGGTCATCAGCATGGCTTGCTGATTGCTTGCTCTTTACGATCATGTCGTCAACATACGCCTCCATGGTGCGCCCTAGGACAACTTGAAATACCCTGGCCACCATCTGGGTGTAGGTGGCGCCCGAGTTCTTTAGGCCGAAGGCCATGACAAGGTAGCAGAAGATGCCCTCGGGAGTCATGAAGGCTGTTTTTTCAGCGTCTTCCTCATGCATGTATATTTGATGATATCCGCGGAACGCGTCGAGGAATGACATGATTTCACAGCCCGCGGTTTCATCCACTAGTTGATCAATATTGGGCAAAGGAAAGGGGTCCATGGGACACGCCTTGTTGAGATCCGTGTAGTCCACGCACATGCGGAATGAGGGTGGTTTCTGTGCGAGGACTACGTTTGCCAGCCATGAGGGGTACTTCACCTCCTTGATGTGCTTGATAGAGAGGAGCATGGCGACCTCCTTCTTCACAAATTCCCTCCTCTCGGCCGAGAGGGGTCTCCTCCGCTGTTGTACTGGTTTGGCCGAAGGGTCCACCGAGAGGCGGTGGGTGATGACCCTTCGGCTGATCCCCGACATGTCCTCCGACCCCCATGCAAAAACAATGGAGTAGGCGCGGAGGGCGCTGATGATGTAGGCCTTCAGGTCTTCAGGGAGCTTGGCTCCAATCTTCACGACTCTCTCCGGCTTGGCCGGATCGAGCGCGAAGTCTTCTACCTCCTCGACTGGTTCAGCCCTCGGCCTCCTTTCTTCCGCTTCCACAGTTCCGGTGATGGTGTCAACGCGGAACTCCATCTTGCTAACCTTCTTTGTAACTTGAAGGTAGCAAGCGCGGGCAAGCTTTTGGTTCCCCCTTGAGTAACCAATCCCCCTTTCGGCTGGGAACTTGAGGCAGAGGTGCCTCATGGAGATGACGACTTCGAGATCCTCGAGGGCTGGCCGGCCGAGGATGATGTTGTGGGCGCAGTCGATGTTGACGACGACGAACTCCACTTCGAGCTTGGCTCTATGGAGGCCGTCGCCGAAGATGACCGGGAGGGTTATGATCCCCTCGGAATCAATGGTGTCGTCGGTAAAGCCGGCAAGAGGGGTCTTGATGGGGCGAAGGGACCCCCTCTCCAGGTATGACGAAGAAAAGAAGAAATCACAATCAGGCAAAGCCGTTCGATAAACTCGAGCGGGGAGATCAATGACAGCATAAAGCGCAGAGACGTTTATGACCGGCAACGTTGACAGAATCATTCAAAGTCGTTCGATAGACTTGAGCGGAGAGGTCAACGACGTTCAGCATGAAACGCAGAGATGTTCATGGTCGGGGCGTTCATGGCTAGAGGAGACCGAGGATCCCAAGGAGTCTATCACGGCCGAGGGCTGTGAGACGAGTATATCCACCAGGAGGCCGAGGACCTCAAGAAGACTATCACGACCGAGGGCCGTGGGACGAGCATGTTTGAAGACCGGCCTTGTCCTCGCTCCTCACGGATGAGGACCGTTGATGGATTCTCTCAGAAATCGGCCTTAGTGCCGACATCATTTTATGGGCACCGACCCCCCTGGTACAGTGCCATCATCATATTTGAAGACCGGCCTCATCCCCGCTCCTCGCGGATGAGGACTGTTGATTGATTCTTTCAGATCGGCCCCCAATGTCGACATCATTTCGTGGCCACCGACCCCATGGTACGGTGCCATCATCATATTTGAAGACCGGCCTCGTCCCCGCTCCTCGCAGATGAGGACCGTTGATTGATTCTTTCAGATCGGCCCCTATTGCCGACATCATCATATGGCCACCGACCCCCTGGTATGGTGCCATCATCATATTTCAAGACCGGCCTCATCCCCGCTCCTCGCGCATGAGGACCGTTGATTGATTCTTTCAGATCGGCCCCCAGTGTCGATATCATCATATGGCTACCGACCCCCTAGTACAGTGCCATCATCATATTTGAAGACCGGTCTCGTCCTCGCTCCTCGCGCGATGAGGACCATTGATTGATTCTTTCAGATCGGCCCCCAGTGCCGACATCATTTCGTGGCCACCGACCCCCTGGTACGGTGCCATCATCATATTTGAAGACCGGCCTCATCCCCAGTTCTCGCGGATGAGGACCGTTGATTGATTCTTTCAGATCAGGCCCCAGTGTCGGCATCATCATATGGCCACCGACCCCCTGGTACGGTGCCATCATCATATTTGAAGACCAGCCTCATCCGCGATCCTTGCGGATGAGGACCGTTGATTAATTCTTTCAGATCGGCCCCTAGTGCCGACATCATTATATGGCCACCGACCCCCCAGGTACGGTGCCATCATCATACTTGAAGACCGGCCTCGTCCCTGCTCCTCGCAGATGAGGACCGTTGATTGATTCTTAGAGATCGGCCCCAACACCGACACCTTTATATAGCCACCGACCCCTAGTACGATGCCATCATCATATTCAAAGACCCCCCTAAAAAATAGAGGGGCACCGGGGAATCCTCAAAACGATAAAACCGTTTCCCATCACAATCGCGGCCTAGCTCAGCTCAGGATCCAAAGGAACGGGCTAAAGGGCGATTAAGATGAGCGGATGACGAAACGAAGAAATGGGGAATCCCCAAAGGGGATAAACTCATTTCCCATCACAATCGCGGCTTAGCTCAGTTCAGGATCCAAAGGACCGGTCCCAAGGGCGGGTAAGACGAGCAGATGGCGAAACAAAGATAAGCCCATATATATATATATATATATATATATATATATATATATATATATATATATATATATATATATATGTATATATATATATATTTGGGCTGGGGAATCCCTAAAGGGGACAAACCTGTTCCTCACCGACTACGTTGACTTAGCTCAGCTAAGGATCCAAAGGACCAGGCAAAAAGGGCGGGTACGACGAGCGGATGACGAACAAAAACAAAAGAATCCCAAGAGGATCAAACAAAAGAATCCCAAGAGGATCAAACAAAAGAATCCCAAGAGAATCAAACAAAAGAATCCCAAGAGGATCAAACAAAAGAATCCCAAGAAGATCAAACAAAAGAATCCCAAGAGGATTAAACAAAGGAATCCCAAGAGGATCAGGATCCAAAGGACCGGGTTAATGAGCAGGTACGACGAGCAAATGAGGACCACTATCTTATGTCGCACGATTGGCCCCTCAGCGTGTGACACCGCTCCCAATTTGAACTGGGATTAATTAATCCATTAATATTAAAATTTAATAGAAATTACAAATACCAATGTCGATGAGGATGACTAGTTGAGTTCGTGAATACTTATTCATTTTGTAAACTAGTTACAAAAATATTAATCATATGAGAAATGATTAATTGATTAAATTAATACCGATTAATTATATTGTGTGTCGGACCCTAAAAACATGGGGAGGGATTAACTAGTATATTTTTGGACCATGTTAAATTAGTTAAAAGCCCAATGATAAGGAGATAAGTTATATACGAATGTTTGGGCCGGATAAAAAGTAAAGGAATAATATAAAGAGACTTTTTGAGCCACTTTCTAATAATAGAAAGGTAAAGGGGTTTAAGCACGGAACATTGAAGAGGAATATCCAATAAATTTTAGGATCGATCTATTGAGGTCTACAAACCTAACATAATATAAGTAAACGAATAAAAGTCATTTGGGTCAGAGTAAATTAAAAGGAGCAGCCCGCGAACCCAAGCCAACTAAATTGGCCCAACCTTCCAAAAATAGAAGATAAGGGAGGGGAGTCTCCTTATACCTTCATTTGAGAGGTCCTGCGTAAGACACAAAGGAGAGGGGAGTATTGAGAGCTCCATACACACCTCACAAAACCAAGAAGGAAGAAGGTCAAGAAGAGGAGCAATCCAAGAGAAAACAAAGTCTAGCGGTAAGAACCTCGTAGCTCCGGTTCTTGTTCTTCCGTTATATATATATATATATATATATATATATATATATATATATATATATATATATATATATATATATATATATATATATATATTCGTGTATGATTTTATAGAAATCATATGATGGATTCTAGGGGATGTCTACACATTTTAAAGGTGTAGAAAAATGATTTAAAGTGTTGGTATTTAACTTAGAAGAGTTGTGGAATCGATAGGAATCGAAATCGTCGGAAACCGCCATTGCTAGGAGCTGTTTTCGTGCTGCAGGGCCCGAAAGCCGGGCAGCTTTTGCAAAAGCCGAGCGGCTTTTGTCCTCTGCCAGCGGATGATGTTGTGGGCGCAGTCGATGTTGACGACGACGAACTCCACTTCGAGCTTGGCTCTATGGAAGCCGTCGCCGAAGATGACCGGGAGGGTTATGATCCCCTCAGAATCAATGGTGTCGCCGGTGAAGCCGGCAAGAGGGGTCTTGATGGGCCGAAGGGACCCCCTCTCCAGGTATGAAGAAGAAAAGAAGAAATCACAATTAGGCAAAGCCGTTCGATAAACTCGAGCGGGGAGATCAATGACGACATGAAGCGCAGAGACGTTCATGGTCGGGGGGGGGGGGGGGGGGGCGTTCATGGCTAGAGGAGACCGAGGGTCCCAAGGAGTCTATCACAGCCTTAAAGGCTACTCAAGGTAAATTGATTCTAGGCACAACATTGGCTTAGGAATCGAATAGATTGGCTAAGAGCGGGGCTCTAGTCTGATGTAGATGACTAAGAGCGAGACTCTAGCACAAATGTAGATGACTAAGAGCGAGGCTCTAGCATAAATGTAGATCGACTAAGAGAGGAGCTCTAGCATAAATGTAGATTGACTAAGAGCGAGGCTCTAGCATAAATGTAGATTGACTAAGAGCGAGGCTCTAGCCAAATGTAGATGACTAAGAGCGAGGCTCTAGCATAAATGTAGATTGACTAAGAGAGGGGCTCTAGCCTAATGTAGATGACTAAGAGCGAGGCTCTACCATAAATGTAGATTGACTAAGAGGGAGGCTGTAGCCTAACTTAGAACGACGACTAAGAGTGGGGCTCTAGCACGACATAGATTGACTAAGAGCGAGACTCTAGCACGGTATAATAATAGGATTGAGCGAGGCTCCATGATGGCTAAATAATGTAATTAAGAAACACCCCATGACGGTAGTACAACTTACCAAAGGTTATGAAAATCGTGACAAATAGTTACGGAGAAATAGGGGTGGACGTTTCAAAACGAATATGGGCCACAGGCCGACTACTTGACTTTATATATAAAGTAAGTATATT
This sequence comes from Cuscuta europaea, assembly GCA_945859875.1. Taxonomy (NCBI): domain Eukaryota; kingdom Viridiplantae; phylum Streptophyta; class Magnoliopsida; order Solanales; family Convolvulaceae; genus Cuscuta; species Cuscuta europaea. The sequence continues at coordinate 20,374,376 of CAMAPE010000008.1, read as the reverse complement.
TTTGAAAGAGGGTAACCGGGGGTTATGGCCTATAAAAATAGTATCACCCTATATTGAGGGTCTTAAGAAATTGAAACATTGATTATACTTAGTATAGTTGTCATTGTACTTGTCAAATGCTTCCAAGTACTGACCTCCCCTTCACGGGGGAGGCCACCTCACAGTTTCAGGTAGAAGTTGAGCTTGCTACCAGTGCCCGGTGCTCCGGGAAGATCTAGGAGAGAAGACGTGGTTTGTGCTTCTTCCGTTTCTATTTCAAAAAACAATTATAATAATGCTCATGGATATTATTTTCTGAATAATTATTTGGGGGCTTGTATGCCTAATGATGCCAAGTGTGGCTTGAACACTTGTATTAATGTTTCCGCTGCTTTAAATGAATATTTTACATTATGTTTGTTTATGGATATACTACGTGTGAATGATATTCCAGACGCCTTGTATAGTATGGATGAGTTGGACTACAGTTGACTATTCGTACTGTACGGCGGGTTGTCGACGTGTCCGGTAGGTCCGGGGCGTGACAATTTAATTGGTATCAGAGCCTTAGTCCGTAAACACCATAATGAAGCTTCAAAATTCTTTTTGAAAACGAATTTGAAAACCATGAGCATAAGAAGTTTTGTACTTATAGAACTTTTGGTACTCGAGTTGCAATGTCTCTAATTGTTAAGATGGTACCCTTAACAATCGGTATGGCGGTGATTTGAGCCAAGGATGTATTTAAGTGCCTATCCGTCAATTGACATTTGGTACGAGTCTAATGACTCATTCTCAATTGCTTTCAGAAATGGAACGTACCGGAAAGGTAACTAAGAGGAACCCGACTGGTCGGGCACCAGGAGGGTCCGAGCATGGCAGTAGGGGGGACTTCTAGTGTGTTTAGGGGACAGGGCCGTGCAGGCCAGTCGCTGACCGTAAGTGACGGTCATGATGAAACAGTGGATGAGCATTATGAGTCCGAGGAGGATTCAACTTACCAATCGGGGGCTGAACCGGTTGAAACCCCATATAATGGGGAAGACGATGACATTAGTGAAGAGAGTGATGATAATGACGCTCTAGAGAGGATAGAGGAATTGCTCCGGCAATACCAATAAGATCGCCAAAGGCACTGGGCAAGGTGTGCTTTGGGAGGGGCTTCGGGGAGAAGAAGTCGTGTTAGTCCTACGAGACATGTAGAGTCCCGAGGAGATAGAGGTGTTGAGGTTCCAATAATAAGATTCTCGAAGTACCTCAAGGAGGTGAGGGAATTGGGATGCAGTCCGTTCGATGGGACAGGAGACATCTCCACTGCAGCCGAATGGATCAAGAGATTCAATGAGGCGGCTCTTGACATGCAGTTGCCTCCAAACATGAAGATGAGGGTGGCAACAAGATTGCTAGAGGGAATGACATCCACATGGTGGGATGGAGTCAAGGGAAAGTACGGCGGGACCGTCACTTGGGAGGACTTTCGACAGGAGTTCTTTAATCAATACTACTCCGACTTCGAAGTGAACACAAAGAGGAGGGAGTATACAAACTTGACTCAAGGAGGTGAATGCACCGTGAAAGAACTTGAACACAAATTCAGAAAACTTCCTGAGTTCATACCAGAGTACATTTGTGATGAGAACCGGATGGTGAACCACTTCTGGAATGCCTTGGACCTTGACATATGTGAGAGGGCAACACAATTGCCTAACATGACGTTTAGTCCAAGTGGTTGAACAAGGTTTGAAAGGGGAAAAGGAGTGGGAAGAAAGAAAGATGAGGAACGGCGAAACCACGGGGGAGGGGGATTATTCAGGGCACCCGCATCACCATCTAGGATAAATTCGAGCATGGGAGGGCAACACTCGGGGTCACACGCCTCGATGACACCAAGGTGCCGGAATTGCAAGAAAAACCATGCGGGAAAATGTCGTGATCCCCGTAGGTGCTACCAATGCGGGGAGGCGGGACATATGAAGATGGACAGCCCTCAACATGGTGGAAATCGGGTATCGGGGCTGAGTAGTGCTGCCACGATGAGTAGAAACCGGATGGGAGCACCCCATGCGAACACAGGGCACGGCGGGCCAAGTACGAGCAATGTGCCATCCATGAACCAAGGCAAGACCCAAGCTAGGGTCTATGAGATGACGGAAGCGGACGTGCGTGCTAACCCGGACTCTGTTACGGGTAATTCTTTAAACTCTTGATTTCTACTCCATTCTAAGTGATAGAAATGTTCGAAACTTGTAAATTGATAGCCCCGTTGAATTAAGCCGGTTTGGATGGGAAAAGGTGAAGGGAATCCTCGCCCTGGGCAAATGCCGCTCGACACTGACGGAAGCCGCCCGACTTTCGTCTTGATTAAATTAAATAAACACTACAGCGGCGGATGTCGGTCGGTGGTTGTGAAACCCAGCCGGCATTCGGGATGGACTTCTCGAAAAATGTAAGTAGCTCACGGAAGCCGCCCGAGCTTCGAGAAAGCCGCCCGACTTTCGTAATTGATTTTATTGAATAAAACTACGGCGTTCAACGTCGGCCGGCTTCCACCGAAGACCGGCCGGCTTGTGCAGTATAAAACTTGGGAATTTTCTACCCACCGAAAACTGGCCGGCAATGGTAATGTTCGGCCGGCTTTTGTAAATATTTAAATCATCAATTCTACGACGGAGAATGTCGGTCAGGTTTCGTGGAAACCGGCCGGCTTACGGGGAAATCCTGACCGACTTTTGGGCTTGCACGAACACCGGCCGGCGGTTGCAAAGCCCGGCCGGCTTTCGCCCAGTTAAGTCTTAGGACGGTTCTAAACGTTAGAAACCGGGGAGTTTTGGTAGAGCACCGAAGGGCATTCATCTATACCATGGCCGATGTACTCTATGACTTTAGAAATGAGTCTAATTAAGTAGGAAGTGTGCTTTACATGGAGATTGAGGTGTAGGAACACTAAAGGTGTGAGGGGAAGATGATAGAATCATCCTTAATACGGAGACATGTTAAGCATGTGTGAGAAGGGCACTTATAAATAGAAATGATACGATGATCGATACATACTACTACATAATGATAGTAGGGGATAAAGGAAATTGAGTGTAAGGTTTAACATCATTGAGTACGATTGGAACCCATACAATATTCCTTGATAAGGAATGATTTGGGAAGCATGGTGCTAGGATCGGCTATTAACCGGGAGGTTGAGAACTCGAGGGAAATAAGGGCGGGGCTCTACGCTCCGAGTTGTAAAAGAACAGGTTGAGTAGACTTGTGTTACCCAAAGAGAGAGTAAGGTCATCAGTAGGAAGAATCGTGAATATTATATAACATATGAATGGGACATTAAAGCTTGACGTAAGAAATTGTCAACGAGGAGTCTATGTAAGACTTAGATAATGGGTGGAACCGGCGATTGATTATCACCGAGTGATATAATACCATACAAAAGAGACCAACATAATGGTAAAGACACCTAATTGATTTGCCTTAAACGTTACTCATTATTGTATGAGTATCGGGAGCTCGCAAGGGGATAACAAAGAATCTGAGGAACCAAATGGGGATGTAGTGTTATATCCATCCACCTATGGGTGGGCAGGTCGAGTATGAGAGGCAAATTTTGGAGCCAATGATGGTTATTTATTTTGAAATCCCATGAGAGTTGGGGCTGGCACTTGATACATGGGAGTCCTATGTAGCAATGGCTACCCGGCGAGTATTTGGTTGCTTCTGTTGGGTGTGTTTCGAAAAACAAAGAAAATTAATTAATAAAGATTAATTAAATAAAATGAAATGACTTAAAGAAAAACAAGAAATGAGATGAAGCAGAATAAGCCAAAGCTCGTGCTACGCACGATTTCCTTAAAACGTATTCGTTGCCTCCCGGGGTGCTAGGAGCGTTGCAACGATCGTTTCCCAGGATACGATGACTTCGAACAATAGTTTAGCACTCAAACTAAAGTTCCAACGAACGTGAACAAAAGCAGAACACCGAAGGAGTTTGTATGGAGTGCTAGAGGTGCTATTTTAGCTATGAAAATACGTGAACGAAGTGTATGAAAAGTTGTGTCTTTGCAAAGCACCTACTAGCCTTTTATAGGGGTGGATTAAGGTGTGTTAATGGCTGTTTAAGGGTTATGATCATTGGACATCAATGTCCTAAACGCTGGGCATTGATTCCAGTCCTTAAACAACCCAAAACGTTCATATGAACGTTGGGACATATGACGTTGGGCATTTATGTGCATGGAGCAAAAATTAAAGTAGGAACGTACCGGAAGAACAAAAATTAACGTTATCTTTAGAAGATAGATTTTCGGACGGCATTCGTGTGTGCAGGTCGCCCGCACACGCAAGTCGCGGTTTTTGTTCTTCGGTTTCGGGATTTGATTCGCACCCCCCCTGCGCGCGTGAGAGAGCCTTTCCCTCAAGGAATCTTAACTCCTTAGGGGGGTTTCCCTTTATAAAGGGTTCAAATTCCCTTGTGATTTTCGGTGTGGGAAAGAACCCACACTAAAACCCACATTTTCCTAGTTTTCTCCATTCCAACGGGTAAACTTCGAAAAACAATTTCTTATTCACCCGTTATCCGTTTTGAGTGTACCATATATCGAATTGTAGCCCTTAGCAAGGACAATCTGAAACCACTTTGACCCGACCCAAATCGGAAGTGGACCCCACTCAAATAATTGCCCCAAAATGACCATTTAATACACTTTCAACACACTTTTTCCAACAATCCCCCACATGATTGAAAATTGATTTTCGAGACTTAAAAAGACACGAAGATAGGAGGACACGTTGTGTTCACCGGATGATCCCTGCACACGGAGAGGTAGGTTTTATCCTTTGAACCTTCCGCTGTAAAGACACGTTTATTTACTGGCTGTCTAGTAGACTCGATGTCCTTGAACTATACTGCCGTCGTGTAAACATTGACTTATCTTTACACAAGAACCTTCCAACTTTGTTCCGTTCTCATGGGTGTGCCCGTTTTGGCCATGGGTCACCGTCCTGGTTCTGCAAGAGTTTCTAAAGAACTAAGCCATTACAGTTCTCCTTTGAAGCGACCCTCTTCTCTCTCACATAGGTGATTCTTTCATGAGTATCCCACATACTCTTCCAATGTTTTCGAGTAGATCAACATTTTAGAATCATTAAAGCAAACGTTTTTTCTAACCTCGTGCGGGAGTCACTGTTTCAACGAGGAGTGGGTAGGAGTCCGGGACCCCCACAGTGACCATCCTTCGCTCTATAATTTAGTTGTCCCTTTTGAACCTAGGACCAACTAGGTTGGGTATCCACTATAGAACTTTTCAATATACGGGCTTTAGTCCCATTCCTCGTGATAACTTCTCCAATAATTCTCTATCCAATGCCTTGGTTAGCGGATCCGCTACGTTATCCTTTGACTTCACGTAGTCAACAGTGATAACACCCGTTGTGAGGAGTTGTTTAATGGTGTTATGTCTACGACGAACGTGTCTAGACTTACCATTGTAGAGATTGCTCTGTGCCCTTCCAATTGCCGCTTGACAATCACAATGTATGCATATTGGAGGGACAGGCTTCTCCCAACTTGGAATATCCTCGAGAAAATGGTGTAGCCATTCAGCCTCTTCAGTGCACTTATCCAAGGCTATTAGCTCAGATTCCATCGTGGATCTAGCTATTAATGTTTGTTTCGAGGATTTCCACGACACGACTGCACCTCCCAATGTGAAAACACATCCACTTGTGGATTTTGAGTCCTTAATGTCAGATATCCAACTAGCGTTGCTATACCCTTCAAGTACAGCCGGATATCTTCCATAGTGTAGTCCAAGGTTTTGGGTTTTCCGTAAATACGTCAAAACCCTTACTATTGTCTTCCAGTGTTCATCACCGGGGTTGCTAGTATATATACTAAGCTTACTAACCACAAAGGCAATATCAGGCCTGGTACAACTCATTAGATACATTAAACTGCCAATAATCCTAGCGTATTCTACTTGAGAAATACACTCTCCACGATTTTTGGTCAGATGTACATTTTTATCTAATGGCGTCCTTGCCTCTTGATAATCATCCTTATTAAATTTAGTAAGGATTTTATCAACGTAATGGGATTGACTTAGCGTTAGACCGTCAGGTCCTCTAATTATTTTAATCCCAAGGATTAAATCGGCCAGCCCCATATCCTTCATGTCAAACTTAGAATTTAACATGCTTTTGGTAGAATTAATCATTAGATTATTGCTACCCACGATGAGTATATCATCCACGTATAAACACAAAATGACATAGCCGTCTACCGTGCTTTTCACATAGACGCATTTGTCACTTTCGTTTATTTTAAACTCATTAATTAACATTACATGGTCGAACTTCTCGTGCCACTATTTAGGGGCTTGTTTCAATCCATACAATGATTTAATTAATTTACACAGTTTCCTTTCTTGGCTAGGAACACGAAAGCCCTCGGGCTGTTCCATATAGATTTCTTCGTCTATATCGCCATTTAGAAAAGCGGTTTTTACGTCCATTTGATGAACTTCCAATTTTCGCAATGCGGCAATTGCTAGTATCATCCTAATGGAATTTATTCTCGTCACAGGAGAATATGTGTCAAAGTAATCATGGCCCTCACGTTGCTTGTATCCCTTGATTACAAGTCTGGCCTTGTACTTATCGATGGAACCGTCAGGTTTCATTTTCCGTTTAAAAATCCACTTGGATCCCAAAGGTTTATTTCCCGGAGGAAGATCAACCAATTCCCATGTGTGATTTTTAAGGATAGAATCCACCTCACTCTTGATGGCTTCTTTCCACATAGGACCTTCAGTAGACGTCACGGCTTCCGTATAAGTCCGTGGTTCATTTTCTACCAAACATGTTAGAAAATCCGGTTCATTTTCTACCATACATGTTAGAATATCCGAGTCAAATTCTACTAGGTATGTGAGAAAATCCGGTCCGAAGGATTTTTCAACTCTAGCACGTTTGCTACGCCGGGGTTCGGGTTCTTCACCAGATCCTTCGCTAGTATTTTCCATAGATACGTCAAATATTCGTTTTGACGTGCTAGGTCCTTCGTTGGACTTGCATGGAAATACATCTTCAAAAAATGAAGCATTCCTTGATTCAATTATTGTGTTTTTATGTACATCCGGATTATTCGAATGGTACACTAAAAATCGATAAGCACTACTATTTTGTGCATATCCAATAAAAATACAATCCACCGTTTTTGGACCTATTTTTAATTTCTTAGGTGTTGGTACAAGCACCTTAGCAAGACACCCCCACACTTTTAAATATTGATAGGAAGGCCGTCTGCCTTTCCACAACTCGTACGTAGTTTTATCATATTTTTTCCGGGGAACCTTATTTAAAAGGTAATTGCTTGTTAAGATTGCTTCACCCCACATATTTTGTGGCAGGCCCGAACTTACTAGCATCGCATTCATCATATCTTTCAATGTGCGATTCTTTCGTTCGGCAACACCGTTTGATTGAGGTGAATAGGGTGCGGTACGTTCGTGTACTATACATACCCACACTTGCGCAAAAGTCACCAATTGGTGCTTCATACTCACCACCTCGATCACTCCTAACCGTTTTAATCCGTCGATTAAGTTGGTTTTCCACTTCATTCTTATAAAGAATAAATTTATCGATTGCTTCGTGTTTATTTTTTAATAAATAAACATAGCTATAGCGAGTGCTATCATCGATAAAAGTAATAAAATATTTATTACCTCCACGTGTTTGTATTGATTTAAAATCACAAACGTCACTATGAATTAATTCTAGTGGTTCTGTTTTTCTTTCAACCGATTTGAAAGACGTTTTCGCTAGTTTTGTCTCTACACAAACTCCACATTTGTGATTCACATCAATTGTGAATTTAGGAATGTGTTCCATGTTAATTAATCTACGTATAGAATTAAAATTAACATGTCCTAGTCTACCATGCCACACATCGGAAGACTCAAGCAAGTAAGCAGAAGAGATTTTATTATTATTATTATTAATAATAGTCATTACATTGAGCTTAAACAGCCCATCAACTGCATACCCCTTGCCCACATACATTCCCGATTTGGACAAAACTAGTTTGTCCGACTCAAAGACCATGCAGAACCCATGCTTGTTCAACAAAGAGCCCGAGATTAAGTTTTTGCGTATCTTCGGGACGTACAACACATTGTTGAGAGTCAGCTCCTTGCCCGAAGTCATCTTCAGGACCGCCTTGCCCATGCCTTCAACCTCGGAATGAGCAGAATTCCCCATCCACACCTTCTCACAGTTTGATGGCTCAAAGGTTGTGAATAGCTCCCGGTTAGAGCAAATGTGCCGGGTTGCACCGGTGTCCATGAACCACTCCTCGGAATTGGATCCAACGAGGTTTACTTCGGTAACCACAGCCGCTAGGATGATGTCTTCATCCTTTTGCCCACCTTGCACCAAGTTGACTTGGGAGTCTTTCTTCTTCCGTGGTGCCTTGCAATCCGAGGACTTGTGTCCATTCTTGTTGCAATTGAAGCATTTTCCATTAAATATGGGTTTGGAAACGCCTCCCTTGGGACCGAGCTTGCTCTTCCCATTATTTTTATTTTTGGAGCCTTTTGCATGCTCCACCACATTGGCCTTGGCGCCGCTAACGATTGGGAGTCTCCCATCGTTCTTCCGATTATCCTCTTCAATCCGCAGACGGAGGATCAACTGTTCCAAGTTCATTTCCTTTCGCTTATGCTTAAGGTAGTTCTTGAAATCCTTCCAAGCCGGCGGCAATAAATGGATAATTGACGCCACTTGGAAAGATTCGCTAACCGTCATTCCTTCATCTCGAATTTCGTTGAAGATCATTTGCATTTCTTCAACTTGACTCAAGACCGTCTTCGAATCCACCATTTTAAAATCAAGGAATCGACCGACAACAAATTTCTTTGCACCGGCATCCTCGCTCTTATATTTTTGGTCCAAAGCATTCCATAGCTCCTTAGCCGTAGCTAATTTACTATACACGTCGTACAGAGCATCATGCAGCCCGTTCAACACGTAGTTTCGGCAAAGGAAGTCAGAATGCTTCCAAGCCTCAACCGCGTTGAAAGATTGCGCATCCACCTCACCCCCGGTTACTACCGGCGCATCCTCGGTCAAGAAACGTGCAAGACCGAGAGTAGTGAGATAGAAGAGCATCTTTTGCTGCCACCTCTTGAAGTTTAACCCATTAAATTTTTCGGGTTTCTCCACAGAGTTGCTCAGCACGGTCACCATAGGGATAGCCCTTTGGTTAACCAAAGCAGATGCACCGCGTTGTGAGCTATTGTTCACCGGAGCTCCGCTTTCAGAGTGATTATCGTTCAAACCGTTCAAAGCATTCTGCCCAACGACATTTTCATTTTCTTGAGAAGTCATTTTTCGTTTCTTACGTTATTCGAAAGCACAAAAAAAAACAACTTCGTTCACCAAGGTGACAAAGTACAAGTTTTAAGATTGTTTAGCGTAGTAGAACAATCAACGAATACGTTTTAAGATTGTTGGGTGTGTTTCGAAAAACAAAGAAAATTAATTAATAAAGATTAATTAAATAAAATGAAATGACTTAAAGAAAAACAAGAAATGAGATGAAGCAGAATAAGCCAAAGCTCGTGCTACGCACGATTTCCTTAAAACGTATTCGTTGCCTCCCGGGGTGCTAGGAGCGTTGCAACGATCGTTTCCCAGGATACGATGACTTCGAACAATAGTTTAGCACTCAAACTAAAGTTCCAACGAACGTGAACAAAAGAAAAACACCGAAGGAGTTTGTATGGAGTGCTAGAGGTGCTGTTTTAGCTATGAAAATACGTGAACGAAGTGTATGAAAAGTTGTGTCTTTGCAAAGCACCTACTAGCCTTTTATAGGGGTGGATTAAGGTGTGTTAATGGATGTTTAAGGGTTATGATCGTTGGACATCAATGTCTTAAACGTTGGGCATTGATTCCAGTCCTTAAACAATCCAAAACGTTCATATGAACGTTGGGACATATGACGTTGGGCATTTATGTGCATGGAGCAAAAATTAAAGTAGGAACGTACCGGAAGAACAAAAATCAACGTTATCTTTAGAAGATAGATTTACGGACGGCATTTGTGTGTGCAGGTCGCCCGCACACGCAAGTCGCGGTTTTTGTTCTTCGGTTTCGGGATTTGATTCGCACCCCCCTGCGCGCGTGAGAGAGCCTTTCCCTTTAGGAATCTTAACTCCTTAGGGGGGGTTTCCCTTTATAAAGGGTTCAAATTCCCTTGTGATTTTCGGTGTGGGAAAGAACCCACACTAAAACCCACATTTTCCTAGTTTTCTCCATTCCAACGGGTAAACTTCGAAAAACAATTTCTCATTCACCCGTTATCCGTTTTGAGTGTACCATATATCGAATTGTAGACCTTAGCAAGGAAAATCCGAAACCACTTTGACCCGACCCAAATCGGAAGTGGACCCCACTCAAATAATTGCCCCAAAATGACCATTTCATACACTTTTAACACACTTTTCCCAACAGCTTCCACGGGGATCGTTGGGTGAGATGAGACAGTTAGCATGACTGTAACGAAACAGAATTTAAGCTTTGTTTCGGGCATTTCTTAAGGGGGAACCCGAGGTGACTAGATTGATGAATCGATCCTAGACTTACGATTTGCCTATGAATTGCATCTTAACAAGGTATAGATGGGCAACACGAATTGAGAACTAGATCGTTCTAAGATTAATCCGGCTAGTATTGAGATACTAGTTGGGGTGTATAGACTATGAAAGAATGAATCCTAAGGGCTTGGATTGTGAAAGATATACCTTAAGTAGTCTTATGAGATACTTTAAGGTAGGAATGTGTAAATGCTAAGTTAAGCTAGGAGTATGCCTTACAGGCTACTCAATATGAAGTGGTCCTAGGAATAGAAATTGCTTAGGGACTTAGTAACGTGACTAAGAGCAAGGCTCTAGCACGTCATAACGGTGACTAAGAGCGAGGCTCTAGCACAATGTAGGGTGACTAAGAGCGAGGCTCTAGCACAATGTAGGGTGACTAAGAGCGAGCCTCTAGTACAAATGTAGCGTGACTAAGAGCAAGGCTCTAGCACGATGTAACGTGACAACGAGCAAGGCCCTAGCATGGTGTAATGATAATAAATGAGCACAACTCTCTTGTAGTGAAATAACGCGTTAGGGTAATCCTTAGAACGGCATAATGACTTACCAGGAGTTCATGATAACCGCGGCTAGTAGTCACGGGGAATAGTGAAGGGTGTTTCTAAATGAACACGGACCCACGCCCAGCTACATATTTGTATGTAAGTAAATATGTTTTAAAACGGGATATGCTATAAGGTCCTAGGGAACCTTGAGGTCAAAGGTTAATGAAAATTGTTAATAATGATCCACCTTGGGTGAGAATTGTCGGATTCACATGCCAAAGAACTTAACCCAACTAGTTAAGTCAACGTAGAGACTTGGAGAAATGTGTACTCCAAGGATAGAGTGACACCGGTTAAAACGAAATGACGACGTGAATTTCGGGGACGAAATTCCTGTTAAGGGGAGGTGAACTTGTGACACCGCTCCCAATTTGAACTGGGATTAATTAATCCATCAATATTAAAATTTAATAGAAATTACAAATACCAATGTCCATGAGGATGACTAGTTGAGTTCGTGAATACTTATTCATTTTGAAAACTAGTTACAAAAATATTAATCATATGAGAAATGATTAATTGATTAAATTAATACCGATTAATTATATTGTGTGTCAAACCCTAAAAAAATGGGGAGGGACTAACTAGTATATTCTTGGACCACGTTAAATTAGTTAAAAGCCCAATGATAAGGAAATAAGTTATATACGAATGTTTGGGCCGGATAAAAGGTAAAGGAATAATATAAAGAGACTTTTTGAGTCAATATAAAGGGGTTTAAGCCCGGAACATTGGAGAGGAATATCAAATACATTTTAGGATCGATCTTGTTGGTCCCGGTCATACTGGATACAGTCTAGAGGGGGGGAGTGAATAGACTGTATTGGTTTTTAGCTTTTTAAACTAAGTACCAGATTTACAGAATAGCCTGTTCTGTTGGAAGAACAGACTGGCAGCGGATGGGGTTCTGGTAGGGAGTTCTGTTAGCCTTAGAGAAGCAATAGGCAGTAGGCCTTCTGTTAACTCGTAGAACAAGTTCTGCTGAACACAGATACCAAGTCCAAGGAGTTATACAGTTCTAACTAAATGCAAGTATTAAAAGCAATAAGTAAACGACACCAGGGATTTTTATAGTGGTTCAAGGAACAACTCGTTCCTCTAATCCACTGTTCCACTAAGCTGTAAAAACTGCCGTTTACAAAGCCTTAGTTCTAGTACTTAAGAAGCACTCCACGTCTTCTTCAAGCCTAGATGTGTCCTGGGATGCACTGCCTGGCTTCCTTTAACACTGGTCCTTTCACTGAGTTTCCTTGAAGTATCACCACTTCACTACTCCAGTTATTTGGACGTCCTTCTTGTAGCAAGAAGAGTTTCTGTTGAAACTGGGGTTCCTCCAACTAGCTTCGTTACAAAAGATTTGTATGTGATGAGCTTGAAGAGTTGAAGAACACTTGGAACTTTGCTTGAGTTGGAAAGAGTATTTTTCCAACTTCTGCCTTCTCTTGTAGAGGATAATGAGTTTGAATCTCAAGGAGGCTTTTTGCTTTTCAGAGTTTGAATATCTTGCTTGTGGTTAGCAAAAGTTGCAATGTAATCTTGGCAAAGTTATATCAAAGTTATCCGGTTGTTCTTCGTAGTGTATCTTTTATACTGAGGTTGTCTTCCCGTTGGAGGAGTAGGAGGACAACTGCATTTAATGTGCGATCAGTTGACTTGACTAGTAGAGCCCGATAAAGTTGGCGGGTTACTATTTTGGGATAAAGAATTCCTGACATTGCGGCCAATCATCTGCAATTACTCTACGTAGCATGGGGTGCATTAAATGAGCATTTAATGCAAACACTGTAGCTTTTCCGTTTCATACTCCTAGCCGTTGAAGGAATCTTTTAGTTGACTTCCCGGTTCTTTGAAATTCTTCTAAGTGTCAGACCTTCTGGTGTCTTTGTCTGAGAGTAGAACAGAGGAGGCCTGGAGCACTTCTGTTGGGAGTATCCAACAGAGACCCAGAAGGGTTTCTGTCAGAGTCAAGACTAACAGAGATCCTGAGGACTTCTGTTCTGGAGCAGAGAACCAAAGGTCCTCTATTTCAATAATGCCTTAAGAGGCACTTCTGCTCTTGAAGTCCTTCTGTTCTTGAAGCTCTTCTGCTCTTGAAGGTCTTCTGTCAAGTCGAATACTTCTAAGAATTTTACAAAGGAAAATTCTAATACATAATTTCTAAAGGGATATTCTAAAGTCCTAATTAATCTAGCATCATCAAAATCTAATTACAATTATTCCTTACAATTTCCCCCTTTTTGATGATGCCAAAACCCTTTAACTATTTCCAGAGAAGTGCCTTCACCATAAAAAAAATTAAGTTTAAAAACTTCCATTAAAATTTTGGTGGGCAACTTGGCATAGGAAAATAGTAAGAGTACGATACATTCAGATAGAAGAATATAACAGAAATAAACAAACACAAGCAGAAGGCAAAAAAGACAAGAATTTGAGGAAAAGCACTTCAAAGTAAGAAGGCAGAGATGTGATTTTATTAGATAGGTTTTACAGAGTTTAAACCTTACACATTCTCCAGATTAGCTGCCTGTAGAGCTTCTTCCTCTAGTCTTTGAAGCCCGAGCAGTTCTTCGTTTATTTCAGCTCTGATTTTGAACAGATTGCCAGACCTTTGATAAGATGCCCATATTGGAGAAAGCTTACTGTCCAAATAGTTGAGGACACCTTCATGTATGGTCTTTCCTGGGACAATGTTCTTCTTGTACCATTCTTCTGCTTCTTCAAGTGATCCTCCATACCTAACTCTGACAACACCATCTTTGTCCAGATAGAGGTGCTGTTGTTGGGTAGGAGTCATTTTAGCTTTCATCTCTTCAAATTGAGCTCTGTCAATGTTCTGAGAGCCACCCAATCTCCACTCAGTGAAGTTGAAAACTTTCTTCTTCTTGGTGCTCTTCTTTACTGGAGATGGGGGTCTAGGTATTCCTGCTGCTCTTTTCTTTTGTAGGGCAGCTTCAAAATAGGGAGCCGGATCTACTGCAGGCTCACCAGAGGAGGGTGCTCTGGTAGGAGTTCTGTGAGACCTAGGCCTGGTCTGTTGAGGGTCCTCTTCCCCCTTTTTGGCATCATTCAGATCTTCAATCATTAGACTGATCTTCTGGAATTCTGAGGCCTGGGTTGAGGCTATCTGCTCCAGGGCCTCTGGTAGTGTCTGGGTGACAGAGGTAAGGCCTTCAATCAGACCCTGCTGCATCTGTATTGCAGAGAAGATGTCCTTGTTATTGGCTTCAAGGAGCACCATCTTCTGATAACGATCTCTGTCAGTGGACAGAAGTGCATGAGCCTGTTCTTGATGCACTCTGCACATTGCCTCAATGGAGGTCAAGTGCCTTTCTGTCCTGGCATCAGATTCTTTCAGAGCTTCAAGATGCTCTGAGATATTGTGAATAGCATGGCCTTGACTCAAGAGAGTCTGTTGAAAGATAGAAAGAGTGTTGTGGATGCCTACCACTTCTGTTGACAGGGCATCAGTTCTGGCAGTTGATGAGGCTATGAAGTTGTTGAGAGTTCCTGTGATGTTCTCAAAACGATCAGAGATAAACTGCATACCTGAGTTGAGATTGTCATTCACATGAGCAAGGTGCCCATAGTGTTTGTCATTGACCTCAATCAGTTTGTTCAAGCCTTGGAGGATCTGTCCTCCAAATTCTTCAGCAGATTCAACAAATTTGTTGAAGGGAACGTTGTTCTGTTGTCCATCAGGGTGAGGCATCTCCAGACCTCTTCCCTTAGGCAAAGGATGATGCTCTTGGACAGATGAAAGAGATTGGACAGCCTGTTCATGTTCCAGTTGAGTCAGAGGAGGGGTCTTCTGTCTCTTGGATGTGGCTTGATAAGACTTGCTAATCATGAATCCATCCATGTCAGATGAGTCTTCATAAGAGGAGTATATGGGTATGGTGTTCCTGATGACCTTTTTCTTCTTTCTGAAGGAGGGATTGGGGGCAGTAGAATGCCTAGAATTCCCTTGAGGTGCAGAGATGGGGGAGACAGTTGTAGGGTCAGAATCCCTGAGAAACCATAGAGGTTTAAGGTTTTCTGCAGGTTGTTGTGGACGTGAAGATTCTGGAGGAGGAGATTGATGATCAGATTCAGAGGATGAGGAGGAGATTTGTTGGGGAGAGGGGATCTGGTGCTGGGGTGAAGAGTGAACAGGTGAGGCATTCTGTTGAGGGGGGGGATGGTGGAGGTGAGGGTGAACGGTTTCTGAAGAGAACAATTGCTCTGCAGGGAGATGCAATTTTCTGTTTGGGTGAATGAGGAGGGGTGGGGGTTTTCTGTTTAGGAGATAAAGGTTCAGGGTGTTCTGGTGGAGGGGTTCTGGTGCTGGAAGGAGGTGAGGGAATGAGGGGTTCTGTTGGGATATTAACAGAGGGGGTTGGAGATATTACCTCAATGATGTTCTCCTTGAGCAAAGAAGTCCTCCACTCCTTGATATGCTCCATCATTGCTTGGGTACAGAGGGCTCTCCTGGGTTGAGATGGGGTTGCACAGAATCTGTTGCCATCTTGGTGAATATCCATTCCTCAAATGTTTCAATTTCTTCCTCTTCCAAAGGTTTGACAGCCTCTTCTGAAGGTGAGGAGATGAGAATGGCCTTCCCTTTGTAGCTCGCTTTCTTCTTCTCAAGAACACAGTGAAGGAAGTTGAGGGCAAAGCACTTTGAGACATCATCAGTCCCAACCCAGCTCAGAATGGCTTCCTCTTCTGGCTCATAATGGTCAAAATATTGGATGATTTTGGAGAGGGGTCCCATTCTCCACCTTCTCCATTCGAGAACCCGGGTAAACTGTCTGTCTAACAAGAACAGATACCCATCTTTGACAGGACTAGGGTGTTCTGCTGAAGTAGACACCCTGTTCTGTTCAGGAGATGCAGCAGAGGTGGGGATCTCTGGTTCCCCCCTGAGTGTCTGCCACTCCTTCAGATTCAGAAACCACAGGTTTAGAAACCTTCTTCTTTGGTTTGGTGGTCCTCTTCCTCTTCTGTCCGGCCTTAGGGGGGGCAACAGGTGCTTCCCCTTCAGTCTTCTTCTTCTTCTTCTTTTTCTTCTTCTCAGCAGAAGGGGCTACAGAGAGAGGTTTCTGTACCTTCTCTCCCTGTTGTCTCTTAGCCTCAGGTTGAAGCTGTCTCTTCATTTCAGCCTTTATGGCTTTCTCCCTATTTGGAGAGGCAGTTAAGAAGATTACCTTGGTGTGATCCAAGGTTGAAGCCTTCCTCAAGTGTACTCCTTGTTTGAGAAGCACTTCTGAAATCAGTAGCCCATGTCCTAGCTTCCCAGAGTAGAGGCTAGTTTTTGGGTTCTTCTTCTTGATGACTTCAATCAGGGACTTCACCATGACTTGTCCCCAATTGATGTTCACTCCATGATGCACTGCATACAGGGCCTTGGCATTGGCAGTTGTGACATCATCTGTGGAGGAGTACTTGCACCATAAACATTTGTGGAAAATGTTTATGAGCAGCTCAAATTCCCTCTTGAGCAAGTTCTTCTTGATGTTGATCTTCTCTACTTCTTCCCCTTTTCTGCAGAACTTCTTCTTGAATTCTGTCAGAGGGATGTCAGTATCCTCCAAGTCGAGTAGAGAGTCCCTTCCTTCCTTTTGCTGAATGTTGAAGATGTTGTTGATGACGTCAGCATTAATCAACACCTTTTCTCCTTGGACGACGGAGGAGATGACTTCATCCTTGAAGGATGTGTTGAGATAGAACTCAACGGTGTCCACGTTGCTGTAGGCTTCATAACCATGGGAGATGATCTTGCTCAGTTGGCATTTAGATAGACCATCAACAATGGCGGTCATCCGCTCCTTTTTCTCTGCAAACCTGGGTAGTACTTCCAGTTCACATCTCAGGCCAGTCAAAACATTCTTCAGGAGGGTTGCCTTTTGTTCCTTTGAGAGATCGGAGAAGCTCAAGAAGGCCATGGAGTTTACTGCGGTTAGAGAATTTCTGAGAGATAAGAGTTCAAAAGCTTGAGAGTTATGAGAGCAGTAACGATTTAGGTTTGTGAAAGGGGGTTTTATGGATATGGGTTAGTGGACGTTTGAGATAATTTACGGTTCCAAGATACCAATAAATGTAAAAAGGGGCGCAGTAAATAAACGGGGACGCAGTAAATTTTATACGGCTTGATACCGTTTTAAGGGTAAAAGGGTAAAAGACCTTTAATAATTTACTAGGTCACCCGGTGTACAAGATTTTCTAAGTCCACCACCTTCTGTTTGACAAGAGAGGGTCTTTCAGTAAGAAGGGGGGTTTCTGTTGCTGAGGTGTTCTGCCAGGGTAGGGACCAGAAGAGGTTGACAAAGGGGGGTTAACAGAAGGGGTTCTGCTACAGGTAATCTGTCAACAGCAAATGAGCAACAGAGGGCCTTCCTTTTCATCTTTCCCTTGGAATCTCATCCATCATTCCCAATTCCTCTCTCAGTTTGTTGAACCTAGCCTCAGGGAGAGGCTTTGTCAGAATATCTGCAAGCTGGTCTTCTGTTGGCACATGTTCCATGCAGATGTGCTTCTTCTCCACATGATCTCTGATGAAGTGATGTCTGATCTCGATGTGCTTTGTTCTGGAATGAAGAACTGGATTCTGAGTGATAGCAATGGCACTGGTGTTGTCACACAACAGTTTGATCTCCTTTGCTTGAATTCCATAGTCCTTCAGTTGTTGCTTCATCCAGAGTAGCTGAGCACAGCAACTCCCAGCTGCAATGTACTCTGCCTCAGCTGTACTTGTTGAGATGGAGTTCTGCTTCTTGCTAAACCAGGAAACAAGCCTTCCTCCTAGCAATTGGCAGTGACCAGAGGTGCTTTTTCTGTCTAGTCTGCAACCTGCAAAATCTGAGTCAGAATAACCAATTAGTTGAAAGTTACCTCCCTTTGGATACCATAGGCCTGCATTTGGATTTCCTTTGATGTATCTGATGATTCTCTTTGCAGCACTTAAATGGCTTTCCTTGGGCTTTGATTGGTATCTGGCACAGTTTCCAACAGAGAATGAGATGTCTGGTCTGCTTGCAGTTAGATACAACAGAGATCCTATGATTCCTCTATATGTTGTTGCATCTACATCCTTTCCTTCATCATCTGGACCAATTCCTTGTGACGTGTTCATGGGAATCTTCACTGATGATTTGCCTTCCACTCCAAACTTCTTGATTAGATCTCTGGTGTACTTCCCTTGATTGATAAAGATCCCTTCTGGAACTTGTTTGACTTGGAGTCCTAGGAAGTAACTGAGTTCTCCCATCATACTCATTTCAAATTGACTCTGCATCACTTGAGAAAATTTCTTGCACAGTTCTGGATTAGTACTACCAAATATAATGTCATCAACATATATTTGTACTAACAGAATATGATTAGCAACAGAGATTTGAAATAGAGTTTTGTCAACCTTTCCTTTAGTAAACCCATGGTTAACTAGGAAAAGGGACAATGTGTCATACCAGGCTCTGGGAGCTTGCTTAACACCATAGAGGGCCTTTTTAAGCTTGTAGACACAAGAAGATTGAGTAGGAATGACAAAACCTGGTGGTTGTTCCACATAAACTTCTTCTTCAAGATCTCCATTCAGAAATGCACTCTTGACATCCATCCGGTAGACCTTGATGTTGTTGTAGGCAGCATAGGCTAGAAAGATTCTGATGGCTTCAAGTCTAGCAACTGGTGCAAAAGTCTCATCAAAATCTATTCCTTCTTCTTGACAATATCCTTTAGCTACTAGCCTTGCTTTGTTCCTTACAATGTTGTCATCTTCATCAGCTTTGTTCTTGAATACCCATTTGGTTCCAATGACATTCTGGTGCTTTGGCCTAGGAACAAGTTCCCATACTTTGTTCCTTTCAAACTGAGTGAGCTCTTCTTGCATAGCATTGATCCAATCTGAGTATGCAAGAGCTTCTTCCACTGTCATAGGTTCCATCTGAGATATATAGCAGGCAAGCATTGCTTCTCTCCTTGATGTGGATCTGGTTTGAACTCCACTTCTGATTTGACCAATCACTTGGTTAGGAGGATGGTCTCTTAACCATGTTAGGTCTGGTTCTGTCAGCTGCTGTCTTGGTCTCTCTGGTTCCTCATCTTCAGAGTCTTCATCTTCATTCAACAGAAGGGGGTTTGGGGCAGGTGTTGGAAATGAAGGATTGTCTGCTACCTCTTCTGTTGGTTCTGGTGTTCTGTCTTCTATGCTGACTTCCTTGAGAATCTCTGTTACCTCTTTAACAGAGGTGCTTTCATCAAACTTCACATGTATGGATTCTTCAACATGTAGGGTCCTTCTGTTGAGTACTCTATAGGCTTTACTGGTGTTTGAATAGCCTATAAAGACTCCTTCATCAGCCTTTTCTTGAAATACTTTCAGATGCTCCTTTCCATTGTTGAGGATGTAGCACTTGCATCCAAATACATGAAAGTAGCTGATGTTAGATTTTCTTCCCTTCCAGAGTTCATAAGGGGTCTTCTGGTGATTCTTGTTGATCATGCTTCTGTTCTGAGTATAGCATGCAGTGTTGATTGCTTCAGCCCAATATCTCATAGGCAATCCAGATTCTGCAATCATTGTTCTTGCAGCTTCTTTTAAAGTTCTGTTCCTTCTTTCTGCCACGCCATTCTGTTGAGGGGTTCTGGAGGCAGAAAGTTGATGAAAAGTTCCATTCTGATCACAGAAGTCCTTTATGACTTGGTTGACAAATTCAGTTCCTCTGTCTGATCTGATTGTCTTCACTTTCAAGTTCTTCTCAGTCTAAAGTTGCTTTAACAGAGATGGCAACTTCTGAAGAGTTTCATTTTTCTTTGATAGAAAAACAGTCCATGTATATCTGGAGTAGTCATCAACCATGACTAAGGTATATTTCTTGCCACCAACGCTTGGAGTCTCAACAGGTCCAAATAAATCCATGTGAATCAGATTTAGAGGACTTGTAGAAAGATCTCCAGCAATGGGTTTGAAGGAATTCTTCACTTGTTTGCCTTTCTGACATGCACTGCAGAGGGTCTCCTTCTTGTACACAATGTCTGGTAGCCCTTCTACAATGTGTTCTCTGGCCAGTTTGTTGATTGTTTTGAAATTCAAATGGTTGAGCTTTTTGTGCCAATCCCAGCTCAGTTTTGAATCTCCTTTGGCTATCAGGCAAACTCCATCTTTTGCAGTGTTCCAATCAACTACATAGATGTTCTTCTTCCTTGATGCTGTAAGAACCACTTCCTTTGTTGTCTCATGCTTCACATAGCAGAAGTCCTTTGTGAATTCAACAGTGTAGCCTTTGTCACAGAATTGGCTAGCACTCAGCAAGTTGAACTTCAATCCTTTGACATATGAGACATCATCAATGATTATCTGGTTCCTGATCAGCTTTCCTCTTCCTTTTGTTTGACCTTCTTTGTCATTACCTCCAAAGGTAACTCTAGGTCCTTTGCATTTCTGGAACTCTGTTAGGCAACTTCTGTCACCTGTCATGTGCCTGGAGCATCCACTATCAATAAACCATTCTTGTTCAGAGATGGCTCCAGCACACAGTTCCTGCAAGATCAAAAGAACGATTTAGGTACCCAAGCAATGCTGGGTCCTGGGGGGTCATGGAGTTTGGGTAGTTGGTACCATTTTGGTCTCATCAAGTGAAACCTTGGTGGGTGGTACCCATTGTCCACCTGGTAGTTATAGTAAACTGAAGTGTGATTCACTTTGGGCAGATGCTTGTGAGGGTCATGCTTCCTGTTTACATACTTTTGCATAGCTTTCTTTGTTGGAAAGAAGTCTCATATACTATCAAGAGCAGAGGGACGGTTAACATTGGGCTTCTGAAGTTGACCAGCCAACCTCTTCTGCCTGAAGTTAACTCTCTCTTGATATTTGCCCTTCTGGTGATCATTTCTGGCACGATTGACATGAGGTTGTCTGTCAATGAATGGTCTTTTATTTTTGTTATTTTGAAAACCTCTTCTGTTGTTAGGTTTTCTGCCAGGTTCATTATTTTTCAAAAAGGGTTTCTGTTGAACCTTTATCTTACCTTTTTCTGGTCTGACTTCCTCATGAACGACCTTGGTGCCAGATACACCAGCTTGACAGATGGGGCTAGAAATCAGTGGCTCTATGACCTTATCTGCCTTAGCAACTCTGGTGCTAGGCATTACAGAAGGCTCACCTGATTCTGTTGAGCCATAACCAAGACCAAAACCAGTGCCAATCTGTTGATCAAGCACAATCTTTTCCATGGAAGACTGGGCCTTCTGGTAAGCTTTGTACTTAATCTCGAGAGGCTCTATTTCTCTTATTCTCTTAAGAAGAGAAACATTTTCAGTCTCCAGTTGATCTCTTTCCTCAATTAGAAGATTGATTTTGATCTCAACCTCCTTCTTTAAGTCAAGAATTTCAGCTTTCAACTTACTGTTTTCTTCTGTTACAGAAGAATAAGTGGCTTGTATGGCCTCAAACTCTTCCCAAAATTCTGACATTGAATCAGAATCAAAAGCTAAGCCTACCGAAGAAAAACTAGATTCAGAAGTAGAGGTTACCTCATCATCAGAATGAGCCATGAGGCAAAGGTCTTCTGTCTCAGTATCAAGGCAACAGAAGGCCTCATCAGAATCTGAGTCAGAACTGGATTCTGTTTCTGACAGAGGGTCTTTCTCCAGCTGTTCTGTCACAAGTGCCTTTCTTCTTCTGGAGTTGTCCTCGTACTTCTTCTTTTCTCCATCCTATCCTTGCTTCTTGGACACTCTAGGATGGGGACAGTCAGCCTTGAAGTGGCCAGGTTGTCTGCAATTGTAACAGAGAAGCTCTCCACTGCTTTCTGTTGATTTGACCTTCTGGTATGGCTTTCTGTTGAAAGATGGACTCCTTCCATCTTTGGGATTCTTCATAAACTTTTTGAATCTCCTGGCAAAGGCAGCCATATATTCATCAGATAAAAGTACTGAAGGGTCAAAATCATTTACCTTAGATGTGCTGGCAGTGAGGGCTGTAGTGGTCCTCTCTTCTGGTACATCTTCCTTCTCTTCAATCATTTCAAACTCATGAGCTTTGAGATCTGAAATGAGCTTATCAGTGGGATAAGTCTTTACATCCTTGCTGGCTTGGACAACAACTACCTTCATCTTCCATGCTGAGGGCAGTCCCCTCAACACCTTCAGGTTGATCTCCTTGGTTGTGAGATCCTTGCCAAGCTCAGAGATCTCTCCAGTGAGAGTGAGGAGCCTGTCATACATCTTGGAGATGCTTTCACCAGGGAGAAGTTTGAAGTCATCAAACTTCTTGTTGGCTATGGTTAGTTTGTTGTCCTTCTCTTGCTCATCACCAGCTCCAATGAGCTCAAGAGTATCCCAGATTTCCTTAGCAGTCTTGCACTTCTTGATTCTGTTGAAGTACCTATCATCAATGGACTTGTAGAGGATGTCCTTGGCAATATTGTCTAGGTTGTACTTTCTCCTCTCTTCAGTGGTCCATTCTGACTTGGCTTTACTAATCATCTGGGGTCTGGTGTTGTCTATGGCATGTTCAGGATTGACCTTCTGGAAGCTAGTGAAGGGGCCAATGTCAAGAACTTCCCACATTTCATCATGCAGGGCACAGAGATGTGCTTTCATCCGGATCCTCCAGTCATCAAACTTAAGATCTGAAAACATAAGATTCTTGGACAATGAGTGATCCATTATATCAGATAGAAATGAGGTTAAACAGAAAAACAAGTGGATCTTTGTTCAACAAATAACCTAAGAGATTATTAGAACAAGGAGGCTCTGATACCACTTGTTGGTCCCGGTTATACTGGATACAGTCTAGAGGGGGGGTGAATAGACTGTATTGGTTTTTAGCTTTTTAAACTAAGTACCAGATTTACAGAATAGCCTGTTCTGTTGGAAGAACAGACTGGCAGCGGATGGGGTTCTGGTAGCCTCAGAGAAGCAATAGGCAGTAGGCCTTCTGTTAACTCGTAGAACAAGTTCTGCTGAACACAGATACCAAGTCCAAGGAGTTATACAGTTCTAACTAAATGCAAGTATTAAAAGCAATAAGTAAACGACACCAGGGATTTTTATAGTGGTTCAAGGAACAACTCGTTCCTCTAATCCACTGTTCCACTAAGCTGTAAAAACTACCGTTTACAAAGCCTTAGTCCTAGTACTTAAGAAACACTCCACGTCTTCTTCAAGCCTAGATGTGTCCTGGGATGCACTGCCTGGCTTCCTTTAACACTGGTCCTTTCACTGAGTTTCCTTGAAGTATCACCACTTCACTACTCCAGTTATTTGGACGTCCTTCTTGTAGCAAGAAGAGTTTCTGTTGAAACTGGGGTTCCTCCAACTAGCTTCGTTACAAAAGATTTGTATGTGATGAGCTTGAAGAGTTGAAGAACACTTGGAACTTTGCTTGAGTTGGAAAGAGTATTTTTCCAACTTCTGCCTTCTCTTGTAGAGGATAATGAGTTTGAATCTCAAGGAGGCTTTTTGCTTTTCAGAGTTTGAATATCTTGCTTGTGGTTAGCAAAAGTTGCAATGTAATCTTGGCAAAGTTATATCAAAGTTATCCGGTTGTTCTTCGTAGTGTATCTTTTATACTGAGGTTGTCTTCCCGTTGGAGGAGTAGGAGGACAACTGCATTTAATGCGCGATCAGTTGACTTGACTAGTAGAGCTCGATAAAGTTGGCGGGTTACTATTTTGGGATAAATAATTCCTGACATTGCGGCCAATCATCTGCAATTACTCTACGTAGCATGGGGTGCATTAAATGAGCATTTAATGCAAGCACTGTAGCTTTTCCGTTTCATACTCCTAGCCGTTGAAGGAATCTTTTAGTTGACTTCCCGGTTCTTTGAAATTCTTCTAAGTGTCAGACCTTCTGGTGTCTTTGTCTGAGAGTAGAACAGAGGAGGCCTGGAGCACTTCTGTTGGGAGTATCCAACAGAGACCCAGAAGGGTTTCTGTCAGAGTCAAGACTAACAGAGATCCTGAGGACTTCTGTTCTGGAGCAGAGAACCAAAGGTCCTCTGTTTCAATAATGCCTTAAGAGGCACTTCTGCTCTTGAAGTCCTTCTGTTCTTGAAGCTCTTCTGCTCTTGAAGGTCTTCTGTCAAGTCGAATACTTCTAAGAATTTTACAAAGGAAAATTCTAATACATAATTTCTAAAGGGATATTCTAAAGTCCTAATTAATCTAGCATCGTCAAAATCTAATTACAATTATTCCTTACAGATCTATTGAGGTCTACTAGCCTAAAATAATATAAATAAACGAATAAAAGTCATTTGGGTCAGAGTAAATTAAAAGGAGCAACCCGCGAACCCAACCCAACTAAATTGGCCCAACCTTCTAAAAATAGAAGATAAGGGAGGGGTGTCTCCTTATCCCCTCATTTGAGAGGTCCTGCGTAAGACACAAAGGAGAGGGGAGTATTGAGAGCTCCATACACACCTCACAAAACCAAGAAGGAAGAAGGCCAAGAAAAGGAGCAATCTGGGAGAAAACAAAGTCTAGCGGTAAGAACCTCGTAGCTCCGGTTCTTGTTCTTCCGTTATATATATATTTTTTCATATATGATTTTATAGAAATCATATGATGGATTATAGGTGATGGATCCTCAGACCAGAGGTGGCCGGAATCCGCCGAGAATAAGAGAGGAAAGGGAGAGAGTGAGCTGGTTTACAAGCCTCACAGTATGAAATTCAGAGTGCGATTAATTAGAACTTAAGCATCCAAAAATCAACCCCTTTCCACAAGTTGGAAGGTGATATTTATACTAAGGAGAAAGGGAAATACTTGGTGCCCAAGTAAAAAGATACTAGTCTAATACGAGAGGGGCACGTGTAAGGCTATTATAACAAACTACCAGACTAAATGGACCGGGAGCAACCACGTGGAAAGCTGATTGGAGAGAGAGCTTCTGATAGCTGGCTGATTGATTATTCCTCTAACAGAATTCCCGTCAAAGATTTTGTGTAGCCATGTGCAGATAATTCGGTATACTCCGTCAGTGCGGAGTGGCGACGTTTCCTCATGAATCGAGCCCTTGTGGATTTCGCCTAAGTACGGGGTGCTTTTCTCCCGACCTCGAAGGTTACTAAGGTTGATATCTGGGAGCTCAGGCCTATGTTGAGAGGACTCGTCTTGCTGTCCTCTGTTCTTGCTTTGGAGGTGGTTTGACTGCCTGGCGTTTCGACTGACGTTGACCTGGCGTAAGACTTCTGAGGTCAGACCTGGTGACGACCTCGGATGTCTCGAGGTCGGGCTCATGAATCGTCGAGTTGAGTTGACTACTGAGCTCGATGTTTTCCCGACCCCGGGATCGGGGTTGGGGTCGGTTGACTCCGTTATCTACTGAGCTTACTTGATTCCTGAGCTTGACGTTTCCAGACCTCGGCGGTCGGGGTCGGATCTAGATGTGGAATTAGTATTTTCTTTCCTCTGATGAACCCGCAAGGCTCTCTACTTGCGGTCGCGGTACCCCTGGGGTATACGGGAATATACTCCATCATGAGTCCCCCACTCTCCGAGGTGAAAGTGAAACTTGAGGTGAGAGAGAGTAAATCTTCAATTTTCTGGCCGCGTTCGCCCGGCAGGGGTGCTGCTCTTCCATGGTCATGACAAAGGGGTACCTCATTAAAAACTCCGCTGAGGAAAACCCGTGTGGGAAAAAAATCCTAACAGAGGAAAAAGAGTATACTCCGCTTTGCCATGAAGTCCGGAGAGGAAAGCGACACCCCGCTGCAGAGAAGTATGAGCCCGAGCTTCGTGTACTCCGCGTTCCAAACCTGCCTCATGGGTTAGTCGCAACGTCCGCGGCCCCGACCGCGGGTTGATAAAAATATTTTTTGTGCGGAAAATTTGTAAGGATATTTAATCTATGTGCGAAGTTTGAGGATATACATGTTCGGTGCTAAGCCCGAGGTGCCTACGTTGTTCTGAACTTGTTTGTTGTAGTCTTGTTTTTGCTGCTTTTTGATTTCTTTCCCGAGTCCCCCACTTACCAGTCCCCCACTCTTGTGGACTTAGAATATTTTCTAAGTGCGGAAGAGTATTAGTTTGAGGGGGACGAGGCAGTTGCATTTATCGCTTGGTGGACTTTATGAGAATTTGTGGCGTGTAGTAACACTGATGTGTACAGATAGGAATCTTTACACATTCCTTTTGTAACATTTTGAATTAATAGCCGCTTCTCAGCATTTAATGTGAGGGATGGCGTTTGAAGTGATTGTACGGCGTTATCATTGTGCCTTTTTGCACGCCTTTCTGAAAAAACCTTTGAGTTTTTGGGCGGCTGGAGAGTATTGCGCCACGTGTAAGTCTCCCGTTCAATTCTGAAGGGAAGTATAAAAGGCGAAAGCTTTCGTCTTTCTCCTTTGCGCTTTCTTTTGTATTCGAGTTTTCAGAGTTTTCAAGCATTTCAAGAGCTTGTCTTCTCCGGTCATTGCTTTGCGAAGTTTCAGTTTTCTCCGTCGACTCCCCCCAACCAGGTTAGTCTCCGGCTCTGTTAGCTCGTTCTTTGCCTGTCGTAGTTTAGTCGGAAGAAACCCAGAATAAGGGTTTTTCCGTCAATTTCGGCTCTGTGAACAATGGGGGGTCTACAGTCCCCCATTGTTGGTGAGGTTGACACCTCTGGACTCCGAATCGCATTCTGATGCTGGTTTGAGTGTTTAATTTCTGTTTGGAGGTCGGATTATCTGTCCTTAACCCCAACCCCAGATTTTGACTGTCTGCATGTACGTGTGTTTTTCTGCAGATTTTAAAAAAATGTCTTCTCAAGGTAATGCTAGAGATAGGTCCGTCCCTCAACGCGAGGTTGGGGACACCGCTGCTGTGCTTGACGTGCCTCCCATCCGCTTTATTAGGAAGCGGAGAAGCAGCAAGAAGAAGTCTGGGAATGCGGTGGCACCCTTACGGAGAACGGTCTTCTCGTGGATGTGTGTGCTCTCACTGACGGCGAGTGGGCCGAAGCCAGACGCATGGCCGGTCCTACTATTGATATCATGAGGCCCGAGGTAGGGAGCCTGGCGTCCTCCTGCCCCTCTGGCTTCTTCGCAGTTCATCTGGACGCGATGGATCATGGGTTTCGCTTTCCGCTGCACCCATTCTTTGTGGAGTATCTCAACTGGGTTGGGCTACTCCCTTGCCAGGTGACCCCCAATGGGTTCTACCTGATGGCTGCCTTCCTCCTGCGCCGCAAGAATCTGGGTTTGGAGGCTACCGTTGATCTTTTTAGGCACCTATTTCAAATTGGGCTTAACAGCTCTCTGGAGAATCAGGGCTACGCCCTTATCTCCCAACGGTCCGGCAGGAGTGGGTTCTACCACACCCCGTCGTCTCACCATGGGTGGAAGCACAGGTTTGTGTTTGTCTGCACTGACATGAAGGGGGGTCTCCTTTCACTGCCCAGGATCCCTGTCGTTCAACATGCACGATGCCGGTGCATTGGGTAAATTTGCCGATGACGTGGGCGCCTATGTTGGGTATGGTGACCTGGACATCACAACTTTCCTGCCCGAGGAGAAGCTGAAAGATTTGGGCTTCGTTTTTTATATCGAGGTTCCTGACGAATACCAAGGGGCTGCTGTTGGTGCCAAGCCTCAAGGTGGGGATCAGGTTGGCGCCCAGGAAGAAACTGACATTGTTGCGGCTATCGCCGCGTCCTTGGCAATGGGACGGGGCTCCGGTGATGGTCCCACTTCTTCAGATGTGTTGGGCCCCCAGTCCTCGGGCGAGGAGAGGGCTTTTGCCCATATGTCTCCTCCAAGGTCCGAATCTTCCGAAGATGAGGAGCCTGCTCTAGAGAGGAGGAAACGTCAGAAGGAGGCCTCCTCTCCCGACGTTGCTAACCCAATGGGGAGGGTAGATCCTGCCAAGGTTGATTTGGTGGCAGATCCTGCCAAGGTTGATTTGGCGGCAGATCCTGCTAAGGTTGATTAGGCGCAGATCCTGCCAAGGTTGATTTGGCCTCCCCTGCCCAACCTGCTGTTATTTCACCAGGTATATTCTCTTTTGACAATGAGTTGGCTTTTCGTATTGTACGCCTTCGTAGTTATCTTACCTTCCTGGCTTTGTCGTTGCAGGCAGTGCATGCCTGTTTGACCTCCTTGACCGTGCTCAGGAGGGAGGTAGGAAAACCCAGCCCTCGGCTGGTGTTAAGTATGCTGACCGATCACCCGTGGCTCATCCTCCTCTTCCGAGGGCTTAGAGGATGGGTGTAATGAAGATGCTGCTGATGTCGCCAGCATGGGGGATGCCCAGCCAACTTATGCCAAGGCACAAGAAGGAAACATTGTTGTGCACACGCAAGCTGTGGCGAATGCTAGCACTTCCTCTCCACCGGACGTGGTCATTGAGGATGCCAAGGATGAGGGTGATGATGAAGATGACAAGGAGACTGTTGAATAGCTCCGGAGCCGCCTAGGCTCAGATGCCCCCGGGGGCAGTAGCACGACCGCGGCTGGTGGCCGGAAAAAACAGTCGGTGGCCAAGTGGAGTGGACCACCACATGATTCTGCCGGCGAGCGGAAGAGGCATAGGTTCCAGTTCTCTTTCAGAGACGACCAGGGCTTTGTCTCCGACAATGCTGGGGCCATGGATATGCTGGCTCATCTACGGCTGCCCTGCGATGCTGGGGTTATGGGGGGAGATGGACACCCCAGCATTGCTGAGGAGCTTACTTCCAGCGCGCTCAAGGTTTGCAATATTTTCACTTCTCCTTATGCATTTGTTTTGCCTTGCTTGTCGTCTTTTTTTTAATGTTTTTTTGCAGGCCGCTGTTCTGGGTTACGAACTGGCCCTTAGGGCAGATGCCGCTGAGCTCCGGGCAAGAGTGGTTGCTGAGAAGCAGGCGGATCTCCAGGACAGTCTGCGGGCAGCACAACAAGCCCTGGAGACTTCTAAGAAGCAGATGAATGAGTTCCGGGAAAGGACTCAGGATGCTGAGTGTCAACTCAAAGATTGCCAGGTCCAGTTTGCGGCCTTGAAGGAATCCGCTGACAAGGTTGTACGAGCTCTGAGTGAGGCAGAGGCCCATGCCCAGCGTACTGAGGAGCGGGCCCTGGCCGCTGAGGACAAAGCCGCAATTGCCATTGAAAAGGCAAAAATCAGCCTGGCCGAGTGGCAGAGAATGATAGACGTTTCCAATCTGGCGATGAATGAGAGAGACCGCCTTCGCAACTCATTGGCCGATGTTGAGAATGAGCTCTGCACCGTGAAGATCCAGTGTTCCTCCTTAACTGATCAGCTCACGGTGATCACCCGTGAGCGAGGTGAATGGGAAGCGGTGCATGACAAGGTGGCCCTTGAACTGAATGAAGCCCGCTCTCAAATCGTCAAGCAGGGGCGTGCCTTGGAACGGCTTAAGGGACAGGTCGAGGAGGCAGGCCTTGCCAAAGCCCGGGTTTCTGATCTTGAGGTTGATGTGGCTACCAGGGATGCTGAGCTGGAGAACCTGAGGGGTGAGCTTGCAGAAACTCGGGTTGTTTCTGGGCATGCCAAGGCTCGGATAATGCAGCTCGAATCTGAAATGGCTGCCACCCAGAAGAAATTTGAAAGCTACATGGCGGGCCATACTGCTGCTATTGACAGAGCAAGGGCGGGTGCTGTTTCTGAGTTTCAGGCCTCATGTTCCAAGGATCCGGCCCCTTTATCGGTCGTTAGCTAGCTTCACGGGGTCATGGGCAAACATATTGATGGCTGGTTAGCCACGCCTGAGGGGCTGGAGTTCGTGCGGAGGCAGCTGCTGTCCACCCTGAATTATGGGAAATATCTGATGCAGAAGGAGATTTACGATCAACTTCGAGAGACTCTGCCTGGCTTTACTTACATGAAGTACCAGCTCCCTCGGCCAATGAAGCATCCTGAGATTGCTCCTAGCCAGCAGATTCAGCGCTCCCTGACTGCTCAGGCATAGCCAGCTGAGGTCAGTGAGGAGGTGGAGCAAGAGTAGGAGAAGAAAAAGAAGAGGAAGAGAAAGGAATGAATTCCCCTCCCCTTAATCTTTCTTGTATATCTGGCTGTTGAGCCATTGCTGTAAACATTTGAAACATCTTCTGCTACTTTTGTGTATGAGATGTCATTTCTCTGCAATTTTCGTGCTCGCTGTGCCTTGTATGTTTGTATTATAGCGTTTTGCACAGGTGCTGTTGAGCGGGGATGGGCCATAGATGACCTGTCCTCCTTTTCCTCTGGGCTCAGCATGTGTTCGCTGAGTTGCCGCAATTGTCCCCAGCAGAGGTTGCATAGTCAATCTCGTTTGGGTGAGGCATTGTTGGTCCCTTGCTGTTTTAAATGACAGGGAACTGGTCTTTGTCTGATTCACATCCATGGATTTTCAAAGGTCCATGTTGTGTTCCGCATGTTGCATGCCTGTAGCACGTAATGGATTTTCAGGGGTCCATTACTGAAGAGTTTATCAGTAGCAGTGATTGCCAACTGTTGGAGATTTTATTGGCGCTTTCGGCTGTCATTTTGGAGCTTTAAGCTGTGCCCTTTTGTTGTAGCCAGTACCTCATTTGTCTGGTGCCCTGCGCATAACAAAGCTTTTTGGGACTAGTTTTCCTTAGGAAAATAGTTTGAAACCTTTGTTTCGGTTTGCTCTCTTCATTATGATGTGGGGTTTACAGGTGCGTTGAACAGGTGAGGTGACTTCATTTTTTGAAGTCCTCCCCTGTTAACCAATCTGAGCCCGTGCTACTAAGTACACTTGCTCAGCCTGTGGTAATAAAATTTTAGCAGAGTCGCGACAGTTGCCTCAGTTGTTGTGAGTTGCTGTTGCGAAAGGCGTTTTATTTTGTAAAATGTCCCAAGCAGCTATAATATGTAGACAGAACCTGGAAGGTAGGTGATATGCACTAATTAGTAGTGCATAAATGTATATTTTTATGATTGATTTGTGTGTATTGTTTACCTTTTTATTTAGTTTGTAAACATTTGTGTGAATTTAGTTGTAATTGTATTTTAATCTTCATTTATTAGTTGTAAAGTAGAATTAGGAATTATGGTGTTGGAAAGGAAGACTTTGAAGAGAAGAAAACAAGAAATTTGACTGCCCAGGAGTAAAACCCGACCGGGTAGAAACCCCCACCCGGTCGGGTATGATTTAACAGACGAAATTGCCAAGAAAGTCACTGGACCCGGTCGGGTCCCCTACTTGACCCGGTCGGGTCAGATGTGACCCGGGACAAAACGGCGTGCGAAGATCACCAGAACGTGGCAAATATTTGATTTTGACTGATACCCGGTCGGGTATGGCACTTTACCCGGTCGAGTATACGCCCCAGGGTGTTGAAAACACCTATAAATAGCACACTTTTCCTTCACTTTTAATCATCCCTTCTTCCATACTCTTAAGCTCAGTTTAGAATAAAATTTCTTTATATTTTTCTAGCTATGTTTAGTCTCCAAATGAGGAGCTAAACTTCCATTCTTGGTGTTGCTCTTGAAGCTTGTTGATTATTAAAGTTGTGAGTTATTTTCTTAACTTCTTTCCTAGAATATTAATTAATAGTTCTTTCCTTAATACCATCTCTATATTAATATTGGAGAGTGTTGCTAAGATGACAATTAGTTAACATCTCGACATGAGTTAGAATGGTATTTTCTTCCCCTATATTAATGTCGGGGAGTGTTGCTAAGATGACAATTAGTTAACATCTTGATATTAATTATAGTAGGATTCATCTTCTTTAATAATATTCTTCCTTGAATATTAATTAATTCCTACTCATATTTCATATTAATATTTTGAACATTACTTAAAGGATCAACTAGTTTTGCTTCATATATTAATTATTACTAGAAACGATCAACGAACCGATGATTAATCGTTGATGGTTTCACAAGTAAGTAACTTCGGTTTATTAATGCACGGTCGTGGTTAATAAACTTAAGAGGGATTAATTTTGTTGGTTAAACTGAAACCGTTGTGTTGAGGTTATCAATCTCATTTGATTTCATCAAGGAGTTAGAAAGATTAAATGCTACTATTAAATCGGTATAAGGCGTTGTTCTATATTTGATTAATAGTAAGGGTTATTAATGAACGGTTGTTGTTAATAACTACCCTCGATGAAGTGGATATACTCCCCGATTGAGTATTCGAGAGGGAATAAGTTATAGATATAACGATGATCGACTAAAATATATCAACAAGTGGAAAGTAGCAATGCCAAGTCCTTTTTATCTTTGAATTAAACACATATAGGTTGTTCATCTTAGTTCTTAATTAAATTAAATCACTCTTTCCAAATCCCCCCTTTTATTTACTAAGTTTCATAAAAAGAGAATTATTCCTTTCCCTGTGGATACGAACTCTACTACGCTATACTACGTATAAGTGTTAGTATTGAAAATTATTTTGACGCACCGTGAGAAAGTGCATCGTCAGTAGGTCTTAGATGTTTGCAGGGCTTGAGAAGTGGGCCTGGCAATCATGATCCAGATATGAGATCTTTAAGCGAGCTCGGCTGGAATCAGCAGTGATGCGTTGTGTTGCAGTCGGACTTTGATTCCGAGATGTTTGGCTTTGCGCCAGAGTTTTGGTAACGACCTCCTTCCAAACCGCGAGATATGGACTAGAGCTCGGCTATGCGGGATTCGTACAAGAGCCCGGCGTGGTCGGAAGCGAGAGGTGCAGGCAGTCGGACTTTAATTCCAGACTGTGGCATTTCGCCATCAATTTTGGGAGCCTGTCCACCTTCCAGACCGCGAGATATGGACTAGAGCTCGGCGCTGCGAGATTCGTGCGAGAGCTCGGCGGGGTCGGAAGCGAGTGGTGCTCAACCAAGGTCAGGACCGTCAAGTAGTCCAGCCTTTGGCGTAGAGCCATCAATTTAGGGAGCTGACCTCCTCCCAGACCGCGAGATATGGACTAGAGCTCGGCGCTGCGAGATTCGTGCGAGAGCTCGGCGGGGTCGGGAGCGAGAGGTGCTCGACCAAGGTCAGGACCGTCAAGTAGCCCAGCCTTCGGCATTGCACCTCTATCTCCCCCCCCCCCCCCCCCCCGCCTTCAATGCTAAAGGGGGAGACGAAAATTCGTGGGGTGAGAGGACTTATAAAATCGCCTCAGCCCAATATTCGGGAGCCGCGTTGGGCTATTATCCCAGCTAGTTTGATGAGGAAGGAACAAGGACTTATGTAGATGCCTTGACTTCTCTCCTTGGGAGCCACGTGGGGCTATTATCCCTGTTAGTTTGGTGAGGAAGGAACAAGGACTTATGTAGATGCCTTGACTTCTCTCCTTAGGAGCCGCGTGGGGCTGTTATCCCTGTTTGGTTGTGGAGGGCTTACAGAATGGCCTCGAAGATCGGGAGCCGTTGAGGCTGTTATTCCCAGATATCGGAGGGCTTACAAATTGGCCTTGGAGAATTGATCATAGACTGAATAGTCTTTGCTTGCGAGGGCTTACCGAGTCGCCTTGGCTTGTTGGATTGTTGGCCGAAAAGCCGGTATCCGCGAGGATTTATAAAGTCAGCTCTTCTTTGGGGCTCGGCTGAGGAGCGTGTGTCATTGAGGGATTACAAAGTGACCTCAGAATTTTGGAGCCACTGGGGCTATTATCGTCGAGGTCTTACAAGATGGCCTCAGAATGAGTGGGCTGAAGAGCCGGTGTTCGCGAGGACTTATCATGTTGCCCCGACTTATGTTATTGTTGAGTGTGGACTGGAAGGCTTATTGGTTGCTTCCAGGGAGAGTTTTGTGTTGAACCCTTCCTTCATTGATTTTATTGGCGGCCTTGAACAGCTTACAGTGTACGGCTGAGGTTGCTATCAGTGACCTCAGATTCCCAATGCTCGTGATTGTGCAAAGTCTCCGTTTGGCGAGGGCTCATTGTCTCCTTTACAGCGCTGGGTCACTGGTAGTACCTCACCAGGTGGTGGACGTTCCATAATCTAGGAACCTCCATGCCTTTTGGGGTGCTCAGTTTATAGGTTCCAGGCCGGACTACAACTGTGATGATGTAGGGCCCTTCGAAGTTTTTGGCCATTTTTCCCCCTTCATTGGGTTAGCTGGCCGTCCGTCGCCTGAGAACGTAGTCCCACACTTGGAACTCCCGACCTCGAACTCGAGCATCATAGTAGCTTTTGACTTGGCGTCTGTAATTCTCCGACCTGAGGAATGCGTTTTCCCTCCTTTCATCAACAAAGTTAAGATCGACCCGCATATCCTGTTCGTTCTGCTCGGGGTCATATGTCAGGACCCGCAGGGTCGGAATCGTGACTTCTGTAGGGGCTTTGGCTTCAAAGCCGTAACAGAGTGAGAATGGAGTTTCACCCGTTGCCATGCGGGGAGTTGTTCTGTAGGCCCACAGAATGTTGTGGAGCTTTTCCACCCAGCTTCCGCCCTCATCTGCGAGCTTCTTTTTCAAGCCCGTCAAGATGGTGCGGTTGGCATTTTCTACCTGTCCGTTGCACTGTGGATAGGCAACGGAGGCTGCAGAGTGTTTGATTCCCCAACTGGCCAGCATGTCCTGGAAACTTTTGGCCTCGAACTGAGTACCATTTTCGGTGACGAGCTGTTGTGGCACTCCGAAGCGAGTCAGGATATTCTTGTGGACAAATTTCCTACACTGTGCCTCGGTTATGCTGGCCAGTGGTTCCGCTTCTATCCATTTGGTGAAATAGTCAATGGCGACTATAATCCACCTGCAATTGCCAGTTCCCCGGGGAAGCTGTCCCACTAAGTCTACGCCCCATCTGGAGGATGGAATTGTTGTGCTTATGGGGGCGTAGTTTACTGCTGGACGTCCCGGGGTGTTCTGGAACTGTTGGCATGCATCACAAGTATGTGCCATCCGGGCGCAGTCTTTTGCCATGGTGGGCCAGGAATATCCCGGAAATAGGAGCTTTCTGGACATCGAGTGAGGGCCTTTATGTGCCGAACAGACCCCATCATGGATCTCCTCCATGGCTAGTTTGGCCTCATTGGGGTTGAGGCAGCGTAGGAGCGTGCCGTTGTAAGACCTTTTGTATAGCACGCCGTCGAGGAAGGTATAGGTCGGGGCCCGGAGCTTGACAAGTCTGGCCTCGGCCTCACCTTGGGGGAGTTGTCCGTTGTCAATATACTCTTTTAGGTCAGTGGTCCAGTCCCTCGGGATGGGTTGTACCTGATGTATGAGGGTCTGCTGTATACTTGGCGTTGACAGTTCCTCCACCTGAGCTATCTTGGAGATGTACTCAGGCGTATCCGAGCTCAGTTTCAACAAAATGTCAGCTTCCTGATTCTGAGCCCGTGGTATCTGCAGTATTTCATACATCTGGAGAGTTCCCAGGAGCTCCGGCGCAGCGGCTTTATATTCTTTCATCCTGGCCTCCTTTGTTTCACAGGAGCCGTTGATTTGCCCGACCACGAGCCTCGAATCACATTTGATCCTCAGCTTTCCCGCCTGCATATTAGCTGCAAGGCGTAGGCCAGATAATAAGGCTTCGTATTCTGCCTTGTTATTGGAGACTTTGAATGCAAAGCGTATAGCATAGTAAGCTCGGAAGCCCTCGGGGGTGATGAGTACGACTCCCCCCCACAGGCTTTGGCTGCTGAAGAGCCATCAGTGAGCAGTGTCCATCAACCGTCCTCGTCAGTTGAGGTGACCGGGGTCAGATCTCTGGCAGTGCATTCTGCCATGAAGTCGGCGAGGGCCTGCCCTTTGATGGTCGGCCTCGGTTTTATCTCGATCTGGTATTGGCTCAGAAAGACGGGCCATTTGACCATTTTGGCCGAGCTTGTGGGGCTCCTCATCAGTTGACCCAGTGGTTAATGGGTGAGGATGTGTACATCGTGGGCCTGGAAATAGAGGGTCAGGCGCTTTACAGTCCATACTACTGCGAGTACAGTCTTCTCTACTGGGGAGTACCGAAGCTCGGCGTCGCGCAAAGTTTTGCTTATGTAGTAGATGGGCTTCTGAGCTCCATCTTCTTCGCGAATCAGGACCGAGCTCACGGCCCCGTGGCTGACGCCTAGGTAGAGGTATAACGTTTCCCCATGCTCAGGCTTTGATAATACTAGCGTAGAGACAAGATATCGCTTGAGGTCATCGAATGTTGTCTGGCACTCGGGAGTCCACTGGAATTATGCAGACTTCCTCATGATTTGGAAGAATGGCAGCACACGCTTGGCCGATTTTGAAAGAAACCGGTTGAGGGCTGCCAACTTCCCAGTTAATCTCTGGACCTCTTTAACATTTCGGGGCGGCTCCATATTAAGTATGGCCTGCACCTTCTCCGGGTTTGGCTCGATCCCACGCTGACTAATCATGTAGCCCAGGAACTTCCCCCCTTGAACTGCAAATGTGCACTTCTTGGGGTTGAGCCGGAGGTTGATCTTGCTCATAATCTTGAAGATCTCTTCTAGATCCTCGGCATGTGTGCTGGCTTTGCGGCTCTTGACTCTCATGTCATCCACATAGGCTTCCATCGTCCTGCCGAGCACAGCCTTGAAGACCCTGGCCACCATGCGAGTGTAGGTGGCACCTGAGTTTTTGAGCCCAAATGCCATGATCAGATAGCAGAAGATACCCTCTGGAGTCATGAAAGCTGTCTTCGGGGCGTCGAGCTCGTTCATGAAAATCTGGTGGTAGCCCCGAAAGGCGTCCAGGAAGCTCATGAGCTCACAGCCGGTTGTTTCATCGACGAGCTGATCGATGTTCGGCAGCGGGAATGGATCCATCGGGCAAGCCTTGTTGAGGTCGGTGTAATCGACGCACATACGAAATGTTGGCGATTTGGGTGCCAGTACAACATTCGCCAGCCAATCCGGGTATTCGACTTCGGCGATGTGATTTATGCTAAGGAGCATAGTCACCTCGGCCTTGACAAATTCCCTTATGTCCGTAGACAGGTACCACTTGCGCTGTTTAACAGGCGTTGCGTTCGGGTGCACGGATAGCTTGTGCGTGATTATATCGCGACTAATCCCCGACATTTCATCGGGGCCTAAGGCGAAAATAACCTTGTATTTAACAAGAACAGATATTATTGCTTGCCTCAGTCCTGGATTCAGGTTTGTTCCGATCTGAATAGTTCTCTCCGGGTTGGATTGATCCAGGACAACAGTCTCCAGCGTATCTACAGGCTCAACTCTGGGAGTTTCTTCCTCGAGTGCGGCCTGTGAGATGGTGTTGATGCGCATGTCTCTGGCTTCCATCCGCTTTGTCATCTTCATATAACAGGATCTGGCTATCTTCTGGCTACCTCTGCAATAGCCGACCCCGGTCTCAGTTGGGAATTTCATATAGAGGTGCCGCATGGAGATCACCGCTTCCAAATCCTCGAGTGCTGGCCTTCCCAGTATGACATTGTGAGCGCACTCGAGTCGCACCACCACGAACTCCACAGGGATCCTGGAGTGGTGAGATCCATCTCTGAACTTAAGGGAGAGCTCAATAGTGTCCTCGGCGTCTATGGAGTCACCGGTAAATCCGGAGAGGGGAGTTCGGATGGGCCTCAGAGAGTTGAGATGGAGGTTTAGCTCGTGGAACGTCTGTATGTACATGATGTTAACAGAGGATCCAGTATCAATGTAGGCGCGATGGATGATTACTGCGTCCACCTCACATTTCACCACCAGAGCATCCCTGTGGGGGGAGGGAAGTCTGGCAGATCACGGTCGGTGAACGAGATAACATTTGACCTCGCTCTCTTGGCAGCAGGTGGAGGGTTTGTAATCTCCCCCACGTAGAGCTTATTATTCCACTTCTTCCTTTACGCGGTTGTATCTCTGCCCGTGTTTCCTCCAATGATCATTCTGACCTCATGTCGGCGCCGCTGACTACGCCTGTTATTCTCGGCCGAATCATCATCAGAGATCAATCCAATGTCCTTCTTTCGGGGGGAACGATCAGAATCTCGCTCCTCATCTCGGGATCTGCGCTCATGACCACGTTTCTGGTCGGATTCTGGCTTCCGGACAAAACGTGTCAGATAGCCACGGCTGATCAGTTTTTCAATCTCCAGCTTCAGGGTGTGACATTCATCAGTAGCATGGCCATAGAACCTATGGAATTTGCAATAGGGGCCTGACTTATCCCGCTGTTGGATCTCATTGATTCGTGGGTCCCGAACCACCATCCCTTCCTGATCTGCTGCCTCCAGAATATGGCTGACAGAATGGGTCAATGGTGTCAGGACCTCAGGCGCTAGGAGCTTGGGACCTGTCCAGGGGCTCCTGCCTTTGAAGTGGCCCCTGTTCCGGTCCTTATTACTGTCATCGCGAGGCTTGTCCTCCCGCGGCAGCTTTGGCTTTTCCGGCTGCTTTTGTTCCTGCTTCTGGGGTTTGGCAACACTTTCCTGCGCCCTCTTGCAGCTGTGCACCTCCTCCGCTAGGGCATAGTTCTGCCCACGGTGAAGTGCCCGCTGATAGTCTCGTGGGGGGTCAATGATAAGGCTCTTTGAGAAGTCACCAATCCACATGACCTCTTGGAGCATAGCCAGGCGGGTGTTGTCATCAGCTCCATAGACCTTGGAGGTCTCTTCATTCCATCGCTCCAGAAACTTGCCCAAAGGCTCGTCTCCGCCCTGCTTGACGGACAGCAGGTAGGAGAAGTGCTTCTTCGTCTTTGCCCTTGCGGCAAAATGAGTGAGGAAGCGGGTAGCTAACTCCCTCCATGAGTCAATGCATTCATCAGGGAGATCGTTGAACCAGTCATATGCCTCCCCCTCTAAAGTGGAGGGAAACATACGTCAAATGTACTCATCGCTAGCGCCCAGCATATACATGCCGAACTGGTAGCGGGTATAGTGCTCCTGGGGTCAGTTTTACCCTCACAGAGCTGAATGTTAGGTCCCTTATACTTTGAGGGTATATGGGCCTGCATGATCCGTGTGGTAAAGGGGGTAGCAGTCCTTACCCTTACTGTTACAGGCTCCTGGTTGACCTGAGCTTGGAGCTGCTGGACCTGGAGCGCTAACGCTTTCAGCTGAGCATCACGCGCTGTGTGCTGGGGAGGCGGTGGCGGTGGTGGTACCGCTTTAGCGGCTGCAGCCCATAGCTCATTGACCTGTTGGGTTAGGAGGCGGACCTTCTCTTCCCTTGGGTCCACCTAGCGCTGACGCCGTGGTGGAGATTCCACCTGCCGCCTTGGCGGTGATAGCCTTGGCTGGCGCAGGGGCTGTTGTTGCTGTTGTCGCAATGGTGAAGCGCGTTGTTGCCTTGGGGGAGAAGGCATCTGCTGGTGGCGTGGGGGGCGAATCTGGGGGAATGATTGCCCCCTAGCCTCTCCAAAGCGGGTACGCGCTCTGGAGTCCTTCTCCCAGGTTGTTGCTGCTGCTGGTGCCGGGGGATGTCGAGGAATGGGGAGTTTTCCCTGTTAATCCCCCGGATGTTGACAGACAGGCGCTGATTCGCCATGGCTCTGTCCCCCAATCTGGAGAAGATGGGGCGCCTTCCCACCTCAATCCATGGATTGGGGTTGTCATCTTGTTGCAGGGAGGGGGACCGCGAGGAGTCCTCAGTGGTGACGGCATAGACATCTTCATCATTAGTACAACCGTATTCAACACGGTGTGCAATGTACTTGGATGGCAATGCGGGAGGCGGCGGAGGTGCCATCCTCTATGTCGCCGCAGTGGGATGAGAAGTCCCTGCTTGTTGTGCGAGAGGCACAGCGTTCACAGGTGCTGTGGAAGCCACCTGGCGGATAGGGGGAGAGTTGATCCCTGGAGTCGCCCTCTGGCGAGGGGGTGATTGATAGACCATCTGTGCCGGTCTCTCCACCACCAAAGGAGCATCAATAGAGCCTACTCTCAGAGAGCGAGATCTGGAATTCGCCGGAGAGATAGGTCGAGTGGTCTGAGGAGCCACAATAGCCGCGGGCTGAGATTGCAGCGTTGGGAGTTCCTGCTGCAGTCCAGTGATGAGGGCGCCAACCGCCGCAGAGGGATCCACCATCAGAAGGTTCTGGAATTGTGGGATCACCTATGCGGACGACATTGTCGCTGCATCACGATTGAAAGAGATCTGTTGGCGCGGATCTGGAGAAGTACGCTGGATCTGACTGCGCAGATCAACATAAGTTCCAGCGACTTGTTTTCCCTTGGCGGCCCTCCTAGCGCCGGAAGTAGCAGTACCTTCCAGCGAGGGCTCAACCTGTGCGACGGCGGCAGCAACACGTCGACTTCTGAGGATTCTCTTTCCCTCCATTGTTGCAGAGAAATTTGATGTAGATCTGAAGAAATTTGGGAGGATCTGACTTGTTCACAGTTCAACTCTCAATGAAAGCACCAAAAAATGATGGATCGTCGGACCAGGGGTGGCCGGAATCCACCGAGAATAAGAGAGGAAAGGGAGAGAGTGAACTGGTTTGCAAGTCTCACAGTATGAAATTCAGAGTGCGATTAATTAGAACTTAAGCATCAAAAAATCAACCCCTTTCCACAAGTTGGAAGGTGATATTTATACTAAGGAGAAAGGGAAATACTTGGGGCCCAAGTAAAAAGATATTAGTCTAATAAGAGAGGGGCACGTGTAAAGCTATTCTAACAAACTACCAGACTAAATGGACCGGGAGCAGCCACGTGGAAAGCTGATTGGAGAGAGAGCTTCTGATAGCTGGCTGATTGATTATTCCTCTAACAGAATTCCTGCCAAAGATTTCGTGTAGCCGTGTGCAGATAATTCGGTATACTCCGTCAGTGCGGAGTGGCGACGTTTCCTCATGAATCGAGCCCTTGTGGATTTCGCCTAAGTACGGGGTGCTTTTCTCCGAACCTCGAAGGTTACTGAGGTTGATATCTGGGAGCTCGGGTCTATGTTGAGAGGTCTCGTCTTGCTGTCCTCTGTTCTTGCTTTGGAGGTGGTTTGACTGCCTGGCGCTCTGACTGACGTTGACCTGGCGTAAGACTTCTAAGGTCAGACCTGGTGCCGACCTCGAATGTCTCGAGGTCGGGCTCATGAATCGTCGAGTTTAGTTGACTCCTGAGCTCGATGTTTTCCCGACCTCGGGATCGGGGTCAGGGTCGGTTGACTCCGTTATCTGCTGAGCTTACTTGATTCCTGAGCTTGACGTTTCCCGACCTCGGCGGTCGGGGTCGGATCCAGATGTGGACTTAGTATTTTCTTGCCTCTGATGAACCCGCAAGGCTCTCTACCGGCGTTCGCGGTACCCCTGGGGTATACGGGAATATACTCCATCACTAGGGGATGTCTACACGTTTAAAGGTGTAGAAAAATGATATAAAGTGTTGGTATTTAACTTAGAAGAGTTGTGGAATCGTTAGGAATCGAAATCGCCGGAAACCGCCATTGCTAGGAGCTGTTTTCGTGCTGCAGGGCCCGAAAGCCGGGCAGCTTTTGCAAAAGACGGGTGGCTTTTGCCCTCTGCCAGCCAAGTCTATCTCGGATCATCCCCGATCGAAGGTTTAACGATGGGGCTTCAATAGGAAGGCTTGCTGGACATATTTGAGGTGAGGATGACTGACTATATTGCTTCTAATTAGTGGGTTAATTTCATAAGATTACCTAAAGTAATAAAATGTGATTTTCATGGATTATTAATGATTAATAATGCCTAAATGAAAATGCTATTGTTTATGAGTAGAGGAAGCATGATATACAAATTTGGAAGAAATTGTGCATGATTATGTGATATGAAAGAGATGGCATGAAAAAGGAATTAACTATGAAAATATTGTGATAAAATATACTTTTACTTCATGTATAGAATTCATGAATGGATAAAGGTGGGTGATATTTTAGATATTGAGATTAAATTGTATTTGGACTGGGGAATCAATTGAAATGAAATGTTGATTATGAATTAGGAACTTGATTGTTCTAAGATTATCCGACTAGTATTGAAATACTAGTCGGGAGATTAATATAAGTAAATGATGGAAATAATCCTAAGAGATAGGATTGTGAATAGAGATGGCTTAAGTAGTCTTAAGAGATACTTAAAGGTCGAAATGTACAAGCTCTAAGATATGTTAGGAGTAGGCCTTAAAGGCTACTCAAGGTAAATTGATTCTAGGCATAACATTGGCTTAGGAATCGAATAGATTGACTAAGAGTGGGGCTCTAGCCTAATGTAGATGACTAAGAGCGAGGCTCTAGCACAAATGTAGATTGACTAAGAGCGGGGCTCTAGCCTAATGTGGATTACTAAGAGCGGGGCTCTAACATAAATGTAGATTGACTAAGAGCGAGGCTCTAGCCAAATGTAGATGACTAAGAGCGAGGCTCTAGCAAGAGCGGGACTCTAGCCAAATGTATATTGACTAAGAGCGGGGCTCTAGCCTAATGTGGATGACTAAGAGCGAGACTCTAGCATAAATGTAGATTGACTAAGAGCGAGGCTCTAGCCAAATGTAGATGACTAAGAACAAGGCTCTAGCATAAATTTAGATTGACTAAGAGCGGGGCTCTAGCCTAATGTAGATGACTAAGAGCGAGGCTCTAGCATAAATGTAGACTGACTAAGAGCGAGGCTCTAGCCTAACGTAGAACGACTAAGAGCGGGGCTCTAGCACGACATAGATTGACTAAGAGTGAGGCTCTAGCATGGTATAATAATAGGATTGAGCGAGGCTCCATGATGGCTAAATAATGTAATTAAGAGACACCTCATGACGGTAGTACAACTTACCAAAGGTTATGAAAATCATGACAAATAGTTACGGAGAAATAGGGGTGGACGTTTCAAAACGAATATGGGCCACAGGCCGACTACTTGACTTTATATATAAAGTAAGTATATTTTTGAAAGAGGGTAACCGGGGGTTATGGCCTATAAAAATAGTATCACCCTATATTGAGGGTCTTAAGAAATTGAAACATTGATTATACTTAGTATAGTTGTCATTGTACTTGTCAAATGCTTCCAAGTACTGACCTCCCCTTCACGGGGGAGGCCACCTCACAGTTTCAGGTA
Organism: Cuscuta europaea; assembly: GCA_945859875.1. Taxonomy (NCBI): domain Eukaryota; kingdom Viridiplantae; phylum Streptophyta; class Magnoliopsida; order Solanales; family Convolvulaceae; genus Cuscuta; species Cuscuta europaea. Next base: position 20,331,367 of record CAMAPE010000008.1, on the reverse strand, counting down.
GAAGTTGAGCTTGCTACCAGTGCCCGTTGCATCGGGAAGATCTAGGAGAGAAGACGTGGTTCGTGCTTCCTCCGTTTCTATTTCAAAAAACAATTATAATAATGCTCATGGATATTATTTTCTGAATAATTATTTGGGGGCTTGTATGCCTAATGATGCCAAGTGTGGCTTGAACACTTGTATTAATGTTTCCGCTGCTTTAAATGAATATTTTACATTATGTTTGTTTATGGATGTACTACGTGTGAATGATATTCCAGACGCCTTGTATAGTATGGATAAGTTGGACTACGGTTGACTATTCGTACTGTACGGCGGGTTGTCGACGTGTCCGGTAGGTTCGGGGCGTGACAATTTAATTGGTATCAGAGCCTTAGTCCGTAAACACCATAATGAAGCTTCAAAATTCTTTTTGAAAACGAATTTGAAAACCATGAGCATAAGAAGTTTTGTACTTATAAAACTTTTGGTACTTGAGTTGCAATGTCTCTAATTGTTAAGATGGTACCCTTAACAATCGGTATGGCGGTGATTTGAGCCAAGGGTGTCTTTAAGTGCCTATCTGTCAATTGACATTTGGTACGAGTCTAATGACTCATTCTCAATTGCTTTCAGAAATGGAACGTACCGGAAAGACAACTAAGAGGAACCCGACTGGCCGGGCACAGGGAGGGTCCGATCATGGCAGTAAGGGGACTTCTAGTGTGTCCAGGGGACGGGGCCGTGCAGGCCACTCACTGACCGTAAGTGACGGTCATGATGAAACAGTGGATGAGCATTTTGAGTCCGAGGAGGATTCAACTTACCAACCGGGGACTGAACCGGTTGAAACCTCATATGATGGGGAAGACGATGACGTTAGTGAAGAGAGTGATGATAATGACGCTCTAGAGAGGATAGAGGAATTGCTCCGGCAATACCAACAAGATCGCCAAAGGCGTCGGGCAAGGCGTGCTTTGGGAGGGGCTTCGAGGAGAAGAAGCCATGTTAGTCCTAGGAGACATGTAGAGTCCCGAGGAGATAGAGGTGTCGAGGTTCCAATTATAAGAATCTCGAAGTACCTCAAGAAGTCCTGGACTCCGTCTAATACATTCAAGAGGAGAGGGTCCGGGGAAGAGCGTCTCTTGCCCGATCCAGTCGGGAGGGGGAGCGCCTTGCCGGCAGATTATGTTCAGAGGGGCAGACACCCACCCATGCAGTAGGATTGCTCGGAGATTCAGGCCCAAGGAAGCCAAAGGAAGAGTGCGAGCAAGAATATACTTTCTCGAGCAAATTCGCACGCTCACTACTCAAGAAGCTGGGGTACTTGTGTTGAGGTATATTACCCCGGCCTGTTACTGTTCAGGAGCCCAATACCTTACCCCAGTACGGAGCCCAACCGTCGAGGGCCGTTTCAGCCTATCAGGCCTGGTTTGGCCTTTTGGGCCCATTTTGGTCCTACCGGCCAATTAGGATAGAAATGCTCCCCTCCCCCCTTTTTTTGCCTATAAATAGGAGGATTTCCCTCCTTATTAAGGATCCCTCTTTCTTCCCCCTTCTCTCTAGCTAGTTTTATACTCCATTAATGGGAGTTTGTGCAATGTAAGGATAAGGAGAGCATTAATAAAATGAGAGGGCTTGGACATTAGTCTAAACAGTTCCGTGGTTTTCTCCCTTTCCGGATTTCCACGTAAAAATAGCTTGTTCATACATATTTATATCTACATTTATTATATCGCGTTGGATTAAACTCAACACTTCTCATGGAAGTTTAGCAGTAAATTTAACATAAGTTATAAAAACGAGATTAATAAAAAACTGTGCAAAGAGAAATTCCACAAAGTATGTAAAAAGTAACGTATTATTCAGACTACATGTCATTGAGATGGAAAGAGCGACATTCTTTGTTAACCAACCTCAAGCTAAAACGCGCACTAATGCACCAGAACTTTCTTGAATTGATTTAACTGTGGACCCTTGCTTCCCTATCAAAAGCGCAGCAGCAACCAATAATTTAATAGAGCAGAATGCAGCTATGAAAGCAGTTAAATAAATCTGCAGAAGACAATCTCAGAATGCGTTTGAAAACTGTTTTCCATCCATTGCAAGGGATATGGGCACATCTGGATCTTCTCTTCCACTAATTAGAAGTTAGAACCTAAAGTATATTAACAAACATGTTAAAGTTTTTTTTGGATAAACTAGCTAATACCATTAGTCAACAGATAGCCATAGAAAATTTAAAAGATCAGTTAACTGGTGTAAAAGAGTGTTAAATAAATAGGACAAATAGAAAAAATAAGCTGGGGTTAAATAATACCACATGATCTTCCAACAACCTATTGAATCCAATAACTTATGAAGGTCGCGTGTGTATAGTTTTACAAAAAAAACGGTCTCTTAACATCATCTCACTCCCGACATCGAGCACTTTTATATACTCCCTCCGTCTCGCTATGATTATCCCATTTTACCTTATCAGCCCGTCCACTAAGATTGTCTCATACCAAATTTGATAAAGTTTGTGTGACTATAAATCATTTTTACTTTATTTTTACTTTATCAATTCAATATCAACCACATAAACCACTTTTTATTAATTTGTGTGTCACTCCCTCTTGTCCCATTGTTAGCGGGACAGAGGGAGTAGTGTTTTATTATTTTATAGCTTTCCGGTGTGGGACAAATACTTCAACACGCCTCCTCAGTTCGAACCGGGCTGGACAATATTGGGGTGTATAAATAGGCCAAACACATCCTTAACAAGTTACCAGTAATCATGAGTGCTAAACAAACAGTCAAACCATAACCGGAATTGGCTCTGATACCATGCTAAGACTCGGAGTTCCATCTTAAAAGGTCAACTTGATAGGAGGAGTAACTCAAAGTCTTATATAGTGTTATTATTTTATAGTTTTCCGGTGTGGGACAAATACTTCAACAAATTAAAAAAATAAAATAACAAACTTTGAAACACCTTAACAAAGTTTGAATAACTACTTTGACATAATAATGACTGGAGTAAATCTTAAACTTGGTAATTCATATAAGTACATACTAATAAAGTACGAGACTTAATTAACTTTTTATACATATATAGTATAATGACCAATTTGACATTTTTCTCTTTCATAAAAAATATAGTGGGTGTTGCTAGGCACACCGCTGTTATTAGTAATTAACTAGTATTTTACACGCGCGTTGCGCGATTGAGTAAATGCCCTATAACATATACGGAGTATGTGAATACATTTTTCTAATCTTTGGTAGGGGATGAGAGTGAAGTATTCAAATACGGAGTATCATATAATGAGAAAAAATCACTATATAGTGAGAGACAAAATTTGCTTGAAAGTCAAACTTTGAGGTAGCAAACATTTCTCATCCCAAAAAGATTCAAGTAGGCGAAGTTAATATCACACAATCAAGGCCAGGGGCGGATCCAGAGCACTGGACCAGACAAGATCGGTACAAAGAATATTTTTGAGAAAAAGTACATGAATATGTTTACCCTAACAATTAAGGCATTTTTTAAATTTGGGGTGGACGAGGGCTTAGGTTGACCCTCCCATAGCTTCACCCTGGCCACTCCGAATGTAGCTCCTAGTGTCAAGACCGCGAGATTGCCAATTCAAAGTGTCATTTAAAATTTAAAATTTGAAGTAGCCAAAATTGTAAACGGGTGGAAAATGAAGAGCGGGTCACTTAACTTTCAAAAAATGAAAAAACAAAAAGCATGGAAAATAAATTAAATGACATACATGTGCAAATTGTAGGGATGGGAAGTCACTAGGATATCCTTGACTTGCGATTGGATGGGAGTACTAAAGATTAACCTTGACTTGCACTTTCGCCTTCAAAACTTCAGAGTAAGTTAGACTTCATCTGGTTTCGAAGTGTGGTTGTGGAATGCCTCCACTCACGACTTACTATTCTGGGGACCGAAAGGATATCCAAAACTTCTCTCATCAAGGTATTTATTTAAGTTTATCAGTTGTTTTTGTACTTCCAATCTATATGGTTGATTTGTTTGAAAAAACTGTAAGAAACAATGCACAAAGGCTATGAATATAATTTCCCAAAACAACTACACGGGTAGGGATGACTTTGTACTTGATTTTAGTGGGCAAGTTTTGATTTTAATGCAAAGTAGAGATCTTTCTTTTTTTCACATTTTTCATTGGATATACATTGTTTTGTTGGAATAATAGAGTTATTCACTTCTTAGTTTCTATAGGCTACTTGAAGTAAGTGATAATCAAGTCATTTCTGCCAAATTGGTTTCAGATAAGTTCTTATAACCAACAACAACAACCTTTTTTCTTTGTTCTGTTGGTTCTTTAGAGGTGCATTTCTTCTTATTCTCATTTTTTGGGTACTTTTGATATTATAACTATGCGCACCCTTGAATATATAATCATCTCCATAAGTAAATTTTTGTAGGACATCTAAAAAGTAGAAAATTTGTTTTTGCTTTATATTTTATAGAATCACAACTATATAGTAGACGGTCGATGTGTTTATGTACTATCAGTAAATAGTATACCCCTTCGAAAAGTAGCCATATACTACGTATTTAAAACAATGATTTGCTGATGTCCATAACACTGAATCATTAACATATGTTAATTTCTTGCTTCGAAAAGGGCGCTATCTGGTAGTCCAAAACACTCCATGACATCATCAATATGTGTGGCACATTATCCAATTCCCTTTAGCGCTGCATTTTGTAAATAAATAAAAAGATCACACCCCATCCCTGAGGACCCCCCAACACCGGCCGAACGATACATTGGGAGGATGAAAATTGGACTATAATCACAATCTGACAGTTAGAGAGTGAGGCTCTATTCTCGGTACTTGAAGAAGCCCTATGCATTTTTTAGCATAGTAACCTCTCATCGCAGTTGCCGTGATTCGAACTCATGACCTAACCCTTGTGTCACTTCCTCACTACCGGTTAGGCTACGCCCACCGGTTTTAGCACTGCATTTTGTGTCTACCCTAAGATCAACACTAAAGCCAGCTTAAAATTGAAGGGTTGACCCAAGCATTATGAACTGCTTCACTCTTTCGTAGTTTCATTTCTGTGTTCAACCGTTTGGCATGTCATATACATTTTACATATGTTTGAATCACATAAATTGTTTGGGAATGACAAAAAATGCTATAAAGAGCTATTTTCTTTGATTTGTTTTTCTTTTTGTCTTTAAACTCTTTATATAACAGATATAGATTAATAAAATGACTTTTAACCAATGTCTTTACATTACTATTCTTTTCTTTTGCAGATGATCTGTCAAATTGGTGAGCCATGGAGCCAAATGTTCTTACCAAGGCCAATAACCCACTATTTCCCTCTTGTATTATATGCACTGTCTGAAAGTGGTTCGACTCAAATATGGGTTTTCCACTCCATTCACACCACCCATTTCAAATGGGTAAGAGATTAAATAAGTGTAGCTATGCAGCTGGGTTTAATGACTTCAGGGGGAAAAGTGGTCCTCCAACCAATTCCTTTTGTTTAAATTCCTTGGGACTTTTCATACAAAAAAAAATAAGATTCAAAAATCTATATTACTGAAGCGCTACCATATGCAACTCCACTGATCTGGAATTCTGGATCTGAATGCAACTACAATAATAATTCCTCTTATGAACTATGGTTACATATGATACATTACAAAAACACAATATTATTACCTTGTAATAAGCAGTTTAGGATAGTAAACCCTAAAATTGCAAAATATATAACCCAGTAATACTTTACACATCGGAGCGATCAAATTTTGCACAACAAAATAACTAAATAATGTCCCAACTACTTTATGGGTCAGGCTGCATCACTACCAAGTCTATAATGAAGGAAAAGAATGACCCATGACCTGAGAGAGGCTAAACTGCTCAACATGCCATAAAAGACAACATTTCTTCACCTGGCCAAGTTCTAGACAAAATTGTGAAGTTGGGACTATTAAACTATACGTAACAGCTGCATATGTATCTTGGGAAATCATTAGACAATGCAGAAGAATAACTAACTTTTCTTCTTTTTGAGACTGAGAGACTGAGATTTCAAAGCAACATTCATGTTCTTTTTCTTGATGTTCTTCTTACCACTGCAACTAGCTCCATCTTCATCACTGTCACCATCACCAAATGTCTTTCGCATCTTCTTATCAGCATGCCCCATAACTAAAATCGTCTTCTGCTCATCCCTTTCCTCAGATTCCCCCACTGGCCTCCAAATAAAAAGTGACCTGAAATTCTCACAAAACACTCATTTCAAGAACACCAATCACTACACTACATGCAACATGAACTATAAATTGAAAAATGAAGAGATTTTATATACTAAGTACACAATTCAGTAGTTGAGTTCGAACACAAACTGACTATAAGAAGAGCAATAAATGGTTAGACAAAAAAGACAATCACAGTACCAGGAATGATAATCTGCAAGCAAAGAACTAATTTTTGAATAGTTTCATCTTTGAGAACATTCCCCGAGTTTGTTTATAAAAAAACTCTCAAGTAAAATTTTTACTATGGAGATTTACATGAGTGAATTACTTTTATGGACCACTCCAAACTTGAACTTTCGAGGATCCTGGATGTGCCAATTTGAAAGATGTCAAAGCAGCATGTTTAGATCGATGCTTTAAGAAATGTTAAGGCAACTGTTTTACTCAGGACCGACCTTGAACTTCCAGATGCAAGAATATCATCACGTGGATGCAACTTATTCACAGGACTGATTGTTGTTATGTTTGGATCCATCACTTCAGCAACCAACTGTCCTGTGGTGATATCTATAAAATCAATGGGGTGCAAGGCAGTTCCATTGAAATTCTCGCTTATGTAACGCCCAATGACAACAAGCGACTCCGAATGATCCTGCATATCATACAATTCACCCTCAACATTTTCAGTTTTCTTAAATCACTTAGGACATTAATTATAGACTAAGTTTATTTTTTAAAATTCATTTTAAAAATATTACTGTATGTAAATGCATAATTTTTAATAAATCAATCATTTCAACAACTTCAGCGACTTCAACCAGTTCATCCACTTAAAGCCTTTCCAAACAGACACTAAATAAAATGTTTGTTTAGATTCCAGATGAATTGGGCTTACTTTTGGGTCCCACTCTGCTCGGAAAGCAGTAAGGTGTCGATTAAAGTCATGACTGTGAACAATTTCCCTGCTTGGAGTATCAAGGTTACCATATATTGAATCCCAAACAAGAAGTCGATTATCCTGTGAAGTTGTAAGTATCTTGCTACCACTATGCGGAGAAAAGTATGCTGAGTTTACAACACGTTTGTGTGGTAGGTTGCACAGAGAAGATCCAGATTTCAACAGCCGCATGTCCCATATACGTGCCTATGATGTGAATCAATTAGATATTTTCCCCGTGAATAGACAGGATAGCCAAAACTGTGGTGCCATATAATCACTACCCAACCAAGATTTGGAATTATTACTCTTATGGTATGTTTGGATCCCGGAAAATTCAAGCAAAAGAAAATAGAATATGATTGATGTGATTATAAAAATAAATCATAAGTTTATATTTCTTACTATATACTCCGTATAATAGATATAGTAGGACTATAAAAAATAAATAAGTTTGAAGTTTGACCAAATTTTGCAATGAAGTCAAACACAAGAAAATAACTTCCGTTAGTTTCGTTTTCATTTCCCTAGCATTTTCCATGACAGTTGAAAAAATGTCATACGAACTGACCATCGGAACTTACAAAGTGATCATTTCCACAGCTTAACAGAAGATCTGGCTGAAAGGGATTGCAGTGAAGACCAACGACTTTACTTGACTTCTTGTGAATCAAAATTGGTTCACCAATTAAATTATTGCTCCTAACATCAGCCCTTAAGAATTTAAAGAGATGAGTTAGTCCAATTCAATGTTAGGTGAATTATATCATGGATTACCGATAAGATTTGTGTTGGAGTCAAAGTTCAAAGCATACATACATATATAGGTATCCAAAATTATCAGCAATGAGTGCAACATTTCTTTCTGGATTTACATCCAACCCATAAAGCATTCTCCAAGTGCTTGGTCCCTAAAGAAACATATTTCATATTTGGACTTGCATGAGTTCGCTTTATGGAACCAACTTTTTCTTATTTGTCCCCACGTGAACAAAAAACAAAATAAGGAACTGAGTTCAAGGTCCCATTTAACAATAACATAACAACCTAATAGGTTAAGTTCATGAATGTGCAGCTTGTAACATAAGAAATCTCATCGAGCAGAATTCTCACTTACAATATCTGGTAAAAAATGAATAAGATTCTGTATGAAAGATTCAAACAAATACATGAATCAAACACTAAAAACTCTTCATATTAAAATGGAAACATGAAAAGTGAATGTAGGATATAGTCATTTAAGGCCATCAGAGAACAAATTCAATCAAAGTCTGCATACTATTAGACAGTTCTTCACTTCTTCTAAGTTACTACTCCTACTCCCTCCGTCCCTTTTTATTTAGTCAAAATTTTACTTTTCAAGTCAATGGTGTCTAACTTTGACTGATTCTATATTAGTCATATATATAAAATGAAAATGCTATCATGATGTTCTTTGTCAAAAATACTATCATAAAAGTATAAAATTATTAAATTCTACATAAATATATTAGTTAAAATAATTGGTCAAAGTTTACCATCTCTAATTGGAAAAGTCAAAGATGGTTAATTAAAAAGGGACGGAGGTAGTATAATTTAGCCCTTATTTGGTTGGAAAACTTTGGAGTGGAGAGGAAAGTGAAGGAGTGTCATGAATTTGGTTGAGGGAGTTTAGGGGGGAAGTGAGGAAAGTTGTGACATGTAGACTCCCCCAAACTCCACATATCTCGCTCACCCACTTTGGAGTAGTTAGGAAATACAGTTTTCCTTATTTCTAATTCACCTTTATATTTTATTTAAATTGGTCTACATAGTCATTGTTAAATAATTCACTGTAAGTACTCATTGAACCAAACATAGCATTTTTGTAAACAATTCCACTTTCCTCCATTCCCTCTCCTCATCTCTTTCGAATCGAACAAAGGCACGACAGTCAGATGTAATAATGAGAATGCACTCTGGCTATAGAGAAATCACCTGCCATCCATCAGGATTAAGGTTCATCAATGACAAAGAAATTCCAGTTTCTATATCAGTGTAGCTAACTGTTCCATCTGAAGATGCAGCATATACGGATCCATCATTCGCTGGACTGAACCTACACAGCCCATTTATTTCATTCAGGAATGTGCTCATGAGAAACATAACACTACAGCACAATGCACATGTATAAGATTATGAGAAAATAAACAAGTAGATACTCACTTCATATTGTTAAGTATACAGCCATGTATATTTCCATAGACCATCTTCTCATGTACTTTCACAAAATCCCAGACTCCAAGTTGTCCTTTCTATATTAGAAGCAAAGGGTGAATAGCATTATAGCATCAGAAACATGTTTTCCAATGATTGCTTACATATGCTAGTTTCCATATGAGAAGAAGAAAATGTGAACTCGTGCCTTATCACCGGATAAAAGAATATTGTGGTTAGTAGGGTGGAACTCCAAGCATGTGACCCGTCTGCTATGATATCGAATAACGGCACAATGCACTTGATCTGGGATCACAAATGCCGGCCTGATCTGTGATTAGACAAAGAGAACTATCAGACTCGTCAAGGGTATGTTTGTATCTGGAAAAATGCTAAGGAAATTGCAGATGAAGATAGAGAGAAAAATTAGAAGAAGGCAATGGCGGAAAAAGCTGCTTTAGAGCCAGTGTGATATTAATTGGCTTTTTCTAGTGTCTGCCTATGGGCACATGATCAGAAACAGTCATTAGGAAATTGATATAGATTTATCACTAAAGTTTAAACGTTTATTACCATTATAAGTACAATTTAAGTAACTGCAAACATTAAGTACCAATATTTGCTTCTTAACATGCACCGCATGGGCACACTTAAGAAAACCCATAATAACTTTATATACATGTTAGAAATTGTTTAATTTAAATGTTTCTATGGTGCATCATGTTTAATTTTAAATCTTTTTATCTTTATTCCTTCTTTTCCTTTTGGTTGTGATATCATGTATCGATTCATGTTAGCCGACCCCAATATCTTTTGGGACTAAGGCTTGGATGTTGTTGTTGTTGTATTGTTTCATGTTTTCTGAGGTAAGACCAAACATTAAATAATCTTTTCCCTTGGCATTTTTTCTTTTCCCTGCCATTTCCCTAGTTCCAAAATACCCCAAGTGATGGTCAGGACAAAATGTTAAGGCCATTTGGAAAGAAAAGAAGGAGAACAAGCTTACTGGATGAATGTGGGGTTGAATCTGGCGTTGGAAAAAATATTCCAAAGGATTTTCTTTGTTCCTACGTGGTGCCGGCACTACACCGAATTCCGTTGACACTCGATGTGGACAAAACATTGTTGTATGTCCTTCAACAATAATTAAAAAACTCATGTAAATCAAACGGCTATATGTACTATAAAACACAAAATGAGTACATGAAGATGAAAGATGCCACTGTAGTTGAAATAGCACTAGAAACAAAGTAGCTTCAATATTTCACAGGCATCATTTCATCAATCGCATGTCACACTACTTCCCTAAATAATTGGATGAACATCCAAATATGAAATTGTTGTAATGAATTGACACACTATTTCTTTTTTACCTTTTCACTAGAGATGTGATATGAACTAAAACGATAAATACTACGGAGTATAACTAGACAGCTTGTTCCCGTCCTAGACTGGACTTAAATAGAACAGACCATATTTAAATAGACCATACTAGACTATTTAACGGACCAAACCGATTCAAACCAGACCAAACCAACAAATTTCGGTCTAAGTAAAGACATCTTCATACACAAAAGAAATTTAGTTCCTGCTAAAATCCAACGAAAAAGCCAACCACCCATAACTATATGAAAACATAGAAAAGAAAGAAATCAGAAATACCGGGCATTTTGCAGAGAAAACAGGGCTTCATTGGGCAGTCAATGTAGGTCGCCCCCTTGAATCCCGCTTCATGGCCAGTTCTCTTGCAAACCTGAAAGAAGTTCAAAGAATAATCCAACTAAACAAATTTTTCATCTAAAACGAAACGAGGATCAATTTCATGGTCTTATGGAGATAAAAGTCCAAACCTTGCAGATTTTTTTAAGACTAATAGTGATATGGGGTTTCCCATTCTTTAAGGACGAGCCTTCTTCTACTTTCTTTTCATCCACTTTTCCTTCTTCTTCTTCTTGATCCTCTGTTTCCGATTCTCTTACCAAGACCTCTTCTTGGCCCTCTTCTTCCGATGAACTCTCTTCCGAGTCAGTATCGCGCTCCACGACCACTTTCGGGAAAGATGTTCTTCTGGTTTGCGGGGGCATTTTGGGAAGAGCAGAGAAAAACTAACTACCCAGTCACAGTATATGGATATTGTTGGAGAAAAAGCTTCAGTGATTGATTACTTGCAAAGGCGCAGACTTTAATTTGGGGAGGCGCAAAGAAGATGAAGGGAGTTGAAACTAGAAATGCTGAAGACCGACTTCACTTGGTTCATCAAATTGAAATGGCAGATGTGTCCTTGGTATTGTGGCTACTCGAGCAAGACTGGATAGGGGTGCTTTCGCCTTTCAGATGTGGTTAAATGGCGGGAGTCACGTGGCGCAAACGTAACCGCATTGGTGCTCCGTACAACTTACAAATCATGCGCCCGTTTGTTACCAGAAAAATGCCGGTTGTATTAGCCATTTTTTGGCTGATTTGACCATAATTAGCCTTTTGACCAGACCAATCAGCTAATAAGAGTGTTTGGTGAATTGGTTTTTTATTCCAAACAGCTAAAATACAAAATGCCAACAAAAGCAACGTTTAGGTAATGACTGTTCAAGAATCTATCGAACATTCTCATTCTACCTGGTGCTTTCTTCTCCTCTTGGTCCACTTCCGCAACATCTTCCTTGAAAGAAGACTAGCTTGCAGGTATTTCAGGCCTCCTTTTTTTAGCTCTACAACTTCTCTCGCAGTCCAACGCAGGGAGGAAAGAAAGTCAATTGAAAAATAAGCAACCCAGTGATTCTTTTTTAGCAACGTTGAGATTCTTGTTTTAATGTTTAGCCTTTTCTTAAATTAGCTCCAATTAGTTTTGTAGCATGAAAGTCATTTGAAAAAGTTTCAGGAAGTTTTGTGGGTTTAATACTTTTTATGTTAAAATAATAATAATAACAATATGAATAATAAGGAGTACAATAATAATAATAATGATAATAATAATAATAATAATAATAATAATAATAATAATGATAATATACAAACGGACAAGGACCACAAAAGATTGTACGTAATTGCTTGAAGGATGTAAAACAAAAGTGTACATTTTAAAATCACAAAAACGGTTTAGGCAATTGTATTAATTAAATTAACTGTTTAAAAATTAATTGATGTCCTCAATAGTCATTTAACAAGTTATCAGCTAATTGTAAACAATCATCTAACCAAACACCAATTTACGAACGACTAATACTATCAGCTAATCAAAACAGCCAACAGAATCCGCTGCAATCAATTTGCCAACACAATCAGCCAACAGTTATTTGTCAAACACCCCCTTAGTCAATTATCACGTCATACAAAACTCATATTACCCCTCTCTTTAGACATTCTTATTATTTAAACGATAAATAAAACTAACTAAAAATCGTTTGACTAATGTTTACGTAAATGAACGACAATAGTTAGTTCAATAAGAAAGTACATAGTAAAGTTTTGAATAGAATCAAAATAGTAAAATTTACAAAGTTTAAAGGGATGAATGAAGTATTAAAAAATATACTCCATATTGAATAAGATTGTTAATTATTGACCCAAATAGCATTTGTATATTAATAATTGTTGACAATTCACACTCTGTTAATATGCCAAATAGCCCTATCTAATAAGATGACTGCCTACCACCCCTTACACGCACGTGAGTGTTGTCAACTGTCAACCCTTGTTCCTAAGTGACCGTATATATCAAGAATGGTTGTGAAGCCTTTGAGTGTGGTGAGAAAAAATAGACCAACCTCTTTTGTGAAGCTGAGTGAGGCATGATGAGGAAGTTAGAATATGGTACTTGCTCCCTTAGCCTAGGAGTGCACAAGGAGACTATCGTAACCTACCTCTGGCCTACCTGAGTCGAATCCGGTCGACGGAAACGAATCCACAACAAAGATGTGTATAGTTTATATGATGCAATAATTATTGTCGATGTAATAAACTATTTGAAAACTCGTGAATCATTCACACCAATATTGATTTGTGCATTCATCGGTGATCGGTATAATTTACAACAAACTTTAATGTGTGGAAGATAAATTAATTGTACGAAGTATGTATCAATATATTAATTATATTAAAATTGAGTGTATACATTAAACATTGTTACTCAAGCTATTGCACTCTAAAACAGAAAGGAACTTTGCTCAAGAGAACTACATTACGAGTTCTACGAGTTTTTTCGAAGGATCCTGCAAGTTTTAAATATTCATTTATTTAATCTTTACATCAACAAAAGTGGTTTCAATCTATTTCCACCATCTAAGTTCAATAGCTATCGCATCAACAATGCCTAGCTTTATTATTCTAAATTATATTTCCCACTTTCATTGATTCATTTCATATCATTTGCCTTCCTTGTTTTTATTGATGTACATAACAGAAATACAAGTTTCACCTAAACCTCACTTTTCAATTAAATAAAAAAACAATTATTAAAAAAAACTTCACGTTCTATACCCAAACAACACTTGTAAATTTCCCCTTACATCCGTAACTTTAAATGGATTGAATACCTTTACAAAAACCATAATTCATACTTCGTATTTGCTTGGGAAGTGGTTTAAAATTGCCATTCGATTTCAGTTTTATAGTGTAGCAGTTACTAATACTTCTGAGTTTAAATCTTCTCTTTTTCCGGACGATTTAAAAGATTAACAATATACGATTATAAATTTAATTTTTGTTTTTTATTTCATCTAGTTATTTCATGGGTATCCACCCGACCATATCCCTTATTTTAACAACACTCTAAAATGATAGCACAATTTTTATGATCTTTTTACTCTTTCAAACTACATTTGAGACATTTTTTGTTCTCTTTTTACTCTTTCAAACTACATTTGAGAGTTAAGACATATTGAACGTCTTGAATCATATTCAGCCTAAAGTGCCAACTACCAAAAATGAATGATATAGGATTTGGGATCCAATGTACATTATGTATATTTGTATGATACTATCACGGGTGAAATCGTCTACCTTATCAAGACTAAATCAAGACCAATACCTTCAAATGCACCATCACATACACATGGTGATATTTTGTATTATCCAACAATCCATAATTCCTTTTTAGTTGCATGTGAAGCTCGTATTTGATCACCAGGTCAAATTGCCCAAGCTGATCCTGATCCTAAGTCGGCCAGTCCTTAAGGGAAAAACATGGGAACCAGACCTTTTTTTTCATTTTTCTATATATTTTTAACCCTTCCCCACCTCCTTCTCACCTTAATTCAACTTTTAAATCGACTTACACATTTTTTTAAAGGCTAATAAAAGGTCAAATAGGCCCCTGTAACCGTCCGAAATGCTCAACTCGCCCCCTGAACTCTAAAAAGCTCCAATTCACCCTCTGAACTCGACAAAAAAGTTCAAATCTCATTTTTTGCAGGTAAAAGTCTGGTCACCGCCATGTCACTCGATCAGATGCCAACCATACATCCCACGTGGAAATTTAAGGGGTCAAATAGGCCCCTGAACTTGACAGAGTTGTTCAATTTGCCCCCTCAACCGTTAAAAAGTGTAAGAATTACAAAAAAATGAAAATACAAATACTCCCTCCGTCCCCAAAACAACTTCCCGCTTTGACTTACACACATTTTTATGTAAGTTAAAGTGGGAAGTTAACCTTACCAAAATACCCTTTCTGGGAGTTAGTAGCCGCCAAAGGGAAAGAGGGAAAAGGGTTAAAGAAGGGGTGAATGAACAGTGGTTGGGGGGATAAACAGTGCAAATCCAAAAAAAAATAAATCTAATAAAAAGCCATGAGTGGATGGAAAGGTTGTACACTCATTACATTTACATCTATTTGACCTTCTACACTACTAATCACCACACAAGTTTTCAAAGTTCCCCTCCAAAAAATTAACTATTTTCCCAATTACAAATTTTCCCTCCAGCCATTTCTATTTATACTACCTGAACTACAACTACAAGAACAATTAGTATGCAGTGGAACTGTCCCATGGATGAAAGAAGAAATGAAGAGGGCATATGGCAGAGTGAAAGTGCAGGCCCTATGGTGGTTTTCGAAATCCCAGAGTCTCCACAAACAACAAATGAGTCACAAAATCACACTTTGCCAAGCTAACAAATGAAGAGAGGGGATGCATAATACAGATTCTTTTAGCACATTGCACAAAGGGTATACTTCAGAGGGGCATAGTAAGTAAGACAGAACTGAAGTACAACATTTCAAGATGCGCAATCAACTACTTGTGGACTAAAGCAAGAGAGCAGATGGCAGAGGCAAAGTGCATCAATATGGACAGCTTTCAAAAGGAAAATGTAGGTAGGAAAAGGTTAACAATTGACTGGGAAATCATTAAGGACATCCCACTTCATAAGAGAAAGAATATCAGAGCTTTAGGATATGCCATGCACATTTCAATGTCTAGTGTGCACAGACTGGTAAAAGCTAAACACATAAAAAGGCATTCAAATGCAATCAAACCTTTGTTGACCGAGGTGGGGAAACTTAAAAGGTTAGAATTCTGTTTAACACACACTCACTGACCCACTCTCCAAACTATCCCCACTTTTCATCACTTTATGATTACCTTCACATTGATGAGAAGTGGTTTTTCCTGTCAAGAGAAACCACATGCTTTTACACTCACTCTAGTGAAGAAGATCCTTATAGGCCTGCTTAGTCAAAAAAAAATACCGAAGATAATGTTTTTAGCAGTAGTGGGCAGATCAAGATTTGGTGAGACTCGGGAGGTATTATGGGATGGGAAGATAGGGATATTCCCTTTCACATTTGAAGACATAGCAAAGAGATCAAGTAAGAATAGATGTGCAGGCACATTAGAGACAAAGCCTACTCTAAGTGTCACAAGACATGTGATGAAGGAAATGATGCTACAGAATGTTCTGCCAGCAATCAAGTCCAAGTGGCCAGATGCACTAAATAAAAGGGTTATAATTCAGCAGGACAATGCAAGATCAAACATAGATGTCAAAGATGAAGACTTTGTTAAGAGTGAAACAGAGTGGATGTGACATATAACTGACATTCCAACCACCTAATAACCCAGATCTTAATGTCTTAGATCTGGGCTTTTTAGGGCTATAGACACAATTAAAGAACAGAAAGCCCTAAAAACAATTGCTCAGCTAACAGATGCATTGTGTACATCTTTTGATGAACAGACACCATCAACTTTAAACAAAGTCTTCCTCAGCTATCAATATGTCATGGAAGAAATACTAAAGCATAAGGGTGGAAATCATTACAAGCTGAAACATGTAGGCAAAGACAGACTTGAAAGACAAGGTTTGTTACCCAGGAATGTAAAAGTCACCCCTTAACTAGTACAAGAAGCAAGAGCAACATTGATTGACATGCAGACAGGAGGGACACAAGCAGAATAACATGCCTAGTGAGGTGTGAGTTCATAAGTGAAGATCATGATGATCTTCAAGAATGAACTCAGTTTTTTTGTATGTACAGCCATAGGTGGCAAAAGTACATTAATTTTTGTATAGAGACAATGGGAGGAAAAAGATAAATTTTGTATGTACTGACATAGGTGGCAAAAGTACTTTATTTTTTATGTATTGCCATATGAGACAAAAGTACATAATTTTTGTATGCACTGCCATAGGTGGCAAAAGTACTTTATTTTTGTATGTAATGCCTTAAATTCCAAGTTAATGATAGTCCTTTAGTATTGAATGTACTGTATAAACATTAACACTGTCATCAAGCTTGGCCTCCAACACTTATTTCAAGTGGGTGGCACAAGCTATACCATAAGATAATCAACTACATCCTAATGTTTCAGAGCATACTACCCCCATTCATCATTAGTTCATGCATAACAGAGGCTACATCACACTCACTTCAATGAAGTCATGCATCATATAGGTCAATGACATAACAGAGGCCACATGACAATGATTTGAATCAAATCATTGTTTATATAGGTCAATGACCATGATAATCAACACAATCATACACAATTTAGAGTACATCATATAGGTCAATCACCATGGTATTCAACACAATCAGACACAAGTTAGGGTACATCATAAAGGTCAATCACCATGGTAATCAACGCAATCGGGCACAAGTTAGGGTATATCATATAGGTCAATCACCATGGTAATCAACACAATTAGGCAAAAGAGAGGCTACATCACATTGTTTTGAATCAAAGCATGCATCATAGAGGTCAATCACCATGGTAATCAACACAATCAAGCACAATTTAGGGTACATCATATAGGTCAACCACCATGATAACCAACACAATGAGGCACAAGTTAGGGTACATCATATACACATAATAAAGGCTACATCACACTCATATAAGACAAAATGGTTAAACCAAAACAACAAAAATTGTATTCATCACATGCATCAATTTAGTCAGAGTTGTTAACAACAATACCACATTAAACAACCAGCGTACATCACAACTTAATGAAAAAGAAACTACGTTGCAGGCTTCCCTCAGAAAACGGCATCCAAGGACGACGACGATCGTGACCGAACATATGGTCCAATGAGTCTGGAGACCATGGCGGCTTTGAGGTCACTTCTTCCCCGTCAGAGTCTTGAAATCCCTCGTATGTGTCCTCTGCGTAATCGGATCCCCATTTCTTGCGTATAGACCATCCAGAATCAGATTCCGGAGTATTCCACCCCCTGCATGTCTCAAATTCGATTTTGTCCTCATCGACGGTCGGAGCCGAATTCGGAATGGTCACCACTTCCCCAACCAGATTAGGGTTTGTAGCATCAGTGTTCAAATCAGTATTGGGTGACTTATTAGATTCAGGATATGTTGGTGACACATCCGCAGAATCAGTGGAGGCCATCGAAGAACCGGAGAGAGAGAGATGATGAAGAAGGGAGATGATGATGAAGGAGAGAGAGAGAGAGAGAGAGAGAGAGAGAGAGAGAGAGAGAGAGAGAGAGACTTTGATGAAGAAGGGAGAGAGACATACGAAGGGATAGGTAGAATATGCGGTGGATGGAGTAAATGAGGGGACTAAGTTGCTATTTAAGGAAATGAGAAACAAATGAAGTTAAATTAGGGAAAGCCAAATAAAGAAAGTGCGAAGTTGTTTCAGAGACGAAGGGAGTATAAAATAAGATACAAATCGGAAGTACAAAATATAGACATTTATTAAAAAATATAATAAGGATATATATATATATATATATATATATATATATATATATATATATATAGATATAGATATAGATATAGATATATATAGAAATTATATATAGAAAAATGCAGTTAACTTCCAAAAATCATTTGACGACCTTCCGGATTGAGTATTTAGCTGAATTTTTTTGTTAATAAACTAGACTTGATGAAGAACATGTCATAACAATTCCATCAAAAAATTCCACCGAGAAGCCGGCCAAAAGCCATTCGACCGGACAGCCCCTCTAGTGCGGCCGGACGCACATGAATACCCTCTCTCTCTCTCTCTATATATATATATATATATATATATATATATATATCCCTGTCTTCTATAAGCATTAATTTTGTTAGGGGTTTAATGGTCATGAAAAATTTGTTCGTGTCGCTTGATGCATTGGCCGATTGTACTGGATGCATATTTAGTCAAGCATATTGCGGTTATGGCAGACTAAAGGGAGACGGCATTCAACTATGCCGTTAAACCCCGAGTATGACTTCTGCAACTTCACACAATTTGGGATAAATAAATACAGAGTACTACATATTAATGAGCAATTAAACCTTCCTTTCCCTCTCGCCCTGATTCTGCCCGACCCTTCCTCTACTTCTTTTTCATTCACGGTCCTGCGCCCCAGCCGTGGTTGTCAAACGGTTATTTCATTTGGATATTGTCATCGATTATACGCCTAATCATATTTGGCACCTGGTATTGAACAAATTTTAGATTTCTTCGCATCCTTTTGTAAGTTCATTATTCTCTGCTTGATCATGTTGCTTCTTTTATCTGTTTTCTTTTTTTTCAATTTAAACTGCTATGTGTTTATGTTCCTTTATCATCCTGACTTGCCATCTTTTCTCCTGTATTTCTTCACATCAGTATGCTTATATTATTTGTTCATAGTTTGTATCTCTTTATTTTTCTTTGCTTGTTATGTGTTTGGTGAAATGTTCAAATGAAATCCTCTACTAACTATCTGTCTTTTACTTACAGTTGGAGGCTGTTTTGTTTTATTTTTCCTCTCCTTTTGGTTTCCTTACATGTGTTGGAATGTGCACATGGATTACAGAGGAAGCTGTAATCCCTCCATTCTTTGAGACTATAGAGAAAGCTGGACAGAATCCAAAGACTTTTTGTGTTGGCACTAAAGAAGAGATGCTTTGTTTCGGAGAAGAACGAGACTTTATATCCCACATGATTGATGATAGTGTTCAGCTCATCTCATATGTGGGCTCGAGCTTACATGAATGGATTGTCAATATGAGATAAACAAACATGCTGCTAAAGGTAGTTTTCACCACTGAGTTTGGAAAATATATTTCAAACGATGTTCATCTGCCATTTAGTGATTTCAGTCACTTCCACCAAATTCACCCTTACCAAACGGGTTTGTTATCTGGTAACAAACCATGTTTCTTTGAAATATATTTCAAACGATGTTCATCTGCCATTTATACTTGATTATTAACTACTAAACATGTTTCTTTTAAACTCGAGTTGTGCCTTGTATGAATACATTTCATGGGAAGTGAGGATTTCTAATGCCCATTCCAAACTGTTGCATTGCTCAATGTAGAATAATATTTAAGAACTTTTGTTCTATTATCAAAATGGTTTACAATGCTATAAATTTCGACTTCAAACTGCCTTAATCCTCATTCCCCTTTATAAGTTTTATACCATACAAAAAAAATCTAAACATATGTTATGAAAAGTCATATTTCCTTTTCCTCTGCATATTCTAGGAGTATTTGTGTGGTAGGTATTTGTTTGGTTAATTTTTTTAGTCTACGTACGTAGGTTCCATTTTCATGACGAACACTCAACTATAATTATGGAGTATAATTTGATAATGACATATATATGTCTGAATATTAATGTGATTTGGATGAAGAAGAATAAAAAGATCATTTGGTTTGATTTTGGCTTAAGGATGCATTTAACATTCTGTTGCTAACCTTAATATAATGGCCTAACGGAGTAAAGCTTAAAGTAGTAGTCTTTTTTGTTTTGCTTTTTATATCAGATAAAATCAGTCTGAAATATTTTTAACATTTATGGAACTTCATGTAGCTCACACAATTCCCGATTACCAGTACCTATGTTGGGTTGTTTTTTTTACTTAATGAACTCCAAAGAAGAAAAACTTGGAGAATCTATATAAAAAAAGAGAATGTCTTGAGAGGAGTAGAAAAATTAAGAAACTCAAATAATTTTGAGGTTGATGAGGAGATATACATAGTTCAGAAGGGGAGAAAACTCAAAATATTTTGACAGGTTACCATTTTATTGTTAAAAGCTAATATTATCCTTGTTCACAGTTGCTAATAAAGCTTATATTAAACTTTATTAGCGCATGCTACACAGTTTGATTTGTCTTTTGAAATCTAGGGCTAACTAACTTCTTTGTTAAGCTACACTCTTGAAAATGTTGCTCTTAATATAACGGCTTAACATGTTAAAGTTTAAAATAGTAGTCTTTTTTATTTGCTTATTTTATCAGATAAAATCAAATTCATGCCCACCTAATACTATACACACATGTGGCCCACTCAAATATCAAATTGCCAATATAAATATCTATATGCTTTAACCCAATTAACTTTAACTTAAAAAATAAAAAGTGGGAAATTTTGTCTCAATTAATTTTGAAATATGTCTTTTTCAATACTTATACTTATTTCACTATATGTAAAGTAGATGGGTATGTTATTGAAAATTAAGTTTCCTATTAATTTAAATTTTACATTTTCAAGTTGTGTAGCTCATCCATATCACTTATTTTGTTCTACTTTTATGTTTTAGGCTGGAGTAATTGTTCATGTTTTGAACTAAGCGTTTTCCGCCTTACAGGCAGGGTTGCCATCTTTACCAGATTATGCATTTATACCTATGGATTTATATGGTAATTGTTTTTGTTGTTTTCCTCTCATTGTGTTTCCTCTTTTTTGTTGAACCAATCTATCTGGTTTTTATGTGGGATTTCTACTTAGACATTTACACCGGTTGTATTAAGCGATTTAACAAGAAAAGAAGTACCTCTATGTGACATTGATATTTGATTTCCTAGAATATATGTCATAAATGGGTGGTGGTGGCATCATAGAAGGTTTGTTTGTCATCTAACCTTGAAGTACCAATTGCATCCTCCTCATCACAACGAATGCAATGAGATTGGGTTTTTCATTTTGCAGAAACCTTTTTTTAGACAACAAACTAAAAAAGATTCACGGTATATATTTTATTCATTAGGTTTCTTTATCAATTTCTAACAAAATTATGTATTCGAATAGTGTATTCATATTACCTTTATATTCACTCAACCTAGCCTGATTAATTAATATACATACAATGGTCTTGGGAATTAACACGAACGCGCATCGCGCGTTACAAAACTAGTATATAGAATAAGGATCAAATGAGAAGAGTGTTTATCGTAAGAAGTGAGAATGCATCTGGTGCGTTCATTTTAAGATCTGTGCATCATATTAGAAAAAAAGAGCACGGGAAAGTGCAAAAAATATTTAAATAGTGGTGCTAGACGCAATGTCATTTCCGTAATTAATCAGAACTTTTCTGCCATCGCAAAAAGTGCATCAGATTAGCAAAAAAGTGCATCAGGAATAGGTAAATGTGTAACTTCTCACTTCTCACGTTAAGATGTCTTCTCATTAGAACCCGACCCTATATATGTATATATATATATATATATATATATATATATATATATATATATATATATATATATATATATATATATATAGAGAGAGAGAGAGAGAGAGAGAGAGTCATTCTCCTGTCCAGCAGGAGAATATATACATATATATATATATATACATACATACATATATATATATATATACATATATATATATATATATATATACATATATATATATATATACATATACATATATATACATATACATATATATATATGTATATATATATATATATATATATATATATATATATATATATATATATATATATACACACACACACACACATATATATATATACATACATTTATATACATATACATATACATATATATATATATACATATATATATATATATATATACACACACACACACACACACACATATATATATATATATATATAGAATTGGGATCATATACAAACCCATCTTAATTTACAAAATGCAAACTAATCACAGCCCTTCATCTAAGCCAATATTTTGGCCGCCTGTACGCCCTACACCGAATCCACGTGAGGGTTTTTTGGGCAATGCAACTTTGTCTAAACATGGAAATAGAATCACGTTCCAGCTTTCTTTCCTTAACACTCTGTTTCCATATTTGCGATCAACACCACGTAGTCCTCACCACGTAGTCGAGTAACTGCTGCGCCTTCATGTCATCCCTGCGCTTCATCTGCTTCTCTCCATTCTTGTGTCGTTGAAAGGCTAGCTTAATCAGGATGTCCTCAAACGCCGTGGAATCTGAATCAGGTGGGGTTCATGATCTGAATTTGAATACAAAAAAACTTCTATGAGAATGGCGTAGGAATTGTGTTTGATTCCAAAATATCTCAACTGCCATTTAACGCCCAAGAGTTGCAGATTATGTTGTTTTTTTCATTTAAGATGAAAATTGATTGAATAATTAACAATGCTACTGTCACATTATACTTCTGTGAAATTCATGGTTGTTTATGTTCTGCGGTTTGCATGCACAAGGATTCACTGTAGTACTTTTACATCCCTTCCTTTCAAACATAGCTTGAATTTTTTTTCATTTTTTCCTCCTAGTCAAAGTTCGTAGTTAACATGCAGAAATATTTTATTCATGGTGCACTTCGAATGCAAAGACGTTTATTGTTATCCATTTTTTCTTATATCCAATTTTTATTTTTTTTGGTGTTATTTCTTTTATATAGGTGTGAAATGTAATATAGAAATTTCTCCTGGTTCTACAAAGTATTGGACTCCTGAATGTCAACCTAATAAGAAACCATTTGTTGGCATGCTCTTTCCTGATCTAGAAGCTGGCATTGAATTTTACAAAGTGTATGCAGCTGAAGTGGGTTTCACGGTTCGTAAGCATACATTAACGAAGGCCAAGGATGGTCATCCTAAGTTGAATTATTTGTTATGTAGTAGAGCGGGTTATAAGAATAATGGACGTACTACGGTAGTTAATACAGTTGTCCCTGTTGTCGTTGATAGTGGTGTTTCTACATCAAAAGGTAGTAAGCAAAATAGAAAACGGGTGTCAAATAGGATTGGATGCAAAGCACTTTTAACTCTAAAATTTGCTGGTAATGATGGTTTTTCTGTCTTTGCGTTTGAGGAGCGTCACAATCATTCCATGTGTTCTGAACAGTCAAAACAATTCCTAAAAGTTAATAGGAATTTAGATCTCGGTCATCAAAAGTTTGTTTTAAATTGTTTTAGAGCAAATATTGGTACAAAGAAATCATATAGGTTGTATAAGGAGACTGTAGGGGGTTATTCTAACATTGGCGCGACTGTTGTGGATTTTAAGAACTTTAAGCGCGACCTTATGGCCTACATATCTGGAGTCGATGCCCAAATGGTCATTGATAAGCTATTCAGGAAACAAGAGGTGTGCTCCGCTTTTTTCTTTGATTATGATGTTGATGATAGTGAGCAGCTCACAAGATTGTTTTGGGTGGATCCCATTTGCCGCAAGAACTATGCACTCTTTGGTGATGTTGTTTCATTTGAAGCTACGTATGGAACAAATAGGTTTGTTTTTTTCTATTCCAGACGAATTATTTGAATTTTATTCAGAAATTTGAATTATGTGCACCTTGACCATATGTGGTTTGCATCTATCATAACTGAATTATGCACCTACCATTTGGCTGCTCAATTGGTAAATTCTATTTATTATATTGGCAGGTACAATATGGTCTTCGGTCCTTTCACAGGCGTTGATAATCACCGAAAGTGCATTACCTTTGGCGCCGGTTTGTTACTTAAGGAGGATGTGGATTCCTACACTTGGCTTTTCACACGTTTCATGCATGCAATGGGACGTGAACCGACCTGCATTATTACAGACCAAGACCCAGCTATGCGCATTGCAATTGAGAAGGTTTTTTCAACTTCCAAACATCGGTATTGTATGTGGCATATTATGTCAAAAGTTACACAGAAGGTAGGTCCGGTCTTAAGTAATAATCAAGCTTTTATGTCGTCATTGAATTCAATTGTGTGGAGTCATTATCTTGACACAACCCAATTTGAAGCTAAGTGGACAACTCTCATGAAAGAATATGACTTGACAGCACATGATTGGTTTTGTCACATGTTTGAGTTGCGCAGATGGTGGATTCCTTCTTATTTTAGAGATACTTTTATGGCTGGTTTACTTCGTACCACGTCGCGCTCTGAGAGTGAGAATTCCTTCTTTCGGGAATTTACTAACCCACACTTTAGCTTAGTTGAATTTTTAATGCAGTTTGAGAGTGCAATGGATGCACAGAGGCATAATAATGACAAATTGAATTCTGATTCGGAGTCTTACATTCCAGATCTCAAGACACCTTTAACAATGGAAAAGGCAGCCGCTGATGTCTTCACGCTCTCTGTTTTTTATGACCTGCAAACGGAAATATGTTCAGCTTGTTTTGCATGTCGCGTGTTACATCTTGATGGCCGTGATGGTGTTTTTGACTATGAAATTCGTGATGATCGGAATTTGGTGTTTAAAGTTCATTTTGAAATTTCATATATGAAGGCGGAGTGTAGTTGTAAATTCTTCCAGCGGATTGGTTTGGTTTGTCGTCACATCTTTCTTGTCTTAAAAGATTTGAAAGTTGAACAGATTCCAGAACATTTAGTTAATACCCGTTGGTGTAAGAAGGGTTTAATCAAACCGTTGTCCAAAATCTCTGATTCTGTATTTCAGCAAAATGTCACGTTACAGGAGAATAAGATGTGTGTGAACTCTCTATGGTCTGATATATATGCATGCATGGCTCTTGTTGAAAATAACCCAAGTTACTTGCAACCGTTTTCAGGCATTATTAAAGATCAGAAAGAGATTCTTCTTTCCCTTCAGAGCGGGGTTGCACAGTCATCAACGAAGCAGTCAGTATTTGAGTCCTTTTATGGTTCCACTGCGCCTTCTGTCATCACGGTTCATCCTCCACAACAGGCCAGGAATAAAGGTTCAAGACGTAGAATCAAGTCTTCCAAAGAGCTTTCTATCCAAGAATCTAAATGTCCCAAGAAACTTTGTCGTTCGTGCAATGAGATGAGCCATCATGATAGCCGGAATTGTCCGTTGAATAAATAGCTACTGGATTATCTTTGTTTTTTACCCCGTTGGATCTAGACTTTTGACAAATTATATCTGCGAATATTGTTTTGTGTTTTATAAATTACATCATTTGTAAACATCATTTGTATGCATATATTCGAATACACTTATGTGCACCCTACATTTCTACACTATCCAAGACTACTCATATACGTTCAATTTGTTTCCCCATACTTTGGTGCTTTTTCTTTATTTTTTGATCAGTAAATACGCGACCAGAATGGAATAGACTATGTAATTACAACTTAATTCACAAAGGTAATTTTTCCTAAGTGCACCATATATCCACAAATGTAATTATAACTTAAGTTGCACTCCAAATTACTTGTAATTACAACATACATTTACACAAATGTAATTAAAAAAAATTCACAGGATCATATTCTAAAGTGCACACTTCAATCCCAAATGTTGCAATAGCCCAATAATGTGCACCAGAAAATATATTCAACTGCACCCTGGATTTACACATGCTGCATTATTAATTACTTTGAATTCTATACATTCACAATCGATTATCTCATGCAAAATTAATTACTATTTGAAAATATTGGATGTTATGCAATTTAATTTAATTAACTACAAGCATAAATCAAATTAAAGAAAACTCATGTAAACCTTGAACATATATTAGAGAGAAATTGTATTCAACGTCTTGAATCACACACAAACAACAATTACAAACCTTTTTTTAATTTAAAAATCCAAATACGTCATTGTAATCTGTAATGTGAAAACAGAGTCAAACAGATCTGAACTTCAAATTTCACTAAATTCACTAATTGGCCGTTGCTCCCTTCTTTCGGTCTGCCAGCATTTGTTTCTCTTCTTTAGCTTTCTTTGCAAAGTTCCTTGCCTTCACTAAGTTTGACTGCATGTACTCATTATTTTCATTCAGGAGTATTGCAGAAATGTACTTCACGCGTAACATCCCTACCAGTTTTGTGTCTGTTTCCTTCAGCCCAATATTCCATCCTTGCAAGCCTTGCCCTTGATATGTTTCCATATGCCGCATTGTGAAAATGCCGTAGTCGTACAAGTTCTTCGTCTGCCTCCACTCCATTCCTAGCCTCTTTGGTGTTGCCTTCCTTACTTTCTCAGATTTGGTCATCATATTTCTTGAATCCATGTACTTCACAAACATATTCATCTGCACAAAAGTAATTTAATTTATCACGTACCCAAAAAATTACGACAGTGCACCTTACCCTAAGTACTAGTTACATAATATTATTGCGTACCACTATTTGAGGCATTTCCCCGTATTTATCAATATTGCGCGCTCTAGCAGATGAGCTATCAATGATATCCACACGCTTCAGCTTAGTATTCAGACAAAGTACATAGCAGTGATGCACTTGCATTATCGGGAAGAAAAACTGCACCAAAATAACCATTTTTTACAATTTGCAAATTAATAGCAATGCATTATAATTCAATAAAACATGCATACCAAATCAACTTTTGAAAGTGCAGTGTGGACTTTTATTGCTTCCAACCCAAATTCAATGGCTTCCACAAAAAGGGGGTAAGCACTGTCAGCACTCAATCCCAGGTCTGCCTGTGTCTCAAGCTACAACACAATTCCAAAGTACTTAAACTCAGCTGTAATACTCATACATTGTGTACTAAATACAATTTAAAATAAATAAACAAAACAATTAGTTATTTTTTAATGTGTACTTACACAGGGCAAGACTTTAGCAAATACTCTACTGGTAGACTCACTGCTTCGGTCTTTCTCTTTACAATTTAACGTGAATGCCGAAGCATTGATTACACTTTCCTCAATGTGGCAACCATCCTTGATGCTCATCAGTTGTCCGCGGGTAAGCTTCAATTGGTTAAGGCCTTTGAAAATAACCTCATTCCTATACAGTTTGCATTCAATTAGTTATGTGCATGCACTAATATTTTCCCACATGTTTAAAGTAAAAATCAAATTTGGATTTCACAGTGCACTTACGCATCTCCATCAACGTCAAGAAGTATCCAACCGCCCATTGCGCGTTCAACTACGGTTAATGCATCACTTGGATCGATAAGTCTTCTTAAGTAGGGTGATTTCATTGTAGCTCCAGCAGTTTGTTTTCTTTTTAGCTGCCCCAATTCTTCTGTCTCTACAATCTCCTGTTGGAATTCATGTAAAAAAATATTAACAGTAATAGTACTCTTCACTTTTCAAGCAAACAAAATCTGCATACACCTTCCAGTTCATCTGCACTCTATCAAAACATCACTCCTTTTTACAGTTTTTTTTATTACCTTTCTGATTTCCGGCAAGGGATTGACATGTGAACTTGATTGACCCCCACCCGCTACCATTTCGTCATTTAAAACAAACTGCACACTGCCATCAGCTTTGTCCTTCCCCTTTTCTTGTATATTGTTCTTCTCAAACCCCAGAAGAGCACCATCTCTTACTTCATTCGGTGCAATGTCTTGTGTGAGACCTATACTAAATGTTGGCAGATCTTCCCTCCTTTGAGGAACGTTTGTTCTCTTTATACTATCCACCTCAGCGTGTGCTAAGATTTCAAGGTTGACCGGGTTCGACAAAAATACCTCCATCTCCCTGTCCATCTGTGTAGGTGTGGCAAAATCCTGAGAATGCTTCTGTAAAACAGCCATCAACATATTCGTCGCTTCACCTAACTCTTTGAACTCTTCACTTCCACGAAGTACATCAGGAGCTTCATCTAACATCTTCATGATTTCAGTCGTTTTCTTAACAAATGTCATGGCCTTATTAGCAAAGCGTTTCCGAACGTCCTGTAATTTGCAAAAAAAAAAAAGATAAATTAAGTTTTTGCTAACTTAGAAGCAACAATCTGGAAAAGGAGGAGTCAAGCACACAACAGTACACATAATTGCACATCAAAATAACTAATCTGCACATTAATTCCTTCATAAGCATGCTACAATACAAATAAGTGCACCCCACATGTAGTCTTCTGTTTGCACATAAGCACATTATTTTCCTATACCTCTTCTGCACCCGGTGCTGTCGAGGGCTCTCCCACATCCTCTGTTTTGTCTTCAGCATGGACACTTTTCCCGGTCTCTCGGGTGATTGTCATCTTCTCGTCTAGATACCCTAAACCAAATCCTCCAGCCTCTATTTCTTCTGATTCTCTCTCCCTCAATAACGGTGTGTTCCATCCTATTAGAGCTGGAACCTTCCTTGGAACGCTTCTTCTATATACCACCATCTTATCCACATATAACACCTACAAAATATATGAATAAAAGAATTACTTCAACTTTATTAACGCTATTCATATGAATATTAACTTCATCAGAAGCACATCAAATTTTGCATACTCATTATTGATTTCCATATTTACCTTAAGTATTGTGCACATTGTTTTCCCTCACAAAAAAATATCACTTAATATGGCATTAAAATGCTAGTTCACTTGACTGTAAATGCACTTTCAGAAACTACAATTCCTAACTAAATCACTAATTCATCAGTGTTATTGATAGAGTATATCTCTAGAGAGAAGTGAGAGCTAGAGAGAGAAGTAGTATATTTGCTTGGTATTAATGAATTCTGAACCCCTACAACTACTCCCAAGGGGAGTATTTATAGAGAAAATACGGGCTGAGCTCCCAAGCCTTGGGCTTGGGAGGCCCATTTACAACTGGACCGCTACTGGGCCGAATACAAAGCCACTAATGGGCTGTACAAATGAGTAAGTGTAGAATCCGGTTCTGTGAGGTCTTCGTGGCCGACGAGGGCGTGGCCGACGAGGGCACGGCCGACGAGGGCACCCGGGTTCCTTGGGCTCAGGACCATAATCTGTGTTGGCCCCTTTTCGGCCGACGGGGGCGTCTTGGCCGACGAGGGCGCCACTTTGTTGTCTTATGCTTTCTGTTCTTCCGAGTATGTGGGTCCGGGGGCTCAGACCCATATACTCCATCAGGAGTCCCCCACTCTCTAAGCTGAGACGTAGACGAAGTGAAGGAGAGTAGATTTCTATGCTTTGTTGCCCTTGGCCGTTACCTGTTCCTTGTTGTGGACAGGGAGGCCGTTGTTTTACTTGATGTCTTTGTTTTGGGACGATGAGTGTCCTTCTTTCAATGGTGGCCGTTGAAAGGCACGTTTTACTTGGGCGTTGATGGTTGAAGTTTGTGTTTGGGCCGATGAGGCCACTGAAGTTGATCCTTGCTTCGAGGACGATGGCGTCTTTCCCTTTGGATGGCCGATGGGGGTGTTTGCGCACTCCTTTTGGCCGTCGTTGATTGGCTTTCATGTTCCTGGCCGAAGAGCCCATCGTGATTAAGTGATGGCGGAGGACGATGAGTGTTCTTGCCTTAGGTGGCCCGTTGGCCGTTGCTGATGACGTTGTGTGCCTTTGGCCGACGAGGCGCAGTGTGATACATGGCCGATGTGGCCATGCTTTGTGGTTACCTTTTTTGCATTTTCTCTTTGTTTTGTTGAGGCCGGTGTGGTCCCCCAGTCCTTCACTGCTTCAGGCCGAAGAGTGTGAGGGGTGAAGGAGTTGCTTGAGCCCCTGGCCGAAGCGGCCTCTCCGTAGTCCCCCTGAATCCAACCCTCATGGCGATTTTCTGGCCAAGGTAACCCTGTGGGAGAACCCTTGTGCGCAGATCGCTTGTAGAGAGTTATCATCAAGGGTCATGACGAGGAGCCGATGGCTTGTGGGCTCTTGTTTCCTTTGGTCCTGTGGCCGTTACGTTCCTGGCCGTTGCCGTCTCCTTATTGTTTGGCAGTTGTGATCTTGGCGAGCAAGTGGGACGTTGTGGGCGCTTGCTGGCATTTGTAAAGCCGGTAAGCGTGTGGGCCGTAGAGTCTGATCTGGCATTGGGCTCTTGATATGTAGATTGGCCCGTTGGTGACGTGGTGGCCCCCCATTGGTGGCCGTTGATGTGGCCATTGGGAGGGTGCCACGTGTAGTGACCGTTGGGTGGGGGGTTCTATAAATACCCCTCCCCCTCCGACGAGAAACCACATTTGCATTCTGAATTGTCGAAGTGCTGGCCATTTTTCTAGAGAGATAAACTCCCAAGCTTGTTCTTCGTGTTCTTCGTTGTTCAAGGTTAGTGTTCATCGCGATCTTCCTCACTTTTCATATTTTGCTTCCTAGACTATTGATCTAGTGTTAGGCGTTTGAACACCCTTAGATCTTAAGTTAGTCTCCTTAGGCCCGTAGTAGTAGTTATGAAGAGCTTGAACGAAGACTACTACCCCTACGACGACCAGCCCTCCACGAGGTCACTTGACTACGAGGTGCTCGAGGAGTTCGAGGAGGAGATAGAACATTTAAGTCCCTACAAATCCGAAGGGCCGGTGGACGAGGAAGGCGAGGACGAGGAGTCTGCCTCCTCTTCAAAAGGTGAGGACGTAGGTGCGTCCCGAGTGGTGGACGGGGCGTCCACTTCTGCTGTCATTCCCTGCCCGAGGCCGGTGTCTGCCGTGAAGGGAGCAGTTAAGCCGAAGAGGGTGAGGAGGCCGAAGAATGGGCCGGGCATCTCCTACCTGGATCTCACCAATATCTTTTTGATCAAGCCGGAGAGCAGTGCGGCCGACTATCTTGTTGCCCAGATGTACGTGGGGCCGTTCGGGCGGGTTAGGGCACCCAGGCCGACGGACCATGTTCTTCTTCCGCCACCGGGATACTTTGGGGTATACCCGATGAGTTTTGCTAAGGGGTTGAGGTTCCCCCTTCACCCTTTCATCACTGAGTACCTGGACATGGTAGAGCTTCCTCCGGCCTTGCTGACGCCGAACAGTTATTCCTTGATGGTGGGCTTCTTACTCCGGTGTGAGGAGCTGGGCTACAGGCCGACAACGGCCCTATTCATGAATTTGTACCAGATCGGCCGAGGAAGCCACAAGAACTGTGCGGCCTATGCTACTCTTCAACAGCTGCCGAAGAAGAGGAGCTTCACGGACTTGCCTTCGTCCATTCATGGGTGGAAGAGTAAGTTCGTTTTCGTATCCCTGGGTGAGAGTGGCACCGAGTTCCCCTCTCTCGGCCATACCGGGAGGTTCAATCTCCATGACCCGCCGAAGAGCTCGATCTTGGACGCTCAGGTGGAGGCTTTCTTGGAAGGGGGGCCGAGGAGCGTGAAGGATTACGTTACTGAATACAAGATGACCGCTCTCGGCTTCTTTAGATACCATTTGTATGGCGATAAGGAGGATGACCTCCAACTCTGGCCGAGGATGACCACCACCTTTGAAGAGGCCGACGGCCCGAATTTGGGCATCCCTGCTGAGGCCGATGGTAATTATTTCTTCGGCTTTCTGTCTTTATGTTTTGTTCCTTTGCCTTACTAATCTGTTGTGTTTTTCCTTTGTAGATTTTGCCATGGACCGACGTTCCATAATGGCTATTGCCAAGGCCAAAGCGGCCGAGGAGCTGGCTGCTAAGGCGGCCGAGGCGGCCAGACGTGCCGCGGCCGATGGGAGCGGGGCTACTACTGATGCGGCCCCAAGGCCTGCCCAATCGAAGAAGAAGAGGCTGGCCAATGACGGCCAGAAAAAATTGACCGAAGCCGGCCTGAACGTCTCGAAGAAGACGAAGATGGCGCCGTCTCCTTCCCCGGCTAGCGAGGCCGGTACTCTGACGGTCCCGCGCGTGGACGATAGTGGTCCCGTCGTGGACCTTACTGCTGCTTGCGATGCTGCCCCATCGCTTCCTCTCGTCCAGGAACCACGGACAAAGAGGGCCGGCAAGGAGATTGCCGGTGCCACCTACCAGAAGATGGTAGAATACCCCGTTGGCGGGGGGGTGTTTGATGATGTCGTCCTTGGCCACGACGTCCTGGCCCAGGCCATGCCGGCCAAAGATCGGGCTTACTTGAAGAAGCTCGGGGACGTGAAGATTTACGAGGGCGGCATGGACCTCCTCGTCCAAGTAAGTTACTTTCCTTATGTGTTGTCTTTCTCGTCGTCTGTGTAGAGTCATTTGCCTGAATTGTTTTCCTTGTTCTGCAGAGTGCCTTTATGCTCATGGAGAGCCATAAAAGGCAGTACCGGGAGATAGCTCGCTTGAAGGAGCTGGAGCAGAAGGCTGCCTCGGCCGACGAGGCGGTAGCTTGCCTGGATCGGCTCCGGGAGGATGCCAAGGCTCTGCAGGAGAGGGCCAATGAAGCCGTTGCAGCCATGGATGATGCCCTGGCCAAGCTCGAGGAGAGCAAAAGGGGGCTCGAGGAGTCCCAAAGGGCGCTGGAGGCCGAGCGGCGCAAGAACGAGGAGGCCGTGAAGGCGAAGGCTGAGGCCGAGGCCGCCTTTGTGAGGGCTGCTGATGAGGCCGTTGAGAAGTTCCTGGCCGAGGGGTGGAAGGCCGATGAGAGGCTCCCCTGGTGCTACGAGGTGGTGGCCGCCAGGCTTGAGAGTTGGGGGATGAACTCCCCCGCCGGCCAGGAGTATTTCAGCAGAGAGATGGCCGTGTATTATAACATGGGCCAGGAGCGGATGCAAAGGCTCCTGTGTCGGCGGCTATCTCGTGCTTTGAAGGCTATGAACTACACGTCTGGGTGGGCTAGACGGAACCTGAAGCTTCCGAAGCTGATGAAGGATCCTGAAGAGCAGGCCAAGCTTCCGCTGTCGGAGCGCGAGTCCCCCATTGAAAGCTCCGGCCTTGGCGAGCCAGATTATACTGAATTTGATTTCTTGGACGATGCCACCAGCGCTGCAGCCGCTGCCGGCCAGGAGACTGAGGCCGATGAGGGAGCTGATGAGGCCGAAGAGCCAGCCGCAGATGGAGGTGCCCCAGAGGCTTGATCGGCTACTCCTTTGTAGTTAGTTTTTGTTTTTGCCAAATGATGTAACGGCCGAAGAGCCCACCTTTGTACTGAATTGAATATAAATGAAAATTTTTGTTGTCCTGATCGGCTTTGAATTCCTTGTATGCTTATTTGCCATTTGTCATCTCAACTCTAAAATTTGTCTAAGTGTCAAGGTCATAACTTGGGTCACCCGCGAGTGTCCGCTACGTCTGTGAGGTCGGCCTCCCTGTCCGGTGGCCTGGTCAGCCTATTCATCTTTGCTTTATTATCATAACACTTAGGAATTGTTTCAAAAATTTCCTAAGTGTTTTGGTTCCACGTAGTTGCTGTCTTTCCGGCCTAGTGGCCTGCTCGGCCTAGCCGTCGTTTCTCTACTATCATAACACTTAGGAATTTTTTCCAAAATTTCCTAAGTGTTTTGGATCCTTTTAAGTGCCTTCTCTTCAGCCCGGTGGCTTTGTCGGCCTGTCCGGTGTTGATGTAATGTCATAACACTTAGGAATTTTTTCAAAAATTTCCTAAGTGTTTTTGGATTCTTGTGGTTGCTTTCCTTCCGGCCTTGACCGTGGTGTCCGCTCCGTCCAGGCTTTGGCTTTCTTATCTTTTTTTAGAATTTTCCCAAGTATCTAACTTCAAGTGGCTGAACGTTCGCATCGTCCTGGCCTTGGATTTATCATTCTTGACAAATGCTCTGGGAGATTTCCCAAGTGTTTGAGCCAGTGTCGTTGTCGGCCTGTATCCTTTGTGTTGTGGCCGATAAGGGCACCTTAACCTTGATCTTTTTGAACTTAGAATTCTTCTAAGTACACATGCAGAGGTGTAGGTAGCTAACGGCCTTGGAGTATACTGGTACCCGCTTCGGCTAGAGTTCCTTCATTTGAGTACTTAGATATAAATATTAGGCATTTACTTCTTTGCGGTGCCGCTGCCGGCCAAGGTCTGGCTTGTGGCCGATGAGGGTGCTGGATAAGAAATGGCTTGTCCAAGGAGATGGTCCTATCTTCGTCGGCTAGCCATGGTTCCTTGTTGAGGAACCCTCTCTTTTCTCAGGATTTTTTCTAAGTGTTTGGTAAACACTTGAACAAATTCCCAAAGAACTTTCGCTTGACCAACAGCCTTGGTTCCAGTGCCTGCGTCGGCCATCCGAGATGCTGTGGCAAGTAGAGGTTGTTTCTTGGTTGCTTGATCCTTCCGCGGGTGTGATAAGTGCCCGCTTCGTCCTGGTCATCCTCAGGATTGCGATGCTTTGTTTCATACCAAGCGTTGGTGCCTCAAAGGACTATGGCCGATGAAGGTCACCTCTCGCGTGTCACCCAACCGATGCGGTTAGGGTTTTATAGGCGTGTGTTTCGGCCTTGATTATTCCCTTGTAGTGTGTGGACGTGTCGTCCATGTTACCTGTCAGTGGTACTACACTTGTGTTCAACTGATATGTACTTGGCCTAGTTGGCCCTGAGTTGTGGGGATTTTATTTTTTCATTGCTCGAGGCCGGCTAGTGTACGCGGCCGTCGGCTTCCCTCTTTTCCCTTGTATATATATATATTTTTTTTATTTCCGGGGAGTATCCTTCTTTCAGGCTTCGGCCGAAGGGTGTGCTCGTCCTTCGGCCGGTTCGGACTTCGTTTTTAACGTCCGTGATCTCAGGGCGAGTCCCGTCGCCTATTTATGACGCGGGCTAGACTTTTGGTCGGTTTCCAACGGCTGTCGTTGCCCATCCTTGAGTTTTGGGATTTTGTCACCTCGACCATGATTTCAGGCCTTTCGTCCTGCGTTCTGGCACGTGGACGACGCGGTGAGCTTCCCGTTTCAAGACGTGGGCCGTTTGCGGGCCCCTCGTCCTAGGGACATCGTCGGCCATACCTGAGCGTTTCACTTCTAGGCTTACGGGGCCAGGACGATGTGCTCTCTCAGCTAGGCCTGAGCCCTTCGCTGATACAAAATACAATGGAGTGCTTGAGCTTGTCGCTCGTAGGCTGCAAATGCAGGGGGCCATGTCGGCCATGCCTGAGCCTTTCGCTCTAAGGTGGCCGACGCGGGCACCTGCTAATGTTTTACTTTAAATTCCAAAGAAAAATCAGAACATGATTTTATTCATAAGTGGCTCGAGGCCGAGGGTGGCGTTCAATCAGTAACCCGTTAAGGGGTGAGGGCTTCGCCGTCTGCACCTCCTTCGGATTACTGATAAAACTTCACCAGATGGTGTACATTCCATGTTCGTGGTACATTGGACCCATTCGGGCGTTTAAGCTTGTAGGTGCCGGGTTTGACCACGGCACTGACGATGTAGGGCCCTTCGTACTTCAATGCCAGCTTGCCACCCTCTGTCGGCTGGCTTGCTTCCCTTCAGCGGAGGACGTAGTCCCCCACTTGAAATTCCCGAGAACGTACCTTGGCGTCATAGTATGATTTTACTTGACGCCGGTAGTTCTCTGCTTGGACGTAAGCTTGCTCACGCCTCTCATCAACCAGGTGTAGGTCAATCTTCATGTTCTCTTCGTTGGTGTCAGGCTCATATTGTTCCACCCGCCGGCTGGGGATGGTAACTTCCGTGGGCGCCTTTGCTTCAAAGCCGTAGCACAGGGCGAAAGGCGTTTCGCCTGTCGCCCTCCTCGGCGTGGTTCTGTAGCACCACAGGATGTTGGGGAGCTCGTCGACCCAACTACCTCCTGCGGCCTGGAGTTTCTTCTTCAGTCCTTCCATGATTGTTCTGTTGGCGTTCTCAACCTGCCCGTTGCCCTGAGGATAGGCAACGGAGGAGAAACGATGCCTCACCCCAAACTCCCGGAGGAGCTCCTGGAAAGGGGCTGCCTCGAATTGGGTGCCGTTGTCTGATATAATCTCCTGGGGGACGCCAAAGCGTGTGATGATGTTCTTGTAAACAAATTTTTGACATCTGGCCCCTGTGATGCTGGCCAAGGGCTCCGCCTCGACCCACTTGGTGAAGTAGTCGACGGCGACGATGATGTAGCGGTTATTCCCGGCGGCTCTGGGCAGGGGGCCGACAAGGTCAATCCCCCATCTGGAGAATGGGATTGCGGTGCTGACGGGGGCGTAGTTGACAGCTGGCCGACCAGGGGCCTTCTGGAGTACCTGGCATGTGGTGCACTTCCTGGCCAGGTCAGCGCAGTCGCGTGCCATCGTCGGCCAGAAGAAGCCCTGGACGACGAGACGCCGGGACATGCTGAAAGGGCCCTGGTGTGAGGAGCAGACACCACAATAGACTTCTTCCATGGCTGTGTCGGCCTCGTCCTGGTGCAGGCATCGGAGGAGAGTGCCATTATAGGACCGTTTGTAGAGTTTGCCATCCTCGATGGTGTAGCTTGGGGCCCTGAGTTTGGCAAGTTTGGCCCTCTCCTCGTCCGGGGGCAGCTCCCCCGTTGTGATGAAGGTGGCGATGTCGGAAATCCAGTCCTCTGGTCGCTGTTGGACGCAAAAGACGGGGCTGGCATGGATGCTGGACATGCTCAACTCCTCGATCTTGGCTAACTGGGAGATGTGCTCCGGGGTGTCCGAGCTGAGTTTGGAGAGGATGTCGGCTTCGGCGTTCTCGGCCCTGGGGATCTGAGTGATCTCGTGGGTTTCAAACGCTTTCAGCAACTCCTCCGCCGCTTGTTTGTACTGCTTCATCCGGCCTTCCTTTGCTTCGTACGATCCTTCCACCTGGCCCACTACCAGTTTGGAGTCGCACTTGATTTTGAGGTGTTTGGCCTTGAGGCCGGCAGCGAGTCTGAGACCGCTGAGGAGTGCCTCGTACTCGGCTTCGTTGTTGGATACCCTGAAGTTGAAGCGGATGGCATAGTAAGCTCTGAATCCTTCAGGGGATATGAGGACGACGACGCCGCACGATTTCGCGGCCGACGAGCCGTCAGTGAACAGGGTCCATGTATCGTCCTGTTCCGGCCCGGGGTTGGCGACGGCCGTCTCCCTTGCTGTGCATTCGATGACGAAGTCGGCCAAGGCTTGCCCTTTGATGGATGGCCTTGGCTTGATCTCAATTTGAAATTGGCTGAGGAAAATTGCCCATTTCACCATCCTAGAGGAGCTGGTGGGGCTCCTCATGAGTGCGCCGAGAGGCTGCCGGGTCAGGACATGGACGGCGTGGGCCTGGAAGTAGTGCCCCAGCTTCTTCACCGTGTGGACGATGGCCAGCACCGTCTTCTCAATGGGGGAGTACCTGAGCTCGGCCTCCCTGAGTGTCTTGCTAATGTAGAAGATGGCCTTCTGCACCCCTTCGTCCTCAAGGATGAGCACGGAGCTGATGGCCGACGTGCTCACCCCTAAGTACAAGAAGAGGGTTTCGCCGGCTCTGGGCTTGGAGAGCACGGGTGGGGACGACAGGTACCTTTTCAATTCGTCGAATGCCTCCTGGCACTCCGTCGTCCACTTGAAGTTGCTGGCTTTCCGCATGATCTGAAAGAAGGGGAGTGCCCTCTCGGCTGACCTGGAGAGGAACCGGTTTAAGGCCGCCAGGCGCCCCGTCAGTCGCTGTACCTCCTTGACGTTGCGGGGCGGCTCCATGTTGATGATAGCGTGTGTCTTCTCCGGGTTTATCTCGATGCCTCTCAGGCTGACCATGTAGCCGAGGAACTTGCCGCCCTGGACGCCGAAGGCGCACTTCTTGGGGTTGAGACGGAGCCTGAACTCCTTCATTATTTCAAAGATTTCCCGGAGGTCGTCGGCGTGGGAGGTGGCCTGCCTGCTCTTGACGATCATGTCGTCGACGTACGCCTCCATTGTCCGGCCAAGGACAGCTCTGATGATCTTGGCCACCATCCTAGTATAGGTGGCGCCGGAGTTTTTGAGTCCGAAGGCCATGACGAGGTAGCAAAAGATTCCCTCCGGGGTCATGAATGCCGTCTTCTCAGCGTCATCTTCATGCATGGAGATCTGGTGGTACCCTCTGAAAGCGTCGAGGAACGACATCAACTCGCACCCCGTCGTCTCGTCCACCAGCTGATCAATGTTGGGGAGGGGGAACGGGTCCATGGGGCACGCCTTGTTCAGGTCAGTGTAATCAACACACATTCTGAACGTCGGCGGTTTCTGGGCGAGGACGACGTTGGCCAACCATGTCGGGTACTTCACCTCTTTGATGTGTTTGATTGAGAGGAGCATGGCGACCTCCCCTTTGACGAAGTCCCGCCTGTCGGCGGACAAGTAGCGCCGCTTCTGCTTGACAGGCGCGGAGGCCGGATCGACGGTCAGCCGGTGAGTGATCACCTGGCGGCTGATGCCTGGCATATCGTCCGGGCCCCACGCAAAGACAACGGCGTATGACCGTAGGACGAGGAGGATGGCATCTCGTTGGTCCTGGGGGAGTTGCCTTCCGACTCTGAGAACCCGCTCCGGCCGGGAGGTATCCAGAGGGATTTCCTCGACCTCCTCAGCCGGCTCCGCATGCGGCCTCTCCTCGTCCATGGCGACGGCGGCCGTGATGGTGTCTATCCTCTGGCCTTCCCTCTCGGCCGGCCTCGTCAGTTTGAGGTAGCATGCCCTGGCTATCCTCTGGTTTCCTCTGGCGTAGCCGATGCCGTCGTTGGTGGGGAACTTCAGGCACAAGTGCTTCATGGAGATGATGGCCTCCAAGTCCTCCAGCGCTGGCCGGCCCAAGATCAGGTTGTGGGCGCACTGGAGGTTGACCACCATGAATTCCATGTCAATTATGGCGTGGTGGGGGCCGTCACCGACCTCCACGGGGAGGACTATCGTGCCCTCGGCGTCGATAGAGTCCCCGGTGAAGCCGGATAACGGTGTCTTGATCGGCTTCAGCAGGGCTCTGTCCAGCTTCAACTGCTTGAAGGTGTCCAGGTACATCACGTTGACGGAGCTCCCCGTATCGATGTAAGTACGGTGGATGATGGAGTCACCGATCTCACATCGGATGACGAGGGCGTCCCTGTGTGCTTCCGTACCCGGAGGCAGATCCTTGTCGGTGAAGGTGATCGCCTCCGTTCGCTGCTTCTTCGGCTGGGGGGGAACGTGAGACACCTCCCCAATGTAAAGGGATTGGGCCCATTTCTTTCTCTGAGTGGCGGAATCCCCCCCAGTGTTCCCACCTACGATGAGGTGGATGTGATTCTTCTTCGGCGGGGGCTCTTCGAAGTCCTCGTCGTCGCTGAGCCTACCAATCTCCTGCTTCTTCGCAGAGGGTTCGCCCCCATGTTTGCCGGTGTTTACCCAAGTGTTCTTGCGTGGGCCACCTTTGACAAACTGGGAGAGTTCCCCCTAGCGAATAAGGCGCTCGATGGCCTTCTTCAGTGTGATGCAATCGTCGGTGTTGTGCAACGAGTTCTTGTGGAACCGGCAGTATGTGCCGCCCTGCTGGATGGCAAGGATCTCCTCGGCCGGACGAGGAGCCTGCTCGATGAGGTCGTGCTTCTCGGCAAAATCGAAGATGGTGCCGACCGGGTGGGTGAGGGTTACCCCCGGCCGTTCCAACCTCGGACGCCTGTGGTGATCCTTCTTACTCTGTCCACCAGAGCCGTGACGGCCCTGGGCACCCTGGCCGGCCGGGGACGGACCCGGGGCCGGCGAAGGATTTGTCTTCTTGGAGGGATGGCCCCCC
Source organism: Cuscuta europaea (assembly GCA_945859875.1). NCBI lineage: Eukaryota > Viridiplantae > Streptophyta > Magnoliopsida > Solanales > Convolvulaceae > Cuscuta > Cuscuta europaea. The sequence goes on along the minus strand of CAMAPE010000008.1, from coordinate 20,291,202 downwards.
TCTCTCTTGTGATTGTGGAGCTCGTCGGCGTCGGCATACAAGCCTCCGCGCTGGAGCGCCTTGGCGTACGACCTCGGGGGGTCGGTAATGAGGCTCCTAGCGTACGGGGAGCTCCGGAGGGCTCCCTGATACAAGGCGAGGAGGGTGCGCTCATCGGCCCCCTCGACCTCCTCGGTTTCCCTCGTCCATCGATCAATGAAGGACCGGAGGGACTCCTCGTGCTGCTGTCTGACAGAGAGGAGGTGGGTGAAATACTTCTTCGCGCGCTTCCTCCCGGCAAAGTGAGTGAGGAAGCGCTGGGCGAGATCCTGCCATGAGTCGATGCTTCCTTCTGGGAGCCCGTTGAACCACTCGTACGCTGGTCCCTCGAGAGTAGAGAGGAACCAACGGCAGAGGTATTCGTCGGACGCGTTCACCATCAGCATGTTGTTCTGGTAACGGCTGAAGTGCTCCTGGGGGTCTGATCGGCCGTCGTAGTACTTGATGGCGTTCCCACTGTACTTCTCCGGGATGGGGGCCGAGAGGACCCTGTTGGTGAAAGGGGTCCTGGTCCTGACCTGGATGATGGGGTCACCTCGCCCTTCGGCCAGCTCCCTCTCCAGGGCGCTAACTTTGTTCATGAGCGCGTTGAGGCCGGGGTCGTTGGAGGCGCCGGCCGTAGGGATGTTGGCCGACTGCTTGGCCTCCATCTGAGCCAGCCTCCTTTCCAGCTGGGCGATGACCTCGTCCCGGGGGTCCCTGTCGGCCGCGGCGGCGCCCGGCTGGTTCCTTAGGCGCTCGTTGTGAGCCGCGTTGATCTGGTGACGCACGTCATCCTCGTGCAACTTCCCCTTGCCCTTGTCCGGGCGGGGCTGGTCCGCTGTCCGGGACACAGACCCCAAGCTTTCCCTTGGCGAGCCAGGACGAGGATCGCCAATCCGTCCCGCCATCCTCTCCGAAACCGGACGACGGCGCGTGTCACCTAGCCTATTGAAGGCCGAGGCTTTTCCACGCGCTGGGGTCTGCCCGGGCCGAAGAGGGGAAGCAGGGTGGGAGTGGGACGACGCCGTGTCCTGGGCCATTACCCCCTCATCGTTGCCTAGCCAGACGGCCAACGGTTGGGGATGAGGAGGTGGAGTGACGTTTCCCCCGGTCCTTGGCAAGAGTGCGCTGAGGACGGTGGGGTTCTGATCCAGGCTGGCGATGATGACCGACAGCGCGGCCTGGACCTGTGGATCCACGGACGGAGAGGCCGCGGCCATAGGTTGGGCCGGGGCGTGGTCCGTCTTCTCAGCTCGTTTCTTGTCCAGGCCGAGGCGGGCGTCGGGGACTCCGCCGTTGAGTTGGTTGCGGAGGTCCGTCGTGAGGTTGAAGGCCTCCTGGAAGAGATCCCCTCCGCCGGCCTGGTCGGCCGTGGCGTCCTCATCGTGCTCCCTGGGCTCTTGGTCCTCAGGGATGACTTTGCTGACGAGGTTGCGGTTTGACTTAGTTCTCCCCATGATCAGTGGTTAGCTGTGCTCGGTAGCGACGAAGGGTGCTAACTTGATTGTTCTAGCTCTCAATGAAAGCACCAAATGATAGAGTATATCTCTAGAGAGAAGTGAGAGCTAGAGAGAGAAGTAGTATATTTGCTTGGTATTAATGAATTCTGAACCCCTACAACTACTCCCAAGGGGAGTATTTATAGAGAAAATACGGGCTGGGCTCCCAAGCCTTGGGCTTGGGAGGCCCATTTACAACTGGACCGCTACTGGGCCGAATACAAAGCCACTAATGGGCTGTACAAATGAGTAAGTGTAGAATCCGGTTCTGTGAGGTCTTCGTGGCCGACGAGGGCGTGGTCGACGAGGGCACGGCCGATGAGGGCACCCGGGTTCCTTGGGCTCAGGACCATAATCTGTGTTGGCCCCTTTTCGGCCGACGGGGGCGTCTTGGCCGACGAGGGCGCCACTTTGTTGTCTTATGCTTTCTGTTCTTCCGAGTATGTGGGTCCGGGGGCTCAGACCCATATACTCCATCAGTTATGAACAAATCTTAAATTCATGCACCACACCTTTTATAAAACTGGACCCAACCTAAATATCACACACTCTTTATATTCAAGTACTTTAATATGCATACTAACTTCATCACAATCACATCAAATCTTGCACACTCAACATTCATTTGCACCTTTACCTTATCTATTATGCACCTTGTTTTCCATCACACCCAATTCATTTTATGTGTCCTTAAAATGCACTTTCACGTAACTACAAATGCACTTTAATACACTCGCATTAACAAACAAATCAACTTATTCATCATTCTTAAAGAACAAATCTTAAATACATGCACCACACCTTTTATAAAACAGGACCCTACCTAAATATCACACAAACTGCATATTGAACAACATTTATATCAAAATAGGATGCACTTACCATCAAGAAAATGAGCGGACCGGTGAATGCTTTTTCCTTTCCTTGAGCCCATTCCCTTTTCTTCTCAATTAGAGCCGTTATCACGTATTCGCACCAATTTAAATCTTTAATTTTTTTTGTGTCCTTCAAATTGTTTATGAAGGAACAGTTGATGTATCCGTTTCTTGTATTCTCTATCAACGTAGATATAACAAGAATTATGAAGTTCCTTACAAACCAATCTCCTCCTTCCTCACATCTTAGCATTTGACGTGCCACCTCTATTGGAGTTACCTTATCTTTTCCGCCAAAAGAAGCCCTCCACTCATCCACCATTTCACTTTTCTCCCCTTTCCCCTTCTTTAACACTGCTGTTTGACCACGTGGAAATCCCAAAACCATCTCCACATCTTCTTCAGTGATGTGAACTTTCCTTCCTTTACCTATCTTCAGTGAACAACTAATTGGGTCGAAGTTGTCCACAATCCAATAACCAAGTTTAGAAGGCAACTCTTGGATTCCTAGTTCTAATAACGATCCAAAGCCCACTTCATGCACTTGTTCTCGTTGTTTGTTAGTCAACTTTGCCAAAGCATTCATCACCACATTCGGTGATGATCTTGTGTATAGGCTATGGTACTGCACCTTCAGCTCATTCAAAACAGCCTTCCTCTCCTTCTTTTTTTGTCTGCCCTCACATGCTCTATCGTTTTTCACCACTTCTTTTGGTAAATTAACGAAGTCTTCATCACTGACAGCTTCTTCCCTTTCATTCAAGTCTTCCTCACTGCCCTCTTCGGTATCAGCTTCTGCTTCCACGAGCACCCTTAGATCCTGCACATTCAAATTAACAGTTCATCGAAAATGGCACTACATGAATGAGCACATCATTTTAGTATTAATTGCATCGTTTTAATTCTAATTCACTTCGTAGTATATGTATTTCAAATGCATGTAATTTAATAAAAGTTCACGTCTAGGAATGACATTTGACCAACACGTAGAGGGGACAGTAGGTTGTAATCAAACCTTCAACTGGGCCACTCCTTGTTTTCTCCGTTGCAAAACCTTTTGCCTTTTCCTTTTTCAACATTCTCTCAACCTCTTTTTGCAACAATTCAAGACCCAAAGTGTCTTCTACAAATGAACCTGCATTTGAGGATAATTCTTTCTCATTAATACACCGTAAACTATTCAATACAATGAATATTTACTATTACTGACCTTGGAATTCATGTCTGGTTTTGCTCCTAATTTCCTGTAGCTGCATGCTCAATTCCTTTTGTTTGTCAAGCTTAGAATGCAACTGCATGAGCCGAGTAATCTTGTCTTCTGAAATTTTAATCAAATCTCACACTCAAATTTAGTAGTACACACAATTGAAGCAATGAAAGTATACATTTACTAACCATCACTGTCAGGCATCAATTGTACTTGTTTCCCCTTATTAATCACCTTCTTTTTCTTTGCCATACTACTCCCAGATGGTGCTGCTTTCTTTCTCTTTTGTACAAGTGTTTGCTGGTTTTGACCAGTTCCTACTTAGTTTGTTAGATTACTTAGTACACTGTCATGAATATGCACACCAAACTACATTCATGTGCATCTTAACTACTTGTTGAGAAAACAATGTTACGATTGATGATATGCCGCACATAATGCAATCAATAACATATTCAAATACACCCACAGTTTAATTCAATACAAAATACATATTCCACTACAATCATTTGCATCTTAAGCACCTATAAGCACCTATAAACAATTTGTAATGCACTTACCGTTTCTCTTTGCATAACAACCAATATTCATCTGCATATTAATTCCATCACCCAAAAAATAAATATGCATTTGAAAACAAACACTGTCTGCATTTATTTCACAGTTCAATTGCATATTTATTTAATGTCTTGTGCACCAAAATAAACTAAGTTATTTCAAAAAAAAAATCCATCCACACCAAACAATTTTGTTTTATCTGCATTTTAACTAACACACACAACTTCCTCAAACACAAGTTAATTGCACCTTTACCTACATTATTTTGCCCCAAGCAATTAACAAATAAAGTATTTACTTGAACCCTTGATTACTTCTAAGTTGCCTCAACTGCACCCCACACATCTTAGTCTTCAAACCAAATCACCTAAATTGCACCAATACGTAATCTATTTTGCACCAATAACTATTCTAATCAAAATCAATCACCATGCACGAACATAAAAACCAACATTCATACTCAGATTAGTCTACTCTATTGCACCTTTACCTAATCCATTTTGCAACACCATTTTGTATAATCAGGATACTCACTCAACAAACACGTACTCCAAAAACAACATCGATACTAAGATTACTTTAATCTATTTCACCTAAACGTAAACTTATTTGCACAATACTTAATCTAATCATTAACACCCACCAACCACGAACACACAAACAAACATTCTCGGTGCAAAATGCCCTTTTCCCTCAAATTCAATTCCATATTATTAATTAACAATTACACATTACTAACTTCAACATAATCCAAAAACACATTACATATGCAGTCCATCACAAATGCATGCACACATTCCTCTTTGTGCATCTGACATACAACATCCTCCATGCAAACATATTAATCTGAACAACAGAAATACCTTCTTCACACGCCAAAGCAGCTTGTCGCAAAGCATGTTCTTCTTGAACTGAAGCCATTTGCGCAAATGGAATTTCACCGGTCGTTGATCTTCACAAATGACGTTCTTCGTCTTCGCTGAAGGTTGCGCCGCTCTCAAGCAAAGATTTCGACTTCTCAGACTTTGCTAGTTGGAGCATTAAACAACCTCTGCATCTTTCCTTAATTTGATTTGCTATACATGGGCGGTTGGAATCTAAGTGGGGACTATGCGCAATACCGATTTCCTTCCTTTTCCGTATTATGGCGGTTCCTTTTTAAAAAAAAAATCAAATGACATCTTTATCCCTAATTACTAAACGGGTTTTCTAATTCCCGTTCCCCTATTTCGCAGATCATGTAACAACACGGTGAGGAACCTATTTTGGGCCACTGATTTGCCTAAATCGGACGAATGCAATTAATTTGCATTTTGTATGGGGAGAAGTGTTTGTATGTGACAGAGAGAGAGAGAGTCATTCTCCTGTCCAGCAGTTTTCTGTCTGAATGCCGTCCGAACATCGCCATTTGGGGCGGTTCCCGGCGGAATTTTTTGATGAAATTTTTTGATCATGTTCCTCGTCAAGTCTAGTTTATCCATACCAAATTTCAGCTCAAAATTCGATCAGAAAGGCAGTCAAATAATTCGTTGAAGTTAACTACGCCAAATTATACATAGAAAAACGTAGTTAACTTCAACGAGTTATTTGACTGCCTTCCCGATCGAATTTTGAGCTGAAATTTGGTATGGATAAACTAGACTTGATGAGGAACATGCTCAAAAAATTTAATCAAACAATTCCACCGAAACCGCCCCAAACAGCGGTGTTCGGACGACGTTCGGACCGGGAGGTGCTGGACCTGATAATTTTCCTATATATATATATATACTTGCGGTAAATTCATACATAAAATTATTTTAAAATAAGGAATATTAAAACTATTTTATATTAAAACTATTTTATTAAAAAAAATAAAGAATGCATGTTTTTACAAATTAAAATTAAATTTGTATTTTGTGTCCAATCCCTAGAACAGTCTGGACCAGGTTCCGACTCGTCCCGGGATCCTATCCACCCCTAAGACAACTCAAACCCATCACAATAAAATGCATTAGTCGCGAGTAGGGATGGATCCGGGCCGGTCCGGTTCCGATTCCGAACCGGGCCCGGGCGGGCTTTTTTTGCAAAATGTTGGGCCCGGAACCGGCCCGGGTTGATACCGGGTCCGGGCCTAACCGGGCCGGGCCCGGGTCAAGTTCAATTTTTTTTTTTTGTTTCTAATTAACACCCGACCCCCCCCCCCCCTTCACCCCCACCCCCCAAACCCCCCCAAAACACCCAACCCTAACCTAGAAAAGCAAAAAAAATTGGAAAAAAAAATTGAACCGGGCCCGGCCCAAGCCGCCCGGCCGGTTCACCAAAAGTTGGGCCCGAGCCCAACCCGCCCGACCCGCCCAAACGGGCTAAAAGCCCGGAACCGGCCAACCGGTCCCGGTCCGGGCCCAAACAGTAACGGTCCGGCCCGGTTCCGGGTCGGCCCGGCCCGGTTTAGTCCATCCCTAGTCGCGAGTCACGGCCATTCTACTAATAGTAAGTTAGTAACACTCACACTTCAAAGTATTGTTGGATTGAAATTTCCAAAAACATTATCTAAAAATGCAATGCTTTTAGAAGCTTTGTCATGTCAAAACTCAAATCAGGAGTGAAATAAAAGATGAAAAGTGATAGTTAAATCAATCTTAATTCAAAATTTATAAATATGAATACAGACGGATAAAATTATGCTTTGTGCGTGTACATAGTTAGCGCAAAGTGAGGTTCGAACCCTTGTTGCCCAATAAAGGCATACTTCGGCTTCATCTATCATGACATGTGTTTAACGCTATAAAGGAGTATTTACATACAACTTATGCAGTCAAATTTTTGCACATTTAAATTTTACTACAAACGTAGTATATAGTATATACATATAATACACATTGGGGGTGGGGTTGATGAGGGGCAGGCTAACCCCAGCACACATCTCTTTGGATCCGCCTCTGGTTGTGGAGCTATCAGTGTGCTTGAAGTGAAGCGGAGGATCCAGACCATATCGATTTTTACTTTTCACCTTTGTGTATCTTACTATAAAGGTTTTAACCTTACTTGCTCCTGTTTAGGCAGTGACAATGGAAGGTCCAGAAGATGTCCTACTAGTAAGAACCGGTCTCATTGTGACTATTGCAGACTCGTTTGCTCCTGCTCTCAGGGCAGCCCTTCCCGCCTCCAAGAATCTCTCAACCGCATCCTCTACGTACTGGTTGGCTTCACTGACGTTCATGCCTTTCCCGATCTCGGGGTATGTGCCCAGGATGTGGTCTCCACACAGCTGTGATGCCAGCTGAATCAGCTCCATTTGGAATTCAGAAAGCTTGGCATCTTCTTTTGGTCCACTTGGTCTTAATGATATTGTCACCTCCGCGAGTGTTTCTGTGATTTTAGTAATAATTAGTTACTTTCATAAACCTTGCTCTATTTGTCTGGAGGACTCTGGAGGGAAGGCATGGGGAGTAGAGGAGTGTTGTGTGTCCGGCTGAGGGGGGGATTAGGTTATGTTTGGAAGTTTGAACTTAGAAAATGGTAGGAAAAGAGAAAAAACAAAACACTTGATTAACAACACAATTGATTAAAACTTCTGGGAAAATGACATATATTTAAATTTCTCAACCTTTAAAATACTGAGTATATAAATAAATAATACTACGTAAAAGTTTGAACTTGTTTAAAAAAACATCCCAGACACTTCCCTTCCTTCAAAAATTCCCTTTCTATTCTCCTTGCTACTTTCGCCACCAATTTCCAAGTTCCAAGAGGCGATGAGGGGGGGCTATGGACTCCATAATCACTACGTAGTATATTTCAGGGTACAGATTATCTGACTCTTTCCGTGTCTCCCAGATCACAAGTAAACATGTGAGAAGCATAGAAGGAAACAGCTGATCTGATCTCCTACTTCACTCCCCCAAGATTGGGCTATTCTTGAAGATATGTTTTGCCTTCTTAATTTCATTTTCACCATTCTTTGTGTAAAACTACTTTAAAGGAAAAATTCTCTTAACAGGAGCAAAAAAAATTGAAAATCCAAAATAGACCTGCCATGTTTTTATTCCCTAAAGGGAAAAGGGTCAAATAGGCCCTCGAACTAAGTTAAAAAGTGCAAATCGCCCCTTATATACGAGGCTCTTCCGGCCGTCACCATTTGAGGTGATTCCCGGTGGAATATTTTGCTGAAATTTTTTGAGTATCTTCTTCATTAAGTCTAGTTTACTCATACCAAATTTCAGCTACAAATTAGTCAAATGATTTTTGAAAATAACTGTGCACTTAAACAGCGCAGTACATTTCAGAAAATCATTTAATTGTCTTCCCGGTTGAATTTTTATCTGAAATTTGGTATGGATAAACTAGACTTTATGAAGAAGATGCTCAAAAAATTTCATCAAAAAATTCCACCGGAAACCGCCCCAAATGACGACGTCCGGACAGAGCCTCCTATATAAAGAGTGATTTGCACTTTTTAACTTAGTTCGAGGGGCTATTTGACCCTTTTCCCTTCCCTAAATAGGAGTAATTTATGCCAAGTTTGACATTCTCAAGCATTAAACATCGCATTTTCTGCCAAGTTTTTTAGAAATTACTCCTATATAGGGAATAAAAACATAAAGGTCCTGTTTTGGAATTTCAAAACGTTTTTACTCCTATTCAGGGCAATTTCTATATTATATCATTCTTGTTATGTTACTTATACAAAAAGATTATATTTTCACAAAAAAAAAAGCAAAAAAAAAAATCCCTTGCTCAAATTGAACCAAACATAGCTCCATTTTCCCTCTACGCTTCCATCCCCTCTCTTCTTCTACATTCCTTCTTCCCCCTATTGAACCAAACAAGGAGTAAGTGCTTGCTAATAAATGTAAGGGTTGAGTTGGTAAAAGACCTGGACAATCATCACGTGGCGTGTCACGCAGACGAAAGTAGGTATCAAAACTGCCAGCCCATGCATCTCTTCTGGTCAAGAAGCTTGAATCCAGATTAAAGAGCCTCTTGACTGTTGCTGGTATGGAAGAATGTTCAAATTGTGAAGATGGTTGTGGACCATTTGGTTTATGAATCACTGCAGGAAATAAATGGTGTATATCAATTATAAATGTTAGCCACAACAAGGATAAGAAGGTATGATCATCTTCTGCCCCTTTCTGGACATGAATGCTGGAGAATATGAACTTCCCCCACTCCATAGCTAGTAACTATCCATCATTCAATCTAACGCGAGGAATTAGCACTTCTATAGCACCCATTCTATGACTGCACCATGCAAAAAAATCTGACTGTTCTAACACCTTAAGGGTATGTTTGGATCTCTGAAAATGTTAGGGAAAGAAAAAACATGTCAAGGACAGGTTTAATCTTACCATATGTTTGACTATACCTTGGAAGTGCTAACAAAAAGGAAATATGCCTACTTCATTAAAAACACATGGTTAAAACCCAGTCTTTATATATTAGAAATAAATAAATGAATAGAATTCGGATGCATATATAAAATAAAGAAATAATGAAAAATATACTTCGTATTACTTTTTATACGCAATTATTGTACTTTCAAAGTGACCATGATGATGTTCAATTTGAGAGAGTGAGTAGTGTCGTAGTGAGCCAGTGAACATGTAAATTTTATTTTTTATATAAAAGAACCTGAAAATTATACGAAGTACATAGTCTAAAAGATCAGGTTTAGCTTGTGTTTTCTCCCAAAAAAATTGCTTCTCATTATAATCTCTACTTTCATCCCTACTTTCACTCCCTAACATTTTTCTTGTTCCAAAGAGCCCTAAGGACTTCACACAAGTGATGCCATAGATACAGCACTCCAAATGAATGGATGGCTCTAACACGTCAAATAGCATATACAATAAAACTCAACCTTGGAATTGTGATCAATCAAAACAAGATCAACTCAATTAAATTCAGCACCATAAAAATGAAAACAAGACCAGCTGCAATAAAGTTCTGCACAATAGCATTAAAATAATATCCGTTTTAGCTATTAAAAGCACCAAGCAACACTCACCAGTACCCTTATCAATCCATGGAGAAACCAAAAGTGTTGGCACACGAACCCCCAACCTATCAAACTTGAAGTAGTAAGGATCTGGCCCGAGTATCCCATCCGGGTTAGGCACCCCGGAAACAGGGGCGGGGACATGATCATAGAAGCCGCCATGCTCGTCATAAGTAATCAACAATGCCATCTCCTTCCATTGTGGACTGCCTCTCAGAGTTTCATAAACCTCTTTCACAAACATCTGTCCAAGCGCCACATCATGAGATGGATGGTCATCATTAGCAGGAAACTGTTTAACATCAAAGTATCTTTGTTCAATCACGACGTAGTTTGGAAGCTTTCCCAGCTTAGCATGCAATTTGAACTTCAGTGGGTAGCTATGGAACTTGGAAATGTGTTTGAGCTTTCGGAGGGAGTTGAAGAAGAGAGTGGCAGGGATATTTTGGTAATAAATGCCAAAGCTGAGGCCATTCTCGTCCAACGAATCGAAGATTGTCTTCTGAGGGAATCCATGGATTAGGTCTTTCCGGACATTGCTGGAGGCTCCGTGAGAAGTCGCCGAGTGAACGTAAAATCTGTTCGGCTGAGTCGAGGCCGGCACCGACGCGAACCACCGGTCGAAAACGGCGAACTCATTGGCTAAATCGGTGTAGATCGGAACGAGCTCCGGTTTGAATCCACTCATGACTGTCTTCTCCAAACCCTCCACGCCCATACTCAACGCTTGTTGCACGAACCCATTCATCGGAGCCGGGTCAGCCAGGGTGTCGTTCGACCCGAATATCTGCTCCCGGATCGCTTGGATAGAGTGGCCCGGGTCGGAGTCGACAAAGATGGCGTCGTCGGAAATGAAGACCTTAGACGACGAGGGGTCGGAGGCGTTGACGTGGTTGAATTCGGTACCGGTCAACCCGTCGATATCCGGTCGGGATGCCCGGAGCCAGCCGAGAACATGATCGAAAGATCGATTCTCCATAACCAGGATGACAATTGTTTTAATGGGTCCATCGATTTGATGCTTCTTCTTCTTGAAAGATGACGAGGCAGAAAGAGAAGGAGATAACAGAAGATAGAGAAAGAAGAAAACGACGCGGTGGGTCTTTTGTGGAAGCATTTCATTAACTGTAATCAACCCAGAAAATTCCGCCTCGGATAATTCATCAACTAACCGTAAAGAAGATTCCAATGGGAACGTATACAAATACACAAAGCAATTAGGTTTCCGCCGTTTGGCAGCCCGGAGGAGGAGCCCCAGGTAGGGTTTTGTCGCGGTTTTGTCTTCGGGTAGTGCTTTTAAGGAGGGTTGCAGTGTCCTAGCTTCTGGGTGGAAGGTTACCGTGTCCTAGCGGAGCTCTCGGGTTCGAATCCCGCTAGGCACATTTAGGGGAGATGAGTGAGGTCTTGCTCTTAATGATTCTTCCTACCTTCACGGAGTTGCTCAGCGGCTGAGAAGGGAGAGGATGGTAATGAAGGTAGCGGGTTTATGTGGTGGGTGGAGCAGCCTGAAAGGTTATGTAAGTCCTGTTGGATAAGTCCTGCTGAATGATTTTGTAACTCCTACAACTACCTCCATAGGAAGTATTTATAGGAAAAATACGGGCCGGGCTCCCAAGCTTTGGGCTTGGGAGGCCCATTTACAACCGGACCGCTATTGGGCCGAATACAAAGTAAAGGATGGAGTGTATAAATGAGTAAGTGTAAAATCCAGTTCTGCGAGGCTTCCGTGGCGGACGAGGGCACGACCGACAAGGGCACGGCCGACGGGGGCACCCTAGTTCCCTGGCTTCAGGACCATATTCCGAGTTGGTCCTTCTTCGGCCGACGGGGGTCCTTTGGCCGGCGAGGGCATCCTAGTTGGCTTGTACTTTCTGTTCTGAGTATGTGGGTCTTGGGGCCTAGACCCATATACCCCATCAGGAGTCCCCCACTCTCTAAGATGAGATGCAGACGAAGTGAAGGAGAGTAGATTTCTGTGTTTGATGCTTTTGGCCGATGCAGGACCACGCTGGTCGTTCTCTGTCATGGCGTTTGATGGCCCTGTTCTGAGTTTGCCCGTTACCTACCCCTTGATGCGGACGGGGAAGGCTGTTATTCATTTGATGCGCTTTATTTGTGGATGATGAGTGTTCTGGCATGAGTGGCCGACGAAGGTAGTGTCTATCCTTGGTCGTTGATGGTTGATCTTTCCTTTTGGGCTGATGAGGCCGTTGGGATTGCGTTTTGTTCTGGGTGGCCGGTGAGGGTGCTGTGCACTCCTTTTGGCCGTTGTTGATGACATCATGTGCCTTTGGGTGACAAGGCGCCATATTGCCCAAGGTTTTGGGGATGATAACACTGTCTGGCCGGAGATGAAGTTGTGAGGACCTTGGAGCCGTTGCGGTACATGGACGATGGTGATTCAGGTACGTTAACCTCCCGTTCTTTGATTCCTGGCTGAGAGTGGTGTGGTTTCAAAGCCGATAAGTGTCCTGTGATCTCAAGCTTTGCTGCGGCCGAAGGTGCACCACGATGTTATGGACGTTGTGGTGCATGTCTGATGTTGTAGTTGTGGACTTAGTATATTTTTGGATGTCTTTGATTTTGTCCTGATTTGCAAAGGCCGATGTAGTCCCCCAGTCCCCCACTGCTTCAGGGCGAAGAGTGAGGGGTGAAGGAGTAGTGTGAGAACCAGGCCGGAGCGGGGTCCTCATACTGGCCTTGAATCCCTCCCTTTGACGATTTCCTGACCAAGGTAACCCTGTGGGAGAACCCTTGGACGCAGGTCGCTTTCAAAGGGTTATCATCAAGGGTTTTGTGTGAGGGCTGATGGCTGTTGGGTTCCCTTCCCTTGTGGTGTTGTGGACGTTGTAAGGCCTTCCTTTATATGACATGTATGGCCGCTTGAATGGCCGATACGGGTGCTACTTGGGTAGCCGTAGCCTGTGTTGGCCGTTGAATGCCCTGGCCGCTGTGTTCATTATTTTCCCCTCCCTCGTTCCGTAGAGCCTGCTTTGCTGGTGGGCTATTGATCTGTGGACTGGGCCTGGCCCATTAACGAAGTGGTGGCATCCCATTGGTGGCCGCTGGCGTGGCCACTAGGGGGTGCCACGTGTAGTGTCCGTTTGGGGGGACTCTATAAATACCCCTCCCATTCCGACGAAAGCTCTCATTTGCAATATGAGCTACCGAAGTGCTGGCCGAATTTCTAGAGAGATAAACTCAAAGCAAGTGTTCTTCGTGTTCTTCAAAGCTTCAAGGTTAGTTTCATCGAAATTTTCCTCTGTACTTTTCCTATTTTGCTTCCTAGGGCATTGATCTAGTGTTAGGCGTTTGAATACCTTTAGATCTCAAAGTAGGTTTCCTTAGGCTCGTAATAGTTGTTAAGATGAAAGACTTGAACGAAGAGTACTACCCCTACGACGATGAGCCTTCCACCAAGTCCCTTGACTATGAAGTGGTCGAAGAGTTCTGTGAGGAGCTTGAAAACCTGAGCTCGTTCATATATGGGGAACAGGACGATGAGGACGGTGAGGACGAGGAGTCTGCCTCATCGTCTGGAGGTGGGGACGTAGGGGTCTCCCGAACTGCGGACGGGGCGTCCACGTCGGCTGCCATCCCATGCCCGAAGCCGGTGTCTGCCGTCAAGGGTGTTGCAGCGCCGGAAAGGGTGAGGAGGCCGAAGAGGGGACCAGCCTTTTCTTACCTGGATCTTACCAATATCTTCATCATCAGACCGCAGAGCAATGCGGGTGAGTACCTGGTCGCACAGATGTACGTGGGGCCGTTTGGTAGGGTTAGGGCCCCTAGGCAACGGACCATGTCCTCAATCCACCCCGGGGTACTTTGGAGTGTACCCGATGAGCTTTCCCAAAGGACTTCGGTTCCCGCTTCATCCGTTCATCACCGAGTACCTATACATGGTGGGGCTCCCTCCGGCCTTGTTGACGTCGAACAGCTACTCACTCATCGTCAGGTTCCTCTTACGTTGTGCTCAGCTGGATTTCCGGCTGACGACGATGCTGTTTATGAACCTTTACCAGATAGGACGTGTAAGTCATCAGAATTGCGCTTCCTATGCCACTCTCCAACAACTGCCGAGGAAGAGAAGCTTCACTGACTTGCCGTCGTCCATCCACGGCTGGAAAGGTAAATTTGTGTTTGTGTCGTTGGGTGAAGGGGGGTTGAGTTTCCCTCCGTCGGCCACAGTGGGCGGTTCAATCTGCATGACACGCCGAAAAGCTCCATTCTGGACGCTCAGGTGGAGGCTTTCCTGAAGGGAGGGCCGAGGAGCGTCAAGACGTACATCACGGAGTACAAGATGGCCGCCCTCGGCTTCGTGAGGTACTTCGTATATGGTGATAAGGACGATGATGTGGAGTTGTGGCCGAAGATGACCACGACTTACGAGGATGCTGATGGTCCCGATCTGGGGGTGCCAGCTGAGGACGATGGTAATACCTATTTGATGCCCTCCTTCTCATCGTAGTTTCATGTTCTTTGTTTGTTGACCCTTAGTGTTTTTTCTGGTGCAGGTTTTGTCATGGATCGCATGTCCTTTATGAAGATGGCGCAACTTAAGGCGACCGAAGAGTTGAAGGCCCAGCAGCCTGCTATTGCTCCTGCGATGAAGCCCCCTGTGCAGCCGAAAAAGAAACGGCAGGCCGACGAGGGCCAAAAGAAACTGACCGAGGCAGGCATGAAGCCCACTAAGAAGCCGAAGAGGGCTTCTCCTTCTGGTGATGCCGGGACGTCGGCTATTCCTTCTGGGGATGGAGGGGGCTCCAACGCCGATGCTCTTGTGGATCTCACCTCGGGCCCTCCGTCCACTACTCTATCCACCATTCCTGCCGCCGCTGCGGCCACTCGGAAGAAAGGTTCCGACCGAGAGCTGGTCAGAGGGACCTACAAGCTCGAGGTTGAATACCCCGTTAAAAGGGGGCTATTCAACGAGATCGTTGACGGATACGAGGTGATCTCCCAGGCCATCCCCGACGAGCATCGGGCTTACCTGAAGAAGCTCGGCAACGTCAAGATGTACGATGGTGGGATGGACCACATCGTCCAAGTAAGTTTTCCTGTCTGCTTCGTCTTCTTCCTCTTTTCCTTTGTGATGCATCATCGTCGTCTAACCCTTGTTTTTCCGCAGGGCGCCTTCATGTTGATGGAAAGCAACAGGAGGCAACAAAGGGAGATTGCTCGTTTGAAGCAAATTGAGCAGAAGGTTGCTTCGGCCGACGAGGCCCTGGGCAGCTTGGAGAGGCTGCGGCTCGAGGTTGAAAGCCTGAAGAAAAGGACTGATGAGGCTGATCTGCTGGCCGCTGAGAAGGATGGGGCCCTTCAGCGCTTGGCTGATGTGGAGCGTGCTCGTGATGAGGCCCTTCGTCGTGCTGAGGAGGCCGAGAAGGGCAAGGCCGATGCAGATCTGGCCCTGAGTGTTGCCGAAGAGAAGGCTGCCGAGGCCGCTGTGCGAAAGTTCCTCGAGGTTGGCTGGAAGGACGAGGACCGGCTCCCCTGGTGCTTCGACGTCGTGGCGGCGAGGCTCGTTGACTGGGTGAATAAATCCCCTGACGGCCAGGCATACTGGGAGAAAGAGATGAAGGTCTTCTACGACCTCGGCCAGTACTGGATGCAGCGGCTGCTCTATCGAAGGCTCCAACGTCGTTTCTTAGATTTGGGTGTGGCCAAGGAGTGGGCCGTCGGCCTTGAGCTGCCTTTGATGATGAGGCATCCCGAAGCAGAGTTGGAACTTCCTGCGGCGGAACGGCAGCTCCCTATTGAGAGCTCTAAGGCCAGCGATGATTGGGCCTATGAGCCAAGCAAGTTCGAAGACACCGCCACGTCCGGTGCCGCTGCCGATGCGGCCACTGCCCAAGCCGAGGAGAAAACTGGTGCTGAAGGGGACTCCGAAGCCCCGTCGGAGCCATGATTCATTGTATTGTTGATTTTGATTTTCATTATGTAACGGCCAAGAAGCCCAAATTGTATCCCCTTTTGTTGTGAATGAAAATACACCTCTTCCCGACCTTCATGCTTTACTATATTGCCTTGTGTTTTTTTTCTATTTGTATGATGTCCAATTGTGTTGGGGGTTGGGTCATCGTCGACCTCGATTGCCTTCTGGTTGTGGCCGAAACGGGCAGCTTAAGTGTGAGTGCTCGCTTCGCCTCGATGTCAAAAAACTTTTAGGGCATAATTTTATGGCAGCGGGAAATTTTTCTAAGTGTCATCCATAATTTTAGGGCTCTTCTAAGTGGCAGCCGATACGGACACCGGGGCCGAGGAGGGTACCTTCAAATGTTTGAGTGCCTGATTCGTCTTGAGGCTGCCCCCTAGCTACCTGATGCTTTGGGGATTTGTCTAAGTGTTTGGGCTTTGTAATTTTCTCTGCTTGCTACCGTTGTCGGCCAAGCCTTTGGTATTTGCTTTCTTCAGAAAATTTTCTAAGTGTTTGAAATCCACTTAGGCGACTTTCATCTGTTTTTCGCTTCGTCTTGGGGACGTCTCTTACCTTTTGCCTTTAAAATTTTTCTAAGTGTTCAACTTGAGCAGCCGCCTAAGTTTTAGTGCCTTTAATGGTCAGCGAGAACGTTATGGCCGGTAAGGGTTGCCACAAGTGTGTTCAACTGTTGTATTTTTTCCAGTGACCTTATCGGCCTGGGTTGCACATCGTGGTGTTTTCTTGGCCGATGCGGGCGCTGCTGAGTTGTGTCATCCTTCCCGAGGGCCTCGTCGGCTGAGACCAACCGGGGAAGATAATGTATTTGGCAGTGTTGTCGGCCTGCATGTTTGCCCTTTATCGTTTCTCACTTAAAAAATTTTCTAAGTGTCGAGATTTGGTAGCTGATTCCCCTTGGGGTTGCCAACGGCCCTGTATTGTTTGGTGGCCGATGAAAGTAACATTTCTTTTCGTGGCCGTAGAGGACGACCAACCTTGTTTCACCCAACCAAATCGGTTGGGATTTTGTAGATGCGCGCCTTGGTCGTGGCACCTATTCGTAGTGTAGCCTTCGTATCAGACTGATATGTACTTAGTCTTTTGTGGGGATTTCATTTTTTTGTTGCTCGAGGCCGGCAAGTGTGCACGGTCCGTCGGCTTCCCTCTTTTCTCTTTTTTTTTGTTCCCTATTTCGGGGAGTGTCTTTCTTTCAGGCTTCGGCTGAAGGGGTTGATAGTCCTTCGGCCGGTTTGGACTTCGTTTATAACGTCCATGGTCTCAGGGGGGTCCCGTCGCCTATTTATGATGCGGGCTAGACTTTTGGTTGGTTTCCAACGGCTGCCGTTGCCCAACCCTGAGTTTGGGGATTTTGTCACCTCGGCCATGATTTCAGGCTTGTCGTCCTGCGACCAGGCGCGTGGACGACGTGATGAACTTCCCATTTCAAGACGCAGGCCGTTTGCGGGCCCATCGCCCTGGAGACATCGTCGGCCCTGCCTGAGCGTTTCGCTCTGAGGGGCCGGTACGACGTGCTCTTTCGGCTGGGCCAAAATCTTTCGCTGATGCAAAATACAATGGAGCATACTTGAGCCTTTCGCTCTAAGGCTGCAGATGCGAAGCGCCACATCGGCCAAGCCTGAGCCTTTCGCTCTAAGGTGGCCGATGAGGGCGCCCGTTAATGTTTTTACTCAAATTCCCAGAAATCAAAGGAAACATGTTTTTTTATTCATAAGTGGCTCAAGGCCGAGGGTGGTGTTCAATCAATAACCCGTCACGGAGTGAGGGCTTCGCCGGCTGCACCTCCTTCGGATTATTGATAAAACTTCACGAGATGGTGTACATTCCACGTTCGTGGTACATTGGTCCCGTTTGGGCGTTTAAGCTTGTAGGTGCCGGGTTTCACCACGGCACTGACGATGTAGGGACCTTCATACTTCAAGGCTAGCTTGCCCCCTTCCGTCGGCTGACTTGCTTCCCTTCGGCGGAGGACGTAGTTCCCCACTTGGAACTCCCGGGAACGTACCTTGGCGTCATAGTATGATTTCACCTGACGCCGGTAATTCTCCGCCCGGATGAATGCCTGTTCACGTCTCTCTTCGACCAGGTGGAGGTCGATTTTCATGTTTTCCTCGTTGACCTCAGGGTCATACTGCTCCACCCATCGGCTGGGAATGGTGACTTTCGTGGGTGCCTTTGCTTCAAAACCGTATCACAGGGCAAAAGGTGTTTCATCCGTTGCCCTCCTTGGCGTAGTACGATAGCACCATAGGATGTTGAGGAGCTCGTCGACCCAACTTCCTCCTGCGTCCTGTAGGTTCTTCTTCAGCCCCTCCATTATAGTTCTGTTGTCGTTCTCAACCTGCCCGTTGCCCTAAGGGTAGGCAACGGAGGAGAAACAGTGCTTTATTCCCCACTCTCGAAGGAGCTCCTGAAAGGGTGCCGCTTCGAACTGGGTGCCATTGTGAGATATGATCTCTTGGGGGACGCCAAAGCGGGTAATGACGTTCTTATAGACGAACTTCTGACATCTCGCCCCTGTGATGCTGGCCAAAGGTTCCGCTTCGACCCATTTGGTGAAGTAGTCGACTGCGACGATGATGTAGCGGTTGTTGCCAGCAGCTCTGGGTAGTGGGCCGATCAGGTCAATCCCCCACCTTGAAAATGGAATGGCAGTGCTGACGGGGGCGTAGTTGACGGCTGGCCGACCAGGGGTCTTCTGGAGCACCTGGCACGTGGTACATTTCCTGGAAAGATCTGCACAATCCCGCGCCATCGTCGGCCAGAAATAGCCCTGGACGATGAGACGCCGGGACATACTGAAAGGGCCTTGGTGTGAGGAGCAAACACCGCAGTGAACTTCCTCCATGGCCACATCGGCCTCGTCCTGGTGTAGGCATCGGAGGAGAGTACCATTATAGGATCGTTTGTAGAGCTTGCCACCTTCAATAGTGTAGCTTGGGCCCTGAGCTTGGTAAGTTTGGCCCTCTCCTCGTCTTGGGGTAGCTCCCCCGTGGTGATGAAGGTGGTGATGTCGGAAATCCAGTCCTCCAGCTGCTGTTGGATGCAGAAGATGGGGCTGGCATGGATGCTGGACATGCTCAGCTCCTCGATCTTGGCCAACTTGGAGACGTGCTCCGGAGTATCCAAGCTGAGCTTGGAGAGGATGTCGGGCTCGGCGTTTACCTTTACTTTGGAAATTACACACTTTTGGTGTAATAGATTAGTTTGTTAAATTCTTGTAAATAGGTTAGATTAGATTTATTCTGAGCTCAAACAGGTATTGATCACTCGAAGTACAATTGGTGAACCCAAAAAGTGGAAAGAAGGTGCAAAAGTTCAAAGACAAAAGAAGATCCTGAATTTTGGTCTATACTCGGTCGAGTATTAGCTATACTCAATCGGGTATTAGGTTGGAACTTCAAATCGGATCAGATCCGAAGACAAGGGAACATGCCGGGAAGATTTCGGCCACGATTTTATGTCTATACCCGATCGGGTAGACCGACATACCCGATCGAGTATGCCTTTGAATTTCAAACGAAGATCGGTCGAGTATGGTCCGAATACCATTTTCTAAGCATACTCGACCGGGTATTCATATATACTCGATCAGGTATACTCTTAGAAAATAGCCTGAAACCGGTCGAGTATGCCTCGTATCGAGTGTTACACACGTACTCGATCGGGTACCATGTATATACCCGATCGAGTACCCGAATCTCATCCCAAAAGCCTATAAATACACCTCTTTTCCTTCACAAAAAGATATCCAATTCCTTTGTACATCTAAGCTCAGTATAGAATAGCTCTTTCTTTATATTTTTCATCATGTTTAGTCTCCAAATGAGGAGCTAAACTCTTCCATCTTGGTTTTGCTACTTTGAAGCTTAATGAATTTGTAAGTTGTGAGTTATTTTCTTTAATCTTCTTCCTTGAATATTAATTCTTTCTTTCAAATACTATCTCTATATCAAAGTTGGGGAGTGTTACTAAGATGACAATTAGTTAACATCTTGACATTGGTTATAGTAATAGCTATTTCTTCCTCTATGTTAATATTGGGGAGTGTTACTAAGATGACAATTAGTTAACATCTTGATATTAATCATAGTAGGATTCATTTTCTTTAATATTTTTCCTTGAGTATTAATTAATTCTCATTCATATTTCATGTTAATATCTTAAACATTACTTAAAGTATCAACTAGTATTGTTTCTCATATTAATTATTACTAGAATCAATCGGTTAATACGCTTGTTATTAATCCGGTTCTTTCAACGGTAGTGAACTTGGAATATTAATGCATGCATCTCATGGTTAATATGCCAAGGGGAATTAATTATATTGATTAAACCAATAAACCGCTTGTGTTGAGGTTATCAATCTCAATCGTTTTCATCTTAAGTTTATTGCTACTATCAAGTTAATATACGGCGCTTGTTCTATATTGACTCGATAGTAAGTTTTATTAATGAACGCATCTCGTTATTAATAACTACCCTCGATGAACTGGATATACTCCTCGATTGAGTATTCGAGAGGAAGATAATTAAAGATATAACCGGGATCGACGAACATTTCATTAAGTGGATAAAAGCAAAACCAAGTCTTCATCTTTTTAAATTAAACTCATATAGGTTGTTTATCTTAGTGTTTTTAAAGCAAACAAATCTAAACCCCCCTTTTGTTACTATTTATATAAAAGAAAAGTATTCCTTTCCCTGTGGATACGAACCTTACTACACTATACTACGTATTAGTGTCGTATTGATTAATTATTTTGAGTGCACCTAACGACGAGTGCTCGTCAATGGGTCTGGCATGGATGCTGGACATGCTCAGCTCCTCGATCTTGGCCAACTTGGAGACGTGCTCCGGAGTATCCAAACTGAGCTTGGAGAGGATGTCGGCCTCGGCGTTCTCGACCCTTGGGATCTGTGTGATCTCGTAGGTTTCGAACGCCTTCAGCAACTCCTCTGCTGCCTGTTTGTATTGCTTCATCCGGCCTTCCTTTGCTTCGTACGTACCCTCAACCTGGCACACTACCAGCTTGGAGTCGCACCTGATTCTGATGTGCTTGGCTCTGAAGCCAGTGGCAAGTCTGAGGCCGCTGAGGAGGGCCTCATACTCGGCTTCATTGTTAGATACCCTGAAGTTGAAGCGGATGGCATAGTAAGCTCTGAATCCTTCAGGGGATATGAGGACGACGTCGCTCCTGCATGATTTCGTGGCCGATGAGCCGTCGGTGAAGAGGATCCACATGTCATCTTGCTCTGGCCCGAGGGTAATAGCAGTCGTCTCCCTTGCTGTGCATTCGGTGACGAAGTCGGCCAAGGCTTGCCCTTTGATAGATGGCCTTGGCTTGATCTCAATTTGAAATTGGCTGAGGAAGATCGCCCACTTTACCATCCTCGAGGAGCTAGTGGGGCTCTTCATGAGCGCGTCAAGGGGCTGCTGGTCAGTACGTGGACGGCGTGGGCCTGGAAGTAGTGCCCCAGTTTTTTCACCGTGTGGACGATGGCTAGCACCGTCTTCTCAATGGGGGAGTACCTGAGCTCGGCCTCCCTGAGTGTTTTGCTGATGTAAAATATGGCCTTTTGCACCCCTTCGTCCTCGTGGATGAGCACGGAGCTGATGGCCGACGTGCTCACCCCCAAGTATAAGAAGAGGGTTTCGCCGGTCTTAGGTTTGGAGAGCACTGGTGGGGACGAAAGGTACCTCTTCAGCTCTTAAAATGCTTCCTGGCACTCCGTCGTCCACTTGAAGCTGTTTGCTTTGCGCATGATCTGGAAGAAAGGGAGTGACCTCTCGGCTGATCTGGAGAGGAAGCGGCTCAGGGCCGCCAGCTGCCCCGTTAGCCGCTATACTTCTTTAACGTTGCGGGGCGGCTCCATGTTGATGATAGTCTGTATCTTCTCCGGGTTTATCTCAATGCCTCTCCGGCTGACCATGTAGCCGAGGAATTTGCCGCCTTGGACGCCAAAGGCGCACTTCTTGGGGTTGAGGCGGAGTTTGAACTCCTTCATGCTTTCAAAAATCTCCTGGAGGTCGTCAGCATGTGTGGTGGCTCACTTGCTTTTGACGATCATGTCGTCGACGTATGCCTCCATCGTCCGGCCGAGGACTGCTCTGAAGATCTTAGCCACCATCCTGGTATAGGTGGCGCCGGAGTTTTTGAGCCCGAAAGCCATGACGAGGTAACAAAAAATTCCCACGTATTTTTGCGCGGGCCAACTTTAACAAATTGGGAGAGTTCCCCCTGACGAATCAGGCGCTCGATGGCTTTCTTCAGCGTGATGCAGTCATCGGTGTTGTGTGAGGAGTTCTTGTGAAATCGGCAGTATGTGCTGCGTTGCTGGATGGCAAGGACCTCCTCCGCCGGCTGAGGGGCTTGTTCAATGAGGCCATGCTTCTCGGCATAGTCGAGGATGGTGCTGACCGGGTGGGTGAGGGGGACCCCCGGCCGTTCCAACCTCGGCCGCCAATGGCGGTCTTTCTTGCTTTGTCCACCAGAGCCGTGACGGCCCTGGGCACCCTGGCTGGTCGGGGATGTTCCCGGGGCCGGCGAAGGATTTGTCTTCTTGGAGGGATGGCCTCCGTCTTTTTTTTTTGTGATTGTGGAGCTCTTCGGCATCAGCATACAAGCTCCCGCGCTGAAGCGCCTTTACATATGACCTCGGAGGGTCGGTGATGAGGCTCCTGGCATACGGGGAGCTGCGGAGGGCTCCCTGGTAGAGGACGAGGAGGGTGTGCTCATCGGGCCCCTCGACCTCTTCGGTCTCCCTCGTCCATCGATCAATAAATGATCGGAGGGGTTCGTCATGTTGCTGCTTGACGGAGAGGAGATGGGTGAAATACTTCTTCGCACGCTTCCTCCCGGCAAAGTGGGTATGGAAACGCTGGGCAAGGTCCTGCCATGAGTCTATACTCCCTTCGGGAAGCGCGTTGAACCACTTGTACGCCGGCCCTTCGAGAGTGGAGAGGAACCAACGACAGAGATATTCATCCGACACGTTCACCATGAGCATGTTGTTCTAACAGCGGCTAAAGTGCTCCTGGGGGTCTGATCGTCCGTCGTAGGATTTGATGGCGTTTCCCCTGTACTTTTCCGAGATGGGGGCCGAGAGCACCCTATTAGTGAAAGGGGTCCTGGTCCTGACCTGGATGACGGGGTCACCTCGCCCTTCGGCCAACTCCCTCTCAAGGGCGCTGACCTTGTTCATGAGAGCATTGAGGCCATGATCGTTGGAGGCGCAGACCGTGGGAATGTTTGCCGATTGCCTAGCCTCCATCTGGGCCAGCCTCCTTTCCAGCTGGGCGATGACCTCGTCCCGAGGATCCCTGGCGGCTGCAGTGGCGCCCTGCTGGTTCTGCATGCGCCCCTCGTGGGCCGCGTTGATCTGGTGGCGCACATCGTCCTCGTGCAACTTTCCCTTGCCCTTGTCCAGGCGGGGCTGGTCCGCTGTCCGGGACACAGACCCCAAGCTCTCCCTTGGTGAGCCAGGCCGACGCTCACCAACCCGTCCCGCCATCCTCTCCAAAACCGGACGACGATGCGTGTCACCCAGCCTATTGAAGGCAGAGGCTTTTCCACGCACTGGGGTCTACCCAGGCCGAAGAGGGGAAGCGGGGTGGGAGTGGGACGACACCGTGTCCTGGGCTATCACCCCCTCATTGTTGCCTAACCTGGTGGCCAACGGTTGGGGCTGAGGAGGTGGAGTGACATTCCCCCCAGTCCTTGGCAAGAGTGCGCTGAGGACGGTGGGGTTCTGAGCTAAGCTGGCGATGATGACCGACAATGCCGCCTGAACCTGTGGATCCACAGACGGTGAAGCCGCGGCCATAGGCTGGGCCGGGACGTGGTCTAACTTCTCTGCGCGCTTCTTATCCAGGCCGATGCGGGCATCAGGGGCGCCGCCGTTGAGCTGGTTGCGTAGGTCCGTCGTGAGGTTGATGGCCTCCTGGAAGACGTCCCCTCCTCCGACCTGGTCGGCCGTGGCGTCCTCCTCACGCTCCCTGGTCTCCTGATCCTAAGGGATGGCCTTGCTGACGAGGTTGCGGTTTGACTTGGTTCTTCCCATGATCAGTGGTTAGCTGTGCTTGGTAGCGACGAAGGGTGCTAACTTGATTGTTCTAGCTCTCAACGAGAGCACCAAATGATAGAGTATATATCTAGAGAGAAGTGAAAGCTAGAGAGAGAAGTGCAAGTAAATGCTTCAATAGAATGATTTTGTAACCCCTCCAGAGGAAGTATTTATAGGAAAAATACGGGCTGGGCTCCTAAGCCTTGGGCTTGGGAGGCCCATTTACAACTGGACCGCTATTGGGCCGAATACAAAGTAAAGGATGGAGTGTATAAATGAGTAAGTGTAAAATCCGGTTCTGCGAGGCTTCCGTGGCCGACGAGGGCACGGCCAACGAGGGCACATCCGACGAAGGCACGGCCGACGGGGGCACCCTAGTTCCCTGGCTTCAGGACCATATTCTGAGTTGGTCCTTCTTCGGCCGACGGGGCTCCTTTAGCCGGCGAGGGCATCCTAGTTGGCTTGTACTTTCTGTTCTGAGTATGTGGCTCCTGGGGCCTAGACCCATATACTCCATCATTATTATATTCTTATAGTTTTTTTACAATCTTTTTTACAAAGGATACTGAGTTTGAAGATTATCTAAAAAAAATAGTGCTCTTGACTTTCGGACTAACTATACGAAGTATTAATCACTTCATATACCCCACTAATTGTATCTCATCTTTTCTTTTTTATTTGTTTTATTAAATTTGTCGCAAACAATGTTCAGCGATATTGGGGTGGTCATACACACACACACACACACACACACACACACAAATGTTCAGGTCCGGAATTCCGGACTAGAACCGCCGTCCGGTCGACGGCTTTTAGGGCCCTTCCCGGTGGTGTTTTTTTATAAAATTTTATGGCATCTTCTTCATCAAGTCTAGTTTATGCACAAAAAAATTCAGCTAAAAACTCAATCCGAAAGGTCGTCAAATGATTTTTGGAAGTTAACTGCGTTTTATATGTATTTTTTAGCGCAGTTAACTTCAAAAAATCATTTGACGACCTTCCCGATTGAATTTTTAGCTGATTTTTTTGTGGATAAACTAAACTTGATGAAGAACATGTCATAAAAATTTATCAAAAAAACCACCGGGAAGGGCCCCAAAAGCCATCGGTCGGACGGCGGTTCCGATCAGGAAGGCCTGACCGCAACACTACTATATATATATATATATATATATATATATATATATATATATATGTGTGTGTGTGTGTGTGTGTGTGTTTTGGTTCAAATAAGAACATGATCTTAGGAGGGAAATGAGAATGAATCTGGGCCGTTAGATTTGCTTTAAGTGAAACTCAATGTGCATTACATGAAACTCAATGCACATTTCAATTTCACCTAATGCACATTAGAGTTTCATGTAATGCACATTGAGTTTCACTTAAAGCAAATCTAACGGCCCATATTCATTCTCATTTCCCTCCTAAGATCATGTTTTTATTTGAACCAAAACACACATATATATATATATATATAGTAGTGTTCCGGTCAGGCCTTCCTGATCGGAACCGCCGTCCGACCGATGGCTTTTGGGGCCCTTCCCAGGGGGTTTTTTGATAAATTTTTATGACATGTTCTTCATCAAGTTTAGTTTATCCACAAAACAATTCAGCTAAAAATTCAATCGGGAAGGTCGTCAAATGATTTTTTGAAGTTAAATGCGCTAAAAAATACATATAAAACGCAGTTAACTTCCAAAAATCATTTGACGACCTTTCGGATTGATTTTTTAGCTGAATTTTTTTGTGCATAAACTAGACTTGATGAAGAACATGCCATAAAATGTTATAAAAAAACACCACCGGGAAGGGCCCTAAAAGCCGTCGACCGGACGGCGGTTCTAATCCGGAATTCCGGACCTGAACATTTGTGTGTGTGTGTGTGTGTGTGTGTGTGTGTGTGTATGACCACCCCAATATCGCTGAACATTGTTTGCGAAAAATTTAATGAAACAAATAAAAAAGAAAAGATGACATACAACTAGTGGGGTATATGAAGTGATTAATACTTCGTATAGTTAGTCCGAAATTCAAGATCACTATTTTTTAGATAATCTTCAAACTCAGTATCCTTTGTAAAAAAGATTGTAAAAAAACTATAAGAATATAATAATGATGG
The DNA here is from genome assembly GCA_945859875.1 of Cuscuta europaea. Lineage (NCBI taxonomy): Eukaryota > Viridiplantae > Streptophyta > Magnoliopsida > Solanales > Convolvulaceae > Cuscuta > Cuscuta europaea. Next base: position 20,264,938 of record CAMAPE010000008.1, on the reverse strand, counting down.
AGTATATGGGTCTAGGCACCAGGACCCACATACTCAGAACAGAAAGTACAAGCCAACTAGGATGCCCTCGCCGGCTAAAGGAGCCCCGTCGGCCGAAGAAGGACCAACTCGGAATATGGTCCTGAAGCCAGGGAACTAGGGTGCCCCCGTCGGCCGTGCCCTCATTGGCCGTGCCCTCGTTAGCCGTGCCCTCGTCGGCCACGGAAGCCTCGCAGAACCGGATTTTACACTTACTCATTTATACACTCCATCCTTTACTTTGTATTCGGCCCAATAGCGGTCCATTTGTAAATGGGCCTCCCAAGCCCAAGGCTTAGGAGCCCAGCCCGTATTTTTCCTATAAATACTTCCTCTGGAGGTAGTTGTAGGGGTTACAAAATCATTCTATTGAAGCATTTACTTGCACTTCTCTCTCTACCTCTCACTTCTCTCTAGATATATACTCTATCATTTGGTGCTCTCGTTGAGAGCTAGAACAATCAAGTTAGCACCCTTCGTCGCTACCAAGCACAGCTAACCACTGATCATGGGAAGAACCAAGTCAAACCGCAACCTCGTCAGCAAGGCCATCCCTGAGGATCAGGAGATCAGGGAGCGTGAGGAGGACGCCACGGCCGACCAGGTCGGAGGAGGGGACGTCTTCCAGGAGGCCATCAACCTCCCGACGGACCTACGCAACCAGCTCAACGGCGGCGCCCCTGATGCCCGCATCGGCCTGGATAAGAAGCACGCAGAGAAGATAAACCACGTCCCGGCCCAGCCTATGGCCGCGGTTTCGCCGTCTGTGGATCCACAGGTTCAGGCGGCATTGTCGGTCATCATCGCCAGCTTAGCTCAGAACCCCACCGTCCTCAGCGCACTCTTGCCAAGGACTGGGGGGAACGTCACTCCACCTCCTCAGCCCCAACCGTTGGCCACCAGGTTAGGCAACGATGAGGGGGTGATAGCCCAGGACACGGTGTCGTCCCACTCCCACCCCGCTTCCCCTCTTCGGCCTGGGTAGACCCCAGTGCGTGGAAAAGCCTCTGCCTTCAATAGGCTGGGTGACACGCGTCGTCGTCCGGTTTCGGAGAGGATGGCGGGACGGGTTGGTGAGCGTCGGCCTGGCTCACCAAGGGAGAGCTTGGGGTCTGTGTCCCGGACAGCGGACCAGCCCCGCCTGGACAAGGGCAAGGGAAAGTTGCACGAGGACGATGTGCGCCACCAGATCAACGCGGCCCACGAGGGGCGCATGCAGAACCAGCAGGGCGCCGCTGCAGCCGCCAGGGATCCTCGGGACGAGGTCATCGCCCAGGTGGAAAGGAGGCTGGCCCAGATGGAGGCTAGGCAATCGGCAAACATTCCCACGGTCGGCGCCTCCAACGATCCTGGCCTCAATGCTCTCATGAACAAGGTCAGCGTCCTTGAGAGGGAGTGTGCCGAAGGGCGAGGTGACCCCGTCATCCAGGTCAGGACCAGGACCCCTTTCACTAATAGGGTGCTCTCGGCCCCCATCTCGGAAAAGTACAGGGGAAACGCCATCAAATCCTACGACGGCCGATCAGACCCCCAGGAGCACTTCAGCCGCTATTAGAACAACATGCTGATGGTGAACGTGTTGGATGAATATCTCTGTCGTTGGTTCCTCTCCACTCTCGAAGGCCCGGCGTACGAGTGGTTCAACGCGCTTCCCGAAGGGAGTATAGACCCATGGCAGGACCTTGCCCTGCGTTTCCTCACCCACTTTGCCGGGAGGAAGCGTGCGAAGAAGTATTTCACCCATCTCCTCTCCGTCAAGCAGCAACATGATGAACCCCTCCGATCATTTATTGATCGATGGACGAGGGAGACCGAAGAGGTCGAGGGAGCCGATGAGCACACCCTCCTCGTCCTCTACCAGGGAGCCCTCCGCAGCTCCCTGTATGCCAGGAGCCTCATCACCGACCCTCCGAGGTCATATGTAAAGGCGCTTCAGCGCGGGAGCTTGTACGCTGATGCCGACGAGCTCCACAATCACAAAAAAAAAGACGGAGGCCATCCCTCCAAGAAGACAAATCCTTCGCCGGCCCCGGGAGCATCCCCGACCAGCCAGGGTGCCCAGGGCCGTCACGGCTCTGGTGGACAAAGCAAGAAAGACCGCCATTGGCGGCCGAGGTTGGAACGGCCGGGGGTCCCCCTCACCCACCCGGTCAGTACCATCCTCGACTATGCCGAGAAGCATGGCCTCATTGAACAAGCCCCTCAGCCGGCGGAGGAGGTCCTTGCCATCCAGCAAGGCGGCACATACTGCCAATTTCACAAGAACTCCTCATAGAACACCGATGACTGCATCACGCTGAAGAAAGCCATCGAGCGCCTGATTCGTCAGGGGAACTCTCCCAATTTGTTAAAGGTGGCCCGCGCAAAAATACGTGGGTAAACACTGGCAAACCTGGGGGCAAACCCTCTACGAAGAATCGGGAGATCGGTAGGCTCAGCGACGACGAAGATTTTGAGGAGCCTCCGCCAAAGAAGAACCATATTCACCTCATCGTAGGTGGGAATACCGGGGGGGACTCCGTCACCCAGAGGAAGAAATGGGCCCAATCCCTTTACATTGGGGAGGTGTCCCACGTTCCCCCCATCCGAAGAAGCAGCGAACGGAGGCGATCACCTTCACCGACAAGGATCTGCCTCCGGGTATGGAGTCACACAGGGATGTCCTCGTCATCCGGTGTGAGATCGGTGACTCCATCATCCACCGCACTTACATCGATACGGGGAGCTCCGTCAACGTAATGTACCTGGACACCTTCAAGCAGCTAAAGCTGGACAAAGCTCCGCTGAAGCCGATCAAGACACTGTTGTCCGGCTTCAACAGGGACTCTATCGACGCCGAAGGCACGATAGTCCTCCCCGTGGAGGTCGGCGACGGCTTCCACCGCGCCAAAATTGACATGGAGTTCATGGTGGTCAACCTTCAGTGCGCCCACAACCTGATTTGGGGGCGGCCAGCACTGCAGGACCTGGAGGCCATCATCTCCATGAAACATTTATGCCTGAAGTTCCCCACCAGTGGCGGCATCGGCTACGCTAGAGGAAACCAGAGGATAGCCAGGGCATGCTACGTCAAGCTAACAAGGCCAGCCGAAAGGGAAGGGCAGAGAATAGACACCATCACGGCAACCGTTGCCAAGGACGAGGAGAGGCCGCATGCTGAACCGGCCGAAGAGGTCGAGGAGGTCCCCCTGGATACCTCCCGTCCGGAGCGGGTCCTCAAAATCGGGAAGCAACTCCCGCAGGACCAACGAGACGCCATCCTCCTCGTCCTACGGTCATACGCCGTCATCTTCGCGTGGGCCCGGATGACATGCCAGACATCAGTCGGAAGGTGATCACCCACCGGCTAACCGTCGATCCGGCCTCCGCGCCTGTCAAGCAGAAGCGACGCTACTTGTCCGCCGACAGGCGGGACTTCGTCAAAGGGGAGGTCACCATGCTCCTCTCAATCAACCACATCAAAGAGGTGAAGTACCCGACATGGCTAGCCAACGTCCTCCTCGCCCAAAAACCACCGACATTCAGAATGTGTGTTGATTACACTGACCTGAACAAGGCGTGCCCCATGGACCCGTTCCCTCTCCCCAATATTGATCAATTGGTGGACGGGACGGCGGTATGCGAGTTGATGTCGTTCCTTGACGCCTTCAGAGGATACCACCAGTTTTTCATGCATGAAGATGACGCTGAGAAGACGACCTTCATGACCCCGGAGGGAATTTTTTGTTGCCTCGTCATGGCTTTCGGGCTCAAAAACTCCAGCGCCACCTATACCAGGATGGTGGCTAAGATCTTCAGAGCAGTCCTCGGCCGGACGATGGAGGCATACGTCGATGACATGATCGTCAAAAGCAAGCGAGCCACCACACATGCTGACGACCTCCAGGAGATTTTTGAAAGCATGAAGGAGTTCAAACTCCGCCTCAACCCCAAGAAGTGCGCCTTTGGCGTCCAAGGCGGCAAGTTCCCCGGCTACATGGTCAGCCGGAGAGGCATTGAGATAAACCCGGAGAAGATACAGACTATCATCATCATGGAGCCGCCCCGCAACGTTAAAGAAGTATAGCGGCTAACGGGGCAGCTGGCGGCCCTGAGCCGCTTCCTCTCCAGATCAGCCGAGAGGTCACTCCCTTTATTCCAGATCATGCGCAAAGCAAACAGCTTCAAGTGGACGACGGAGTGCCAGGAAGCATTTGAAGAGCTGAAGAGGTACCTTTCGTCCCCACCAGTGCTCTCCAAACCTAAGACCGGCGAAACCCTCTTCTTATACTTGGGTGTGAGCACGTCGGCCATCAGCTCCGTGCTCATCCGCGAGGACGAAGGGGTGCAGAAGGCCATATTTTACATCAGCAAAACACTCAGGGAGGCCGAGCTCAGGTACTCCCCCATTGAGAAGACGGTGCTAGCCATCGTCCACACGGTGAAAAAACTGGGGCACTACTTCCAGGCCCACGCCGTCCACGTACTGACCAGCAGCCCCTTGGCGCGCTCATGAAGAGCCCCACTAGCTCCTCGAGGGTAGTAAAGTGGGCGATCTTCCTCAGCCAATTTCAAATTGAGATCAAGCCAAGGCCATCTATCAAAGGGCAAGCCTTGGCCGACTTCGTCACCGAATGCACAGCAAGGGAGACGACTGCTACCACCCCCGAGCCAGAGCAAGATGACATGTGGATACTCTTCACCGACGGCTCGTCGGCCACGAAATCATGCGGGAGCGACGTCGTCCTCATATCCCCTGAAGGATTCAGAGCTTACTATGCCATCCGCTTCAACTTCAGGGTATCTAACAATGAAGCCGAGTATGAGGCCCTCCTCAGCGGCCTCAGACTTGCCACTGGCTTCAGAGCCAAGCACATCAGAATCAGGTGCGACTCCAAGCTGGTAGTGTGCAGGGTCGAGTATATATGAATACCTGGTCGAGTATGCTTAGAAAATGGTATTCGGACCATACTCGACCGATCTTCGTTTGAAATTCAAAGGCATACCCGATCGGGTGTAGACATAAAATCGTGGCCGAAATCTTCCCGGCATGTTCCCTTGTCTTCGGATCTGATCCGATTTGAAGTTCCAACCTAATACCCGATCGAGTATAGCTAATAATCGACCGAGTATAGACCAAAATTCAGGATCTTCTTTTGTCTTTGAACTTTTGCACCTTCTTTCCACTTTTTGGGTTCACCAACTGTACTTCGAGTGATCAATACCTGTTTGAGCTCAGAATAAATCTAATCTAACCTATTTACAAGAATTTAACAAACTAATCTATTACACCAAAAGTGTGTAATTTCCGAAGTAAAGGTAAATGCCGAGGCCGACATCTTCTCCAAGCTCAGCTTGGATACTCCGGAGCACGTCTCCAAGTTGGCCAAGATCGAGGAGCTGAGCATGTCCAGCATCCATGCCAGCCCCATCTTCTGCATCCAACAGCAGCTGGAGGACTGGATTTCTGACATCACCACCTTCATCACCACGGGGGAGCTACTCCAAGACGAGGAGAGGACCAAGCTTACCAAGCTTAGGGCCCCAAGCTACACTATTGAAGGTGGCAAGCTCTACAAACGATCCTACAATGGTACTCTCCTCCGATGCCTACACCAGGACGAGGCCGATGTGGTCATGGAGGAAGTTCACTGCGGTGTTTGCTCCTCACACCAAGGCCCTTTCAGTATGTCCCGGCGTCTCATCGTCCAGGGCTATTTCTGGCCGACGATGGCGCGGGATTGTGCAGATCTTGCCAGGAAATGTACCACGTGCCAGGTGCTCCAGAAGACCCCTGGTCGGCCAGCCGTCAACTACGCCCCCGTCAGCACTGCCATTCCATTTTCAAGGTGGGGGATTGACCTGATCGGCCCACTACCCAGAGCTGCTGGCAACAACCGCTACATCATCGTCGCAGTCGACTACTTCACCAAATGGGTCGAAGCGGAACCTTTGGCCAGCATCACAGGGGCGAGATGTCAGAAGTTCGTCTATAAGAACGTCATTACCCGCTTCGGCGTCCCCCAAGAGATCATATCTCACAATGGCACCCACTTCGAAGCGGCACCCTTTCAGGAGCTCCTTCGAGAGTGGGGAATAAAGCACTGTTTCTCCTCCGTTGCCTACCCTTAGGGCAACGGGCAGGTTGAGAACGACAACAGAACTATAATGGAGGGGCTGAAGAAGAACCTACAGGACGCAGGAGGAAGTTGGGTCGACGAGCTCCTCAACATCCTATGGTGCTATCGTACTACGCCAAGGAGGGCAACGGATGAAACACCTTTTGCCCTGTGCTACAGTTTTGAAGCAAAGGCACCCATGAAAGTCGCCATTCCCAGCCGACGGGTGGAGCAGTATGACCCTGAGGTCAACGAGGAAAACATGAAAATCGACCTCCACCTGGTCGAAGAGAGACGTGAACAGGCATTCATCCGGGCGGAGAATTACCGGCGTCAAGTGAAATCATACTATGACGCCAAGGTACGTTCCCAGGAGTTCCAAGTGGGGGACTACGTCCTCCGCCGAAGGGAAGCAAGTCAGCCGACGGAAGGGGGCAAGCTAGCCTTGAAGTATGAAGGTCCCTACATCTTCAGTGCCGTGGTGAAACCCGACACCTACAAGCTTAAACGCCCAAACGGAACCAATGTACCACGAACATGGAATGTACACCATCTCGTGAAGTTTTATCAATAATCCGAAGGAGGTGCAGCCGGCGAAGCCCTCACTCCTTGACGGGTTATTGATTGAACACCACCCTCGGCCTTGAGCAACTTATGAATAAAAAACATGTTTCCTTTGATTTCTGGGAATTTGAGTAAAAACATTAACGGGCGCCCTCATCGGCCACCTTAGAGCGAAAGGCTCAGGCTTGGCCGATGTGGCGCTTCACATCTGCAGCCTTAGAGCGAAAGGCTCAGGTATGCTCCATTGTATTTTGCATCAGCGAAAGGTTTTGGCCCAGCTGAAAGAGCACGTCGTACCGGCCCCTCAGAGCGAAACGCTCAGGCAGGGCCGACGATGTCCCCAGGGCGATGGGCCCGCAAACGGCCCGCGTCTTGAAACGGGAAGTTCATCACGTCGTCCACGCGCCTGGTCGCAGGACGACAGGCCTGAAATCATGGCCGAGGTGACAAACTCCCCAAACTCAGGGTTGGGCAACGGCAGCCGTTGGAAACCAACCAAAAGTCTAGCCCGCGTCATAAATAGGCGACGGGACCCCCCTGAGACCATGGACGTTATAAACGAAGTCCAAACCGGCCGAAGGACTATCAACCCCTTCAGCCGAAGCTTGAAAGAAGGACACTCCCCGAAATAGGGAACAAAAAAAAGAGAAAACAGGGAAGCCGACGGACCGTGCACACTTGCCGGCCTCGAGCAACAAAAAATGAAATCCCCACAAAAGACTAAGTACATATCAGTCTGATACGAAGGCTACACTACGAATAGGTGCCACGACCGAGGCGCGCATCTACAAAATCCCAACCGATTTGGTTGGGTGAAACAAGGTTGGTCGTCCTCTACGGCCACGAAAAGAAATGTTACTTTCATCGGCCACCAAACAATACAGGGCCGTTGGCAACCCCAAGGGGAATCAGCTACCAAATCTCGACACTTAGAAAAAAAATTTAACCGAGAAACGATAAAGGGCAAACATGCAGGCCGACAACACTGCCAAATACATTATCTTCCCCGGTTGGTCTCAGTCGACGAGGCCCTCGGGAAGGATGACACAACTCAGCAGCGCCCGCATCGGCCAAGAAAACACCACGATGTGCAACCCAGGCCGATAAGGTCACTGGAAAAAATACAACAGTTGAACACACTTGTGGCAACCCTTACCGGCCATAACGTTCTCGCTGACCGTTAAAGGCACTAAAACTTAGGCGGCTGCTCAAGTTGAACACTTAGAAAAATTTTAAAGGCAAAAGGTAAGAGACGTCCCCAAGACGAAGCGAAAAACAGATGAAAGTCACCTAAGTGGATTTCAAACACTTAGAAAATTTTCTGAAGAAAGCAAATACCAAAGGCTTGGCCGACAACGGTAGCAAGCAGAGAAAATTACAAAGCCCAAACACTTAGACAAATCCCCAAAGCATCAGGTAGCTAGGGGGCAGCCTCAAGACGAATCAGGCACTCAAACATTTGAAGGTACCCTCCTCGGCCCCGGTGTCCGTATCGGCTGCCACTTAGAAGAGCCCTAAAATTATGGATGACACTTAGAAAATTTTCCCGCTGCCCTAAAATTATGCCCTAAAAGTTTTTTGACATCGAGGCGAAGCGAGCACTCACACTTAAGCTGCCCGCTTCGGCCACAACCAGAAGGCAATCGAGGTCGACGATGACCCAACCCCCAACACAATTGGACATCATACAAATAGAAAAAAAAACACAAGGCAATATAGTAAAGCATGAAGGTCGGGAAGAGGTGTATTCTCATTCACAACAAAAGGGGATACAATTTGGGCTTCTTGGTCGTTACATAATGAAAATCAAAATCAACAATACAATGAATCATGGCTCCGACGGGGCTTCGGAGTCCCCTTCAGCACCAGTTTTCTCCTCGGCTTGGGCAGTGGCCGCATCGGCAGCGGCACCGGACGTGGCGGTGTCTTCGAACATGCTTGGCTCATAGGCCCAATCATCACTGGCCTGAGAGCTCTCAATAGGGAGCTGCCGTTCCGCCGCAGGAAGCTCCAACTCCGCTTCGGGATGCCTCATCATCAAAGGCAGCTCAAGGCCGACGACCCACTCCTTGGCCACACCCAAATCTAAGAAACGACGTTGGAGCCTCCGATAGAGCAGCCGCTGCATCCAGTACTGGCCGAGGTCGTAGAAGACCTTCATCTCTTTCTCCCAGTATGCTTGGCCATCAGGAGACTTATTCACACAGTCAACGAGCCTCGCCGCCACGACGTCGAAGCACCAGGGGAGCCGGTCCTCGTCCTTCCAGCCAACCTCGAGGAACTTTCGCACAGCGGCCTCGGCAGCCTTCTCTTCGGCAACATTCAGGGCCAGATCTGCATCGGCCTTGCCCTTCTCGGCCTCCTCAGCACGACGAAGGGCCTCATCACGAGCACACTCAACATCGGCCAAGCGCTGAAGGGCCCCATCCTTCTCAGTGGCCAGCAGATCAGTCTCATCAGCCCTTTTCTTCAGGATTTCAACCTCGAGCCGCAGCCTCTCCAAGCTGCCCAGGGCCTCGTCGGCCGAAGCAACCTTCTGCTCAATTTGCTTCAAACGAGCAATCTCCCTTTGTTGCCTCCTGTTGCTTTCCATCAACATGAAGGCGCCCTGTGGAAAAACAAGGGTTAGACGACGATGATGCATAACAAAGGAAAAGAGGAAGAAGACGAAGCAGACAGGAAAACTTACTTGGACGATGTGGTCCATCCCACCATCGTACATCTTGACGTTGCCGAGCTTCTTCAGGTAAGCCTGGTCCTCGTCGGGGATGGCCTGGGAGATCACCTCATAGCCGTCAACGATCTCGTTGAATAGCCCCCCTTTAACGGGGTATTCAACCTCGAGCTTGTAGGTCCCTCTGACCAGCTCTCGGCCGGAACCTTTCTTCCGAGTGGCCGCAGCGGCGGCAGGAATGGTGGATAGAGTAGTGGACGGAGGGCCCGAGGTGAGATCCACCAGAGCATCGGCGTTGGATCCCCCTCCGTCCCCAGAAGGAATAGCCGACGTCCCGGCATCACCAGAAGGAGAAGCCCTCTTCGGCTTCTTAGTGGGCTTCATGCCTGCCTCGGTCAGTTTCTTTTGGCCCTCGTCGGCCTGCCGTTTCTTTTTCGGCTGGACAGGGGGCTTCATCGCAGGAGCAATAGCAGGCTGCTGGGCCTTCACCTCTTCGGCCGCCTTAAGTTGCGCCATCTTCATAAAGGACATGCGATCCATGACAAAACCTGCACCAGAAAAAACACTAAGGGTCAACAAACAAAGAACATGAAACTACGATGAGAAGGAGGGCATCAAGTAGGTATTACCATCGTCCTCAGCTGGCACCCCCAGATCGGGACCATCAGCATCCTCGTAAGTCGTGGTCATCTTCGGCCACAACTCCACATCATCGTCCTTATCACCATATACGAAGTACCTCACGAAGCCGAGGGCGGCCATCTTGTACTCCGTGATGTACGTCTTGACGCTCCTCGGCCCTCCCTTCAGGAAAGCCTCCACCTGAGCGTCCAAAATGGAGCTTTTCGGCGTGTCATGCAGATTGAACCGCCCACTGTGGCCGACAGAGGGAAACTCAACCCCCCTTCACCCAACGACACAAACACAAATTTACCTTTCCAGTCGTGGATGGACGACGACAAGTCAGTGAAGCTTCTCTTCCTCGACAGTTGTTGGAGAGTGGCATAGGAAGCGCAATTCTGATGACTTCCACGTCCTATCTGGTAAAGGTTCATAAACAGCGTCGTCGTCAGCCGGAAATCCAGCTCAGCACAACGTAAGAGGAACCCGACGATGAGCGAGTAGCTGTTCGACGTCAACAAGGCCGGAGGGAGCCCCACCATGTCTAGGTACTCGGTGATGAACGGATGAAGCGGGAACCGAAGTCCTTTGGCAAAGCTCATCGGGTACACTCCAAAGTACCCCGGGGGTGGATTGAGGACATGGTCCGTTGCCTAGGGGCCCTAACCCTACCAAACGGCCCCACGTACATCTGTGCGACCAGGTACTCACCCGCATTGCTCTGTGGTCTGATGATGAAGATATTGGTAAGATCCAGGTAAGAAAAGGCTGGTCCCCTCTTCGGCCTCCTCACCCTTTCCGGCGCTGCAACACCCTTGACGGCAGACACCGGCTTCGGGCATGGGATGGCAGCCGACGTGGACGCCCCGTCCGCAGTTCGGGAGACCCCTACGTCCCCACCTCCAGACGATGAGGCAGACTCCTCGTCCTCACCGTCCTCATCGTCCTGCTCCCCATATTTGAACGAGCTCAGGTTTTCAAGCTCCTCACAGAACTCTTCGACCACTTCATAGTCAAGGGACTTGGCGGAAGGCTCATCGTCGTAGGGGTAGTACTCTTCGTTCAAGTCTTTCATCTTAACAACTATTACGAGCCTAAGGAAACCTACTTTGAGATCTACAGGTATTCAAACGCCTAACACTAGATCAATGCCCTAGGAAGCAAAATAGGCAAAGTACAGAGGAAAATTTCGATGAAACTAACCTTGAAGCTTTGAAGAACACGAAGAACACTTGCTTTGAGTTTATCTCTCTAGAAATTCGGCCAACACTTCGGTAGCTCAGATTGCAAATGAGAGCTTTCGTCGGAATGGGAGGGGTATTTATAGAGCCCCCCCCAACGGTCACTACACGTGGCACCCCCCTAGTGGCCACGCCAGCGGCCACCAATGGGATGCCACCACTTCGTTAATGGGCCAGGCCCAGTCCACAGATCAATAGCCCACCAGCAAAGCAGGCTCTACGGAATGAGGAAGGGGAAAATAACGACCACAGCGGCCAGGGCATTCAACGGCCAACACAGGCTACGGCTACCCAAGTAGCACCCGTATCGGCCATTCAAGCGGCCATACATGTCATATAAAGGAAGGCCTTACAACGTCTACAGCACCACAAGGGAAGGGAACCCAACAGCCATCAGCCCTCACACAAAACCCTTGATGATAACCCTTTGAAAGCGACCTGCGTCCAAGGGTTCTCCCACAGGGTTACCTTGGTCAGGAAATCGTCAAAGGGAGGGATTCAAGGCCAGTATGAGGATCCCGCTCCGGCCTGGTTCTCACACTACTCCTTCACCCCTCACTCACTCTTCGCCCTGAAGCAGTGGGGGACTGGGGGACTACACCGGCCTTTGCAAATCAGGACAAAATCAAAGACATCCAAAAATATACTAAGTCCACAACTACAACATCAGTCATGCACCACAACGTCCATAACATCGTGGTGCACCTTCGGCCGCAGCAAAGCTTGAGATCACAGGACACTTATCGGCTTTGAAACCACACCACTCTCAGCCAGGAATCAAAGAACGGGAGGTTAACGTACCTGAATCACCATCGTCCATGTACCGCAACGGCTCTAAGGTCCTCACAACTTCATCTCCGGCCAGACAGTGTTATCATCCCCAAAACCTTGGGCAATATGGCGCCTTGTCGCCCAAAGGCACATGATGTCATCAACAACGGCCAAAAGGAGTGCACAGCACCCTCACCGGCCACCCAGAACAAAACGCAATCCCAACGGCCTCATCAGCCCAAAAGGAAAGATCAACCATCAACGACCAAGGATAGACAGTACCTTCGTCGGCCACTCATGCCAGAACACTCATCATCCACAAATAAAGCGCACCAAATGAATAACAGCCTTCCCCGTCCGCATCAAGGGGTAGGTAACGGGCAAACTCAGAACTTGGCCATCAAACGCCACGACAGAGAACGGCCAACGATGTCCCGCATCGGCCAAAAGCATCAAGCACAGAAATCTACTCTCCTTCACTTCGTCTGCATCTCATCTTAGAGAGTGGGGGACTCCTGATGGAGTATATGGGTCTAGGCCCCAGGACCCACATACTCAGAACAGAAAGTACAAGCCAACTAGGATGCCCTCGCCGGCCAAAGGACCCCGTCGGCCGAAGAAGGACCAACTCGGAATATGGTCCTGAAGCCAGGGAACTAGGGTGCCCCCGTCGGCCGTGCCCTTGTCGGTCGTGCCCTCGTCCGCCACGGAAGCCTCGCAGAACTGGATTTTACACTCACTCATTTATACACTCCATCCTTTACTTTGTATTCGGCCCAATAGCGGTCCGGTTGTAAATGGGCCTCCCAAGCCCAAGGCTTGGGAGCCCGGCCCGTATTTTTCCTATAAATACTTCCTATGGAGGTAGTTGTAGGAGTTACAAAATCATTCTATTGAAGCATTTACTTGCACTTCTCTCTCTAGCTCTCACTTCTCTCTAGATATATACTCTATCAAATAATGTGTTACAAATATTTATAGAGTAATTGTACGATGGAGTATTAAGATTTTGGGTGTATTTTAAAGATATTCGTTTTTTAAAAATAAAACAAAACAAAATCTTAGAAAAAAAAAAGAAACAAAATTTAAGGAAATATAAAATTTTTTTTTAATATAAAAAACAATACAAGGAGTGAGTTTAAATTTGAAAGAGGCGGTGAGTTTGGCGAGCTACATTCTACAAGCAAATTGAAAGAGGACAAATTGGTCCAAAAATGAGAAAAAAAGGTGTGCCTAGTAAACTTAGGGGTGCACGAAGGAGGTCCTTTTAAGGAGGTATGAGTGCGACTGCACCATTTGGAAACGAATTCAAGGTTCAAGAGACGATAATCATGTCTTCTTTGAGTGATCTAGAGCAACAGTGTCTCATTTCTGCAATTGAGGAGGAGGTCGAATGGTTAGTTTCTAGCGAATCAACATGGATAGAGAGCGATGGTGGTAGTGTAGGCAGAACGGGCGAGGAGAAGACGCCGAGAAGTGAAGGGCTAAGCAAGGGAGAAGACAGATTGGCGGTCCGCCCCCCTCCTGAATCGCCGCCTTGGAGCGATCAAGGTGCTAGGGTTTGGAAGATTTATCAGTTATTTAATTTTTTATGGTTTTACTTTCACGTTATGTTTTTTGTTGGTGTCTTTAATTTTATGTCTACAATTATGATTGCCAATTCTTCTAGATATTATGTCTTTAGAAAGATCTATATAGCCAGTGACTGTTGTGTCACAACCGTTTGGTGGTTAGCGATTCGTATTGCTCTTTTAGGGGTGATCGTCTCTGAGTCTAGCCATAGGGTTGATAAATAGTGCTAATTGGTTAGAGATAGTTGTTGTCGGGGTTGGTCTTCTTGAGTTTGTTGTAAAGATCTGATTCTTAATGATATTAAATATAAGCAGTTTGTTTTGACGATAAAAAAAATCCAGTGATTCTGGAAAGCATACGCAGTATCAGAAAAGTCTAGTACATGGTGAACCGCCACCGGACAGGTACCGTTCTGGTCACCGTTCCTAGAAAAAAGCTCTTGTTCTTCGTTTTTACAAGTAGCATTTTTATTATTTAAAGCAATTAAAGAAAAAAATTGGAGCAGGGCAATTGGATCCAACCCTATTTTGCTCACTAATATAGAAGAAATGGTTCTAAATAAGAGTAAAAATAATGTGAAATTTAGAAAAAAGATATTTCTATTTCCTATGCAAGAGTAACTTATAGCATTAATACTATCAATACAAAGTCTAGTAATGTCAAAATAGATTTAAAATTTCAGATGACAATAAATTATTTCTATTTAGGAGAAAAATATATAGTAATATAGTTTTGAAATTTCACGCGATTTTCTCAATCATTTCGAAATATTAATTGTATATCTCATTGAACTAGATTGCAATTTGCAACCAGATAACAATAACATTCAAATTTCAAAAGTAAGATTAGACCAGATTAAAACTTTTTGCCCGGCCATCGCCAATTAAGGAAGTTCCCAGTGAAACTTTTTGATGAAATTTTTTGAGCATCTTTTTCATTAAGTCTAGTTTACCCATATCAAATTTCATCTAAAAATTAAATCGGGAAGGCAGTCAAATGATTTTCTGAAATGTACTGCGCTATTTAACTGCGTAGTTATCTTCAAAAAATCATTTGACTGTCTTCCCGGTTGAATTTTTAGCTGAAATTTGGTATGAGTAAACTAGACTTAATGAAGAAGATGTTCAAAAAATATCATCAAAAAGTTTCACTGGGAACTTCCTTAATTGGCGACGGTCGGGCAGAACCTCCTATATAAAGGGCTAATTGAACACTTTAAGTTAGTTCATGTATCTATTTGACCTTTGTCTTTTGTTAAAAGATTACTTTACGTTGAGAGTTGAAATGACTAGAATAATAAAAAAGTACTTTCTTTTGCATTACAGTTACACCACCTCATTGTTCCAATGCCATTTATATTAATTGCTTTAGGAATATCGTTGCCTAACATTTTTTTGAATCAGTACATTCATTTCAACTCCTCAGTAAATGCAGTCATTTCAATCAAATTTTACATTCATCATACCTAGGGGTGGTCCGGGTGGACTCGGGGTGGTCCGGGTGGACTCGGGTTGGTCCGGTCCCGGTTCCAGGCCAAGACCGCCCGATCCTTCCTTTTTTCAAGGCCCAGGCCCGACCTATATTAATCCGGTTCTGGGTCAATTCCGGCAGGGGCGGATGCAGTATACTAGCAATGGGGGCACATGCCTCCAATAAACTCCAAAAATATCGTAAGAATTCATAAAGAAAACCAATTGTCCAAGTTGGAAATAAACGTATGCCCCCAATAAATTTTTTGTATTGCCCCCAACAATACTCTGCATTACTTTTTTACAAGATGAAAATTTAAACGTTAGGTTTCATAACTTGCTATTTTATTTATAAAGAAATATTCTCCACTAATTTCCGGAGTATTTTTTAAGAAAAAAATATTTTAAAAATTTCTAAGAGTTAAATACTAAATCCACCAAACATTATAACTCAAAGTTTGTAATATAATACGTTCCATTTAGAGATCTAGGCAATCGGTGATGAATATTTGAGTATTTTTATTACACTTTAATATCTAAAGTTGGTTTAAAAATACATTATGATTAATTTTTTTTTGTTTTATATTCTGAAAGCTGGATTTATCATCTAAAAATACATTATGATTAGTTTTTTTTTGTTATAAATGCTGAAAGCTGGATTTATCATCTTTGTAGAGGTGAATGCTATTGTACCCACAAAAATGATTGTACCATACCTATTATGCATTTGATTGATCCAATCCATTATTCATCATTTGTTTATATTTAGAATTTTCGATTGCAATATTTCAATTGGTCCAAGTCCAGTACGTTGAGGGTCCGTAGAATTAGTCTTTTGTAAATTTATATGGTTATTTTAAAAGAAAAATTATTCTAGTTAAGTAATTTAAATTCATTTTCACCAACAAAACATAATTATTAACATTAATTTTTTGTTATACACGATTAATAAGTTCAAATTTGATTACGTATGAGTCATGCAATGAGTTTTAGGCCATGTTTGATAACTCTTGTTTTTGGTTTATCAGAGCATCCTCATTCATGATCTCTAATTATTAATTTTTTCTATGATTCTTACCTTTTAAATATTGTTATATAATTAATTTTTAAATAATCTCAAAATTCGTTTATGTCTCCCAACCATCGTCTTTAAATAACCCGATTTTTTCGGTCCAACATTAACTTCTATTACATATACTTTTTTAATAATTTTAAAATAATCCGGATTCATATTTTGATCCCAGATTATTGTAGCAAATAATCTCATTAAACAATCTATGCTACTCAATGATGCTTCTCTAAAAAATCTGCCACGTCACTTATTTAATCTCTTAATAATCCTATCAATGAGGATGCCCTCAATGGGCTTATTTTTCGAACATGTAACTTTAATTTGATTTTGTGCGGTGAATTGTGAAATAATTAAGATAACTAAGATTAAAATTACTTTCCAACTGAATTTGTTATTAATTAAGCAGATTAATCCAATCCGACCTCTTTAATTTGAATTTTATAAATTTGTGCAGATTTAATAGATTGAGCCAATTCTAGTGTTGTTAAAAGTGACTCATAATTTCATCATATTTTGCCCCCAATAGATTTTTATCCTGGATCCGCCACTGAATTCCGGGTACCCAGGCGGTCCAACCAGCCCCGTTATAGTTTTTCACACAGTTTCAAGCTAAAAAGGAAATGAAAAAAAATGGTTCGGTCCCAATTGTTGGAACCCGGGGATCAGGTACCGTTTTTACCCAGTCAGGTACCCAGTCTCGACACGGGACAAGAAAAACAGACTCGGTCCAATTCTGCACAGTACCGGGCCAGTTCAGAACGGATCCATCCATAATCATACCCATTTATGGAATCACCCATTTAATATATTTGGTTAGCCCAATAGTTCTTCGATGTATAGTGTTAGCTCATTGGGTTGGACCAAATAGACAACTAAGTCTACCTAAACACTACAGTACTTCTAACTATTTTATGTCGGTCGACTATTGCTTGCATGAATTTTCAAATAATCTTCAATGATTACCAATATATATTCACGCAAAAGGAATTCGTGTCCTATAATCCTATAATAATAAATACTACTTCCGTCCCTTAAAACTTGTGTTGTTGAGGTTTGTGCTGAGGAGAGAGAATTAAGTGGAACCACAAATTCTTTACTTAAAAAGGAAAGTGACAAAGTTAGTGTAACATCCAAAAAAAATGAAAGTCGACAAACTTTTAAGGGAAGGAGGAAGTATATAAAAAGTGGACAAGCAATAAAAAATTGCATACAAACAAACAAACAAACCCACACATCTGCACACAAATGTTCATCACACTGTCAGCTATGTCGCAAGCTGCACGGAAACATGCAAAAAAAAATGTTTACTCAGAGTTGATAAAAAGTTTTCGTAGTTTCCAAAACGGAAACAAACTCTAGTTTTCATGAGCCTTAACTTGCTTTATACTGAAGCAGATCCTGCATTTGATTGGATTCTACAGTTTGTAATGTGCTTCCATGATTGCTCTGCAGGACTCTCACAGGCTTTCTCAGAAGAGATGGAGAGTCATCTTCAGCTTGTTCTGTCTCCATTTTGGAAGGCCATAGAAGATACTCTTTGTCATTCCAAATTTCTCATGGAACTCCTCTTCTGACAAGTATGCCTATATAAGCCACGTTTAAAAGTTCTCATACACAATATTTGGAGAGCATTTCTAGACACCATTTGTTAGTGTGTGAAATGTGTGCAAACTCTTAACGTGAATGCTTTAACAGCTTGTATAATATAAATGGATTCATATATAGTACCTGTCGTCTGGTAATGTCTATGTCTGTCGCCGGATTTTTTGAACCTATTGTCAGTTGTTCATATGGATATTTTGGCAAGTTTGCATCGGCCTCACTCTGACTGATTTGCGGACCAGTCACCGGATTTTTCGACCCTATTGTCAGTTGTTCATATGGATATTTTGGCATGTTTGCATCGGCCTCACTCTGACTGATTTGCGG
The DNA here is from genome assembly GCA_945859875.1 of Cuscuta europaea. NCBI lineage: Eukaryota > Viridiplantae > Streptophyta > Magnoliopsida > Solanales > Convolvulaceae > Cuscuta > Cuscuta europaea. The sequence goes on along the minus strand of CAMAPE010000008.1, from coordinate 20,246,909 downwards.
AGTGGCCTTACCCGTAGACATGGATAAACCTTAAGCAAAATCGGGAAAAAGTGTTAGAGTCCGACATTAAAGATGTAAAGAGAAAATGATGGGTGGATAAACTTTGGGTTTAACTAGTTAATTGATTGAATTCAATCTTTTAAGTGAAATGTGACTCAAGTGCCTTATGGCCCAGTTGAGCTACTGGATCCCAATCCCCAACTCTACAAAAAACAATAATTAAATAAATTGTACACATTTGGATCATTAACTAAAAAACGTAAAACACATACTTACCATTAGTGTGATAACGATCTGAAGATCCTACAAAAAGCTTTCTGGTAACAGAAGTCGGTGGCGGGCTAGAAAAACGGTTAGTGTGTACAGATTTTATTGAAGAGCTGCCAGGAAAAGCCGAAGGAGCAGGGGATGAACTTCTTCTTCTGAACCCATGAGCAGCACCAACAGACCTACTTCTTGAAGTGTTTGGGGTAGCTTCCCCTGAATATGCTTTCCATGAACTCCTGGATGGGGCCTGCAGAAAGGTCACATTAACTTAAATATAAGCTTTAGCCTATTAGGTAGGATGGTTAGTAAATCACTCACTTCCAGTATTTGATGTTTTCCCTTCAAAATAGCAAGCTTCCGCTCAAATGAGTTGCCAAGCATCTGAGATAATTTAGGTAAGCACTTTGACTTTTAAGTAAATATATAATCAGCAAGCAAAAGGTTAATCAACTGAGCATTTGAGAGAGGGTATGAGCTTACGTTTGCCTTGGAGAAATCCCATTCAAAATATTGAGTGAAGAATGGTGGTTCACAACCTTCTGTTATAATATAGACAGGAATGTAGGGAGAAAGCTTTCCAATGGGAGTCTCCTTGCCATGAAACTTCTGTAAAATTATATAATACATGTTAACATGCTTGGAGATCATTAATAACAATTCATTTGTGGCCTACTTAGCAAGGCAGGAGGATATGACCAAATTATTAAGGTTAAAATTCATGATATTTCCTGAAAACGAAACCCCTTCTCAGATTGTGGATATTTTTTGGCCACAAATGTGGAGGAAGAAAAGAAATAATGCCAAAACATAAAAGTTGATCTGTAAGTTTACCTGGATAAAATCAATAGCTTCCTGCTTTGACTTGATACTTGAATTGTGCCCTATCCATAAATGGATTTCACTATGACAATTTAGTATCAAGACATCTTCAGTTGTGAGATCATCCTGGGAGAAATTAAATATCTCTTTGACCTGCAATATTGAGGCCAGCCAAAAGCCTGTCTGAGATTGCTTATATACTTCTTATTTGCAATTTTGGATAATAAAAATTATTATGCTATAAAAACCACAAAGTTTCCCTAACGGCTCACATAGGCTGTATTTTAGTAAAATATATCCATCAACATTTATAATTCCATTAGAGGCCTACAACTCCTGTGAACAATAATTTACTCCACGATCTGACAAATCCTTAACTATAATTTCTACTCTTTAAGAGAAAAATTAGTTTAAGGTAGTCCTCTGAAATAAGTTTCCATAATGCTATATTACAAGGCTTACAAGTTCACTGATGATTTTAATCAAATATGCAATTAATAATATGACCCTCTCTGAATCTTAACTATTGATGGGGTTCAAGTGTTCAAGTAACACACTACATCATCTTCGTATAGTTTATAAATGCACAATAATTTTGTCAAAATGAGAGGATGACTTGGTCGTTTTAGAATATCTTACTGCAATTACCTATTGGGTTACTGAATGCTCAGTTATTTAAGACTAAAATGCATTTCCCCAAATATTGATGACACTAGTTTAATTTATGAATAGAGGGAGTATAGTTTAATGATAAACTCGGTACTACTGTAAAAAGATATTTGAGAAAACCAAGTACCTTCAAATCGTCTGATTGGAAAAGTTCAACCATATATTAGACATTATCTCAGAACAGGTAAGATCTGCAGAAATATTAAAAAGCAGAAAGACATTATCTTTCAACAGGGAATATCCAAAATCAAAGATATGGCCTCACCTTTAGTAAAGATGCATACAAACAACTGCGGGTCTTCCTTAAATGCCTTTATTTCCTTTTCTGAAGAGTACTCTGACATACCTCCCAATGCATTCCAGAATACATCAGGTTCACTACCTTCCCTCACCATGACTGGCTGCCATTTCGGCTGCAAATATCATAAATAAACACAAAGCTTATGATGCACATAAAAGAAAATAAAAAGTATTACATCTTAAGGTTATATATCCTAAGAAGTTAAAATGATAGGAGAAGAGGTGAAAGTAGCTCAATGCCTGAATCTCTTGTACATTTGTTTTTCTTTTTATACTTATTCAATGTGAGGCGGGGTTTAACAGAGAAATCATTAAAATTTCGTAAGAAACACATACATTTATCATTTCCAACATTCTGTCAAGAAGATCGTGGTCTCTTGAAGATGAAAGATTTCCGACCCAAGTAAATGTAGATGTGTTAGTCTTCAAGATGTAGCAATAGAATGAATTGAGAGAACTTGGAACCTGCAAAAATGGACATTGACATAGGAATAAAATAAAAATTATGGCTTACAAAATGATGAACAGTATTAGGTAATTTTTTAAAGGAGCCCACGTGGTCAAGTTACCAAATGTAGAAATAAAGCCATGTGGTCCACGCGGGTCCCATTTGAGAAAAATATGTTTTTCGCAACTAAAAGACATGCTTACATGATCAACTTGAATGGCTTGCATGTTACATGGACTAGTTCCTTGGATTCGAAACAACGCCACCTTACTCTCACCAAGAGTATTGTCACCAATACCGTTCTCACCAAGAGACTTTTTATATCTTGTACTCTTACCTCCCTGCACCATATGAAGAGTGATTAAGACCAGGGGGGCTTTCATAGTTGAAGCAGTTTAATAATTGGAATAAAGAGAAAAAGATTTTGCATAACCCAGGACTTTCATTTGTGGATGTTTCCAAGTGCTTACCTTGAAAACAACCAAGCTCTTGAAAATTAAGAAAAAGAGATTTGGCTCATTGCCATCATATATTTGACCCTGAAATAGATAAAAATTCAAAACAAGCATAATATACGGAGGAGGAAATATTTAAAGAATTTCTAGATAAAATGTTTGTCCATGTAAGCTTGCAGAATTAGTCCCTCTCTATACAATCTTGTTGAAGATTCTATTAAAAAAAGTTGTTTATAATATGCATTAAGTTAGCGAACTAGATAACAAGCAAAAAATAAAAATCCGCTTTTTGTATTTGAAGGGGGAGAGAAGACATACCACAACTGTATTACCCTTTGTGGAATCGGTGAGATCAAGCATATAGGAGATTGCATCAGCCCTGTCATCCTGCAATGCAAATATTAGCTTTAGACCTAAACAGTTCCAAAAGAATTTCACAAGGTGAGGATTGTCCAACACTTATTAACAGGTTCATTCGTATCTGGTTTATGTGAGATGCTCTTCAACACATTTTAATCAGAAAGGTTTAGGCAATAGACATGTTTCTCCCAAATATTTAACAGAAGTGATTAGGCAGAGATTAAAGCATATACTTTTAGTAGAAATTGTTTCTCCTTACCGCAACACTTTGAAGACCAATCCAAGTATAGAACAAGTTCTCCTCCCTTCCATTATCATTCATAAAAGTATACTGGATGACATAGCAATCCCCATTGTATAGTTTCGAATGCTCCATGGAAGGAATAAAAGTTCTATCATCATCACAACTTATCCGCCAAACCTGCAATTCCCAAAACGAGTAAGAACTTGTGCTGAAAGCCTGAAACAAAAGTGTTAACATTTGAAGACATGGAGATTTCTTATCACCTTTACTTTGCCACTCAAATCCATGACTTGATCTTCATCTTCTTCTTCGGGAAGCTCCTTCACACTATAACCCTGGTGTTTAAATATTGCTGCAAAAGGCATTTCAAAACGAAATTAATTACTGCATCCATTTACACATTATTAGTCTGCAACTGTATTGTGTCCTTTTCCCCTACCAACGAGTACATACCTGCTACTTTTCCTCGGCCTTCTTCATATAACTTTGGTTCTACAGATTGAGGCCAATCTCTAAAGTATGATATGAACACAGCAGTTTCTGTTCCCTCGGTTAAGAATGTTAAATGGGTCCCAGCTGATCTGCCCTGAGACCGGAGGATATCCTGGAAAAAAACAGCCACTCAAGTAACAACTCCAGACAACATATATATACACTTAAGCTCCATTTGATTGCATGGAATTAACTTGCCATGAGAAATGCTTTCTGTTCAAAACTCTGGAGAATAAATAGCTATAATGTATAATATAATGTTTGACTGGCCAAAGTTGTGTTAAATCCCACACCGGAAATGTTTGAATCAACGAAGTGCTATATTAAGACATGGGCTACTCCTCCTATCAGGTTGACCTTTTAGGATGGAACCTCATGTCTTAACATGGTATCAGAGCCAAATCGATCCATTGTGTGGACCCCCTTATGAAAAATGATTGACACGATTATAAAAAAAAATGACAATGACGAATTGACGAAAAAAAATGAATGACGGCACGATCCAGACTAAGAGTTTGGTCGTGAGGAGGGGTGTTAAATCCCACACCGGAAATGTTTGAATCAACGAAGTGCTATATTAAGACATGGGCTACTCCTTCTATCAGGTTGACCTTTTAGGATGGAACCTCATGTCTTAACAAGTTGAACACACAAAACTATTCCAAGAATATGTATTCACAAGCCAAACACAAGAAAGTCCGGAAAGATTTCAGGAAAAAGAAATCCTGGAAACAACAGAAGAGATAAGTAAAACAAGGTCCTCATGCTGTGTAGGATGTATTGATAGTGTTTTTGACTCAAGAAATTAATTGTAGTATCCCAAACCATTTATTGTTTTAAACTTCAATCTCATATGTGGATTCATGTTAGCTGACTCCAAACTCTTTTCGGATTAAGGCTTGGATGTTGTTGTTGTTGTTACCCCAAGGTATAACTTTAATCACCAATCTTCCACATTATATGAATGCATATGCATCACTTATTGCACTTTCACAATTATACACTTAAAATATAATATAAAAATATATGTGTGAGTATGTATATATGTGTGCAGGTCTATAATAAATCTTACTTCTGCTGAAGAAATTGAATTCTTCCGCTCCGTAACTGTCGTGAATCTTCCCACCCAAAGGAAAAGTTCACAATCACAGTCAAGCATGTAGCACCTATTAGAATCAAGCATCTCTTTGTTTAGAGTATTACCACTTCCAACCTCACAAAGCTTTCCCTGTGTGTTTATCCTGCCAATAAGAGAGTTGATTAACTCAACTTCAAAATTTGTTGATAGTATCCTTCTATCGGAACCTATTAAAATTGGAGCATTTTTACATGTTAGCAGTATTGATCATTATTAGGGTCTGCAGTATTCATCATTATAAGGTTCTTTTGAGTTTCCCAGATATCTTGGGATTGAGTTAGGCCAAAATTAACAAGGTATCGGATCCTGCTCCTGCAGTCATTTGTAAGGCATCTATGTGCGTGATGGTTTGGGAAGGCAGTTTAGACTTTAGAGTTGGTTGCCTATAGGGTTTGAGTACTATAAATGTGGAGATAACCCTCAAAATGTTTTTAATCCTGTTGGAGTGAGTTAGGCCTAATGTGATATAGAATACTTAGTTACTTACCAATAGAGTTTCAGCACTGCATTATCAGCTGCTGCTGCTGCTTCAATGTTAGAGGGCAAGCCCTTAGGAATGGGGGCATAACCACCAAATAAGCTCCAGAATTCACCAACATCAGGATCACTAACAAATTTTCCATCATCTACACAAATAAGCAATTTTAAAGGGGTTATCAAAATGGAAATTACAGAAGTGGTGATCAAACACTATTCAGACCTATAGTTGCAATGTCACATCTTCCGTTATGCTTGTTATCCCTAATATATTGAACAACCTCCAAAGCTTTTGCTCTTTCCTGAATGCTCGAGTTACATCCACTGAAAATGTAAATCTTTGATGCCGTATCAAGTATAAATACATCATCGTGATTCAAGGATGATCGTGTAAATGCGACCTAATCACAAAAGAAAAAAAACATTAATTCTTATTTTTGAGCAAAAATAAAAAGTCCACTCTTTATTTCAATTCTAAGTCTACGAAATTAATGATCCTGCTTTATTAAAAATTAAAATGAACATTAGGCTATGAAACCAAAATTTATAGAGATTCAGAGATCCGTTTGTCAAACAGTTCTTACTTCTCTAACATGAACAACACGGTCTCCTTTGCACATTAACATGCTGATTGTGTATTCTTCACTGCTTTCTTTAGACGGGCCAGACGAAAATACACCTTCAATTGGGATAACACAAGGCTTAAAGTATGACAAGAACTTCTCAGTTTCTTCCCCTTGAACTTCTCTATATTGTACAGCATATGACCCGAGTGATGCATCCAGTTCAAGAGCTTTGTCTGAAACCAAATCTGCATCTTCCTGCCAGTTCATTGAATCATCTATAAAATTAATCTTCAATGGAATTATATATTAGTCCTTAATTAACTATTTATGGTCCAAACCTGTTTGGCATTACTTCCAAGCCAATAGTGTATATCATGCTGACATGTTCCATTCTTGAGCAACAATGTCTGTCTCAGGGAAAAAAAGTATCACATACCGATACCCCTAAGAATGTGTCATTTATGTTTTCAAATATTTCACTACTATCATTCTCTAACCGAGTAAAATCTGAAGGGAAAAAGTTTGGAGGACAAAAGATAGTCTCAAACTCAAAAAATTTATTTTAAATATTATTTCAAACTCATTTTATTCATCTATTGCTACTACAAATACTACTCCCTATGTCGTGCTCAGCATTTTCAATTGCAATTTACGATCTCTGACTGATGATAATGTTAATTCCTCCCAAACAATATTTAAATTACTATTAATAATTAAAATTTAAGAAATTGCTCTAAATAGGAGTAAAACAGTGTGGAATTCCAAAATAGGAACACTGTGCTATTATTCCTTGTACGAGTAATTATTGTCATGCTTCAAAAGTACTGCCAACTATGGAAGTAATAATGCCATATTAAAGCCCGATAAATTACAGGATGGCAGGAAGTTATAAATTACTATTATTTAGGGCTAGTGCTCCTGTTTTAAAATTTAGATAATTTGGAACAACACAAAAAGCTCTATTTGTTTCTTAAAAATCAAATTTGAATTTGATAAAAAAAACGATCCCCAAAATTAGAAAACAAAATGATCTATTGACCACACGAATACTAAACTAGAAAATTTGAGTGGGACGGAGGGAGTATTTCCTTAATAAATCCAAGTACACGAATAAATAAAACCCATAGAACTATAACAATTTTCCATAATATTTTTTCCCTATTTTCTGAGATCCAAATACACCAAAAGACTAGCTTTGGATCCTGTAAAATGCTATGTAAAGTTAACTTTCCAGGAAAATGCCACTGAAAGTGTGAAAGGAAAGCTAATGCTTAGGAAGGTTAGTTTCTTAAGTTCAGAACTTCAAATTTTTCTCGTAAAATAAAAAGAATAAAATATGGCTATGTTTTAAATCGTATACATAAGTCTAGATCATTTAATAGTGATAGCAATATGATTAAATTAATAAATAAATAAATAATATTCATACCAATATTAAATATAAATTTATTGAGTATGATCCAATTTTTATTGTCCACAATAATGTTTTCCACTCAAATTTCTCCTATAATATTTTCCACATTTTCTTTCCGTAGCATTTTCTGCATCCCTAACCGATCCTAAGAGTTTCATCAATTTTTCAGCTGAAGCTTGGGTGTTCGAAACTTACATGTAACACTAGATAAGCACTTCCTGAGTAGAATTTCCCGTGCAAGGATATAGGGATCCGGACTAATTGGAGGTTCTCTACTCCCCAAATATCCAAGCCACTAGATTTGTTAAACAGTAAAGGATAAATTATTGAACATTAATGCAATTAAGCTAAACAGAATAAATAAACAGCATTCAAAGTTTCAAAATTCAAACTGAACAGATTAAATTAACAGCATCCAAACTGAACAGGTCAAATGAACATCACTCAAGCTAAAAAGAACGAATAAACAACATTCAAGCTAAACAGATTTCTACTATTACAGAAAATTAAATAGTAAATAGAGTTATGAGGATACGGTCTGACTCCTGCTCCATGAAACGCTGGATCCATTTCAAGCAGCTGTTTCGTAGTAACCCATTACTCAAAGTTGCTTTCTATGACCCTACAGATTAAGAATTCATCATTTTAATAGCATGGTGAAGAAAATGGTTACAACCCGCATTACACCAACAACCCCTTTATTTTGGAACTTTGGTTGTACAATGCCACAAGCTTTAACCGGACATATGGATTCAGAAATACAGATAAAGGCTACAGTTCAGCAATATAACATCACAAAGTTTCAAACTTTAGCTGCCATCCAGATTCTTTTATGCAGATTCTACACCAGCAAAACTGAGTATTGATACGATTAAAGAAGCAAACGGGAAATCAAGGATTACTGCTGAGTAATTCTTACCATACTTGTGTGGAGAACTATAGACTAAAATTGACGATATTGGGCAAAGAAAGAATGGGATGACTATGTGAAAGAAAGAAAGAATGGAACAACGTGGAGAGCACGATTACCAGCTGGCTTTTGACAAATGAAAGCAATAAGCTTTTGACAAATGAAAGCAAGAAGCCGTTTTCAATTCAAAAAAGGAAAGGGTCAAAAGACCAAAATAATGTTATAAATGTCACCTCCTTATTCCTCGTATTGTGTCATAGCTAAATTGCGTAGGAGAAATCCGGAAGTATAAATTATTCTTCAAATCAAATAATTTATACTCGATTCGAGATTTGAATTCGTATAAGACGATTCGAATCCGAAAAATTCAAATACAAAATAAGAATATTAAATTTGATTCGAATTGTTATCAAATACAAATATGAATGTCAGTATATTCGATTCGAATGCTAATCAAATATATTCGATTAATGGTAATGAAAACTAATACTCCCTCCGTCCCTAATCTTTCTCCCTTTTGGGCTGGGCACATTTATTAAGATAGTGGGATTTGTGTGGTGGAGAGTTGTGCAGAGGAGAGAAAAATGTGTAAGAATGTGTAAGAATGATTGTGAACCACAAATTTTTTGCTAAAAGGGGGAAGAGGAGATAATTTTGGGACGGACGAAAAAGGAAAGTTTGAAGATAATTTAGGGACGGAGGGAGTATTAATAGTAATAATAGTAGTAATATCACTATAATAACTTTTTAAAATTAGCTACACCCTCAAAGCTAATTTGTAATAGATCAATAATATCATAGGGAGTAAGGGTAATCATAAATTATGATTAAAATTTGAAAATATAGAATATAAATATGTATACAAATCAGATTTTTGGCTCCATATAGAATATAAATAATAGAATATAAATATAAATAGTCAAATATGAATATAAATATAAATAGTCAAATATGAATACAAATAATTAATTATGTATTTGATTCGAAGATCAATGAAATACTCCATATATATTTGTTTATACATAAACAAAATCAACTATCTAGTATAAGTGTGCATTAGCTACCAACTATCTAGTTCGGATGTTGATTCAAATAATTCACCGTTATTAAATAAAGAATTGGATCAAATAATTGTTGAATGTGAAATTAATTTGACTGACAATCTACATGATCAACACATTGATTTTGAATCTTTGGAAGTTGATCTGACAAAAAATTGCCAATTTCCATCCTAATGTTCAACCTTAGGACCATGATTTCCCTTTTAATTGTGCCAGTGTGCAGCTTGTAGCCTAGGTGCCTAGGGGACAAGGCAGTGTTCTGGCGCCGTGATTACACAGGGATGGATCATTGTGAGGGCAGGGGTGGACTCAAGCCCAGCCCAATGTTTTATATATATATATAGAATAAGTTTGATTATCAGCCTTCCCCACAATTAATTTCCAGCTGGCCCAGCCCAAGCTTAATCCAAGTGTCCAACAATTCCACTAATCCACTCACCTGGGGCCTATTGAAGAACGGAGGGCGAAGAAGAGCCGGCAGCTTGCGACGAGCCGACGAAGACGCTGTGAACTGCGAACACCAGCTGACCTGCGGCCACCAGCCGCGCCGCCGGACGTCATCGCCCACTCAGCCGTGTTTTCTCTCCGTCTCTCCTCTCTGCCAGTAGCTCCTGAGCTCCAGCCTCTAGGCGACCAGGTATACTCTAGCTCTAAATTTCTAATACTTTTTTAGACTTTAATTAATCGAAATTTTCAGGGTTATTTTTTATTGTTATTGTGTATTGTTGTTGTGTATTGTTATTTTTAGGGTTAGAAATCAATTTGATTATTAATTGAATTTCTCAGTTCATAACAAAATAGTGTTTATTCATTATAAATTTGTAATGATTAAAGATAGAATTAAAGATTAGAGAATGATTTATTTATTATACAATTGAAGAATATGGATTGATTTATTCATTGTGTGGACATGTAAGAAAGAATTAAAATTTTCAATTAAATTTTGAAATTGGGAATACTTATTAGTTTTACGTACAACTATTGTTTCCTCTTATTAGTTTTATAATTTTATAGAATTATTTTAATTCATACCAATATTGAAAATGTTTTTTTAGAATGGATAATGATGAATGAACACACTCCCAAGAAAGGAAAGAAGTTAATTTTGTCATTCTTTCCGAAAGTGGTTTGTCAAAGTGGTGAAGCCAGTTCTGAACCTATACCTACGATAATGCAAGATCTACAAAATGAGGTTCCTCCACAAGAGCAAATCCCTAAAATCCAAACTATCTAAAATTTGGAGCTGCCTCCATCTTTTTGCATTAATAGATGTAGATTCTATATTATTGATGAATTTTATACTTTGAAGTCGCGTAGAGCACAACTTAAATGATGCTTTGATGAATATTTAAAGTGGTGATGACTTTCAGTATTACTATGTGTGTGTCTTCAAATTTTGTTTCTCAGCCCACCCCATTGTAGAGTTCTGGATCCGCCCCTGATTACACTGCTTTCGACTTATTTTCTGTTGATAAAACATGGGATTTTTTGTTAATAAAATATGGTTGTTTGGCTTTTTGCAATGGATTCCTATGAATCTTCTTGTAAAATTTGTATGTTCCTTATATTTCTATTTGCATTCTTGATTTGAGCCTTTTTTAATGATTTCTTTGAACAATTTCTAATAAATATGCATTGTCATTGATCCATAACAAGTATTGCTTAGCTAACTTAATTTAGGAAACTTGCTTAGAATATAGGCCAGTTATATGTTGTCTTAAATCTATTTTTGGAAATATGGGAGGGTGAAGACCCAAAAGAGCTAGATCTGTCTCTTCTCACATAATAATAACTCGAGGACTGATGATGCCTAACATATTATTTTGGACAAAATGCAATATTTCATTAAGGACATTCAGCACTCTGAATGTCTTTCTAGGCCTCGTGACTGTCAGACTGTGGCTAACAGCTCTTGCTATATAGAATGTTTTTACTTGGACTGTAATTCGTCCCAGACCAGATCAGACCAGGCCAGTTCAGACTAGACCAGACCAGACTTGGATAGTTATAAAAATACAAAGAAACCAGACCAAACCAGATCAGACCAGACCATCAAATTAGAGTCCAAGTAAAAACATCCATAGTGTACCACTTGGTTTAGTTCCCTGTATACATGTACAGATGGGATCTCCGAAATCTTTGCAACTCTTCTCTGCATCTCTCTATAATCATCTGTTTTTTTAATCTTTGATTCCTAATTTGAGAATTTACCGGATGGGATAAAGATGGCAGTAGTAGGATATAATTTTGAGCTTTTGTATTTTATGTGGATTGAAAGTCATTAAGGACATTGTTTTTTACAATAACGTGCCGATGGTATTAGAAAGTCAGTACTCATTTCTCTATATGATGACTATAGTGACAACTGGAGACTTCTATCTTTTGAATATGAACCATGAAGAAGTTCAATTTTACATGGAGGACGATGAATGGTTATAATCATTTTTAATTTGATAAAAGCATGATTTTATGTTAGTATATTTTTAGTAGTATTATGAAATATAGTCCTGTTGTTTATATTTGTCTGTCCATTCGTTCTAAAGCTTGCTTGTACTGCGGCTTTCTTACATTGAATTAGGTCTTAGAAAGCTGTGCAGTAAGTTTGTAAGTGCATGTTTAAATTATATTATCTTCTGATGACAGAGTGACTGCATTGCAGTAGAGTTCAAATGAATCCATTGACATTAGTAAAGCGTATCCAGAACATAAATGCTAAGGAAGCTGCATTGGGTTTATCTGAAGATGCTTCGTGGCATGTCAAGTACAAAGAGTCCGCTTATGTATTTGTTGGTGGGGTTCCCTTTGACCTCACCGAAGGCGACCTCCTAGCTGTTTTTGCTCAGTATGTATTTTTGTTTAATTTAATTTTCTATTTTGTATGGAGGAATAGAACTTTCAAAAACTAATTTACTTCTGATTTTCTAATAATGCAACTTTTTAGATATGGTGAGATTGTTGATGTGAATCTTGTTAGAGATAAGGGAACAGGAAAGTCTAAAGGCTTTGCTTTCGTTGCATATGAGGATCAGAGAAGTACAAATCTTGCTGTAGGTCAGTCAGTCTTTTTTTGGACAACAGTGAGTATTAGTTGTATATATACTCCGTATCATGTACTTAATACTGATCAATCTCGATTTTCACTTCTATTGGATTTACAGATAATCTGAATGGTGCCCAAATTCTTGGGCGGATTATAAGAGTGGATCACGCTAGTAATTATAAGAAGAAAGAGGAAGAGGATGAGGAGACAGCAAGAAAGAAAAGAGAAGAAAGAGGTGTATGTCGTGCCTTTCAGAAGGGTGAATGCACTAGGGGAGACGGATGTAAATTTTCCCATGATGAGAAAGTGAGTTTGACTTCATCAATTTAGTACGGAGTATATTAGCATTGATGTTACTCTTGTTGTACGATTTGAGGTGTCATATATCTTAGTTGATGGCATCCGCTGGCAGTAGCCCACAGCCTAGGTAATTGATTAGAACTTATAAGGGAAACAATTTTCAGTTAAAAATGTTAAATTGAAAAGAAAGTGTGAATAACCACAGAAAGCTTAATAGTCTTCTGCAAAACAGCTTTATGATATCTCATTCTTTTTATCAGCTCACTTTGAAGGTCTTAAACTAGATAGTATAATTGCTTTGCTGAAAGGCACAAACTGCACGAGGAAAGAACACAGCTAGCCGATAGTATGAAAGCTACATAGGTTATCTAGCTGTTCTGACCTTTTGAATCTTCTAACCGATTCAATTGTCTGTTTGTTGCATTTGTTTTGCAATTTTAGGTCTGATGGTGTAAAAAACCAATTACTATGAAATAAAAAAAGCAGCCTTTAAATGGCGGCAATTAAAACGAAATAAACAAGAACACAGGTTCGGCCCAAGTGCTTGACCCACATCCCATAATTTCTTTTATTTATTACTACCTCCGTTCCCATTTTAACTTCCAAATGCTTTTGGCACAAAGTTTAAGATAGTGGATATTGTGTGGTTGAGAGTTGTGCAGAGGAGAGAGAAATGTGTAAGAAATGTTGTGAACCACAAATTCTTTACCAAAAAGGGAAAGTGGAAGTTTTAATTGGAACGGACGAAAAAGGAAAGTTGGAAGTTTATTTAGGAACGGAGGGAATATTTTTTAACGCAATCCTTCACCGGCGGTTCAATGTTATAAAATCCCACCGCTTATTTTATGATTTTTCTCAACTCTACAAATCTTTTGGGATTAAGGCTTGGATGTTGTTGTTGTTGCTCTCAACTCTACAAATCTGTGTTCTTACTTCTATGGTTTTTGTTCGCTACCGCTTTTTCCAAGCTCATGTTGATGACTTGATGCCAACTTGCCGCCAATTCTCACTGAGTTTGAGAATCTAAATAAGTTTTAACTTTTTATTATCATATTTTTTGCAATCATTCTTCCTGACTTGTCTGCCTGGAATGCCTGCAAACATGACCAACTGCAACTTATTCCAGCAAGATAACTTGCCCAGCAGATTATTCTGCCTGATAGCTTTGCTGTTCCTAATCCAAATCTTCCACTCCTTTTTCCTCTAAGAGGGTGTTTTTTATTGTCTTAACTTAAAGTAAAGACGATAAGTCATAAGTAAAATAGCAATCTTTGATTAATAAGATCCCTGAAGTATAGAGTCTTTGTGTTAACGATATATGTCCAGCATCGTGTCTAGTGTGAACCCCAATTGCTTCCCTAACTTTTGTGATCAGCATTCCTTGTTTGCTATCAAGATCCCTTCTTTTCCTTCCATCTCTTTCTCAGCTCTGTCATGTTCAATTCAGATTTTTTGTACTCCAAACCAATGAATTTCTTGGAAGCCAAGGTAAAAATAGTACGTAGTATAATATGACTAGAATACCCCTCTTAATAATTTAAAATACTGTGTAACATTTTTTGGATAGAGAAGCGAAGTTTTATAAAATGATTAATTAATGATTTCTTATATTGTGAAGTGGCACATTAGTTAAAAGAGAACAGTACTTGTTATCTGCATGATATTGCTCCTAACTTTGAACTATCAGTTTCTTGTTATACATCTTTTAGTGGATACAATCTCTCCCTCTCCCTCTATTACTCACTAACTACGGAGTATGTTTTAATGTGCATTCAGAGAGCATCAAACACAGGCTGGGGACATGAAGAAGATAGAACTTCAAAATGGGGACATCAAGAAGATAGGCCTTCAACGTGGGGACGTGAGGAAGATAGACGTTCAAAATGGAGCCATCACGAAAATGCGGGAAAACAGGTAGATGTGCAGAACTATGAGCGTAAAAAGATGGATTCAGTAGATAGGCACAGTAGAGGTTTTGAGAAGACGCAATCAAGACACAAAGAACATGCGACTGATGACAGGGGAGATGACTATGATGAACCGAAGTCACCACGAGGTCGTGATAGTAGGATGCATGAAAAAGCGAGGAGGCATGATCATGATTCAAGATCAAGGAAACATGACAATGATCAAAGGTCAAGGGAAGATAATGGCTATAGGAGAGAGAGAACAAGAAGACGTGATTAAATGTGATTCTGGAAGGCGGTCATTGAGGTGCTTGCTACATATTATGAGACAGGAGATAAAACATCTCTTTTCACGTTGTGAAGTGATGAGTGACTCACTGTCTCATCTCTCCTTGTTTTTCTATTAGATAAAACCTATGCCAGCCTTCTTTTCCACCATGGTTTCTGCTACAGTCTCTGCTCTTGAAGAAGTTCAGTATGAATCTGCAATCTTGTCTAATCATGATAGGGGCAGCAACTTGTATGACTTTTTAATGTAATTATTTGACAGCCACCTACTGAACAATGAATGAAATGGCTAACGACCCACATCTTGAATTCGCATTTTCGCATGTATGACACTCCCTTCGTCATGCAATTTCCTCAAGGCAGCAATCCACTGAATTCGATAAAGCCATTCAATCGATGTCGAGTCGCCGATCACTTTAGGACCCAACCGTTAACATTTGTCCGTGACTCTGTGTAGTCGTGTAGGTTCGCTAGTCAAACTACAGTTGAGCATCATTATCACTTTAATGTTTTCAACGAGGCAATAGGTTTTGTAATTTGTATTGATTGAGTGCTGATGCTATTTATATTCTAGCAAGGAAGTTCTATCTCGAAGATTTTAGTAGTTAGGATATTCGTGCTTTGGAATTCGAGTTGCAACACTATGTTCATGATGTGATTCCTGATACAAAGTTTCAAATATCTACACTTGTTGAATTATGTGGGGAGTTGACTAAGAGAAGAAGATCAGATTCATATGCTATGAGGAGCAGATTGATTCGCCTTGTAGTGATCTTAATAGTTGCTACTGCAACAGCAGAACGATTTTCTGCACGAAACTTCTAAAGACAACACGCTGGCACGCCGCAACAAAATGGCGGATGACTTTCTTGCAGATTGCATGACACTTTATATTTAAAGAGCATTCTCTTAATATAGATGTAGACTTGTCAAAAAACTGTATTATTGACGAGTTTTTTGATTCAAAGCCTCCTCGAGGACAAATTTAGTTGAGAACTCTTATATATTTTTCTGCTTATTTTGAAAATTTTCAATGTATTATCATTTAAGTGTTTCAGCCCACTCCAACATGAAATCCTGGATCCACTTGGGAAACTGACTACTCTACTTAACAAATACAATAAGCTGGAGTCTAACTTATATTCATACGGAGTACAATGACACAATTGTAAGTAATGTTGATATAATTAATGCTTTAAGAATCCATTTGAGCCTCGCAGATAGCATTTTTGTGGTCAATTAAAACGCTTTATATAGTTTCGTAAGCTAACATTTTATTTTATCTAAAAGTTTTTACTGTTTCATGAACTTTTTAATTTAGTTTTATCTCAACACTTGTTGTGGCGAGCAGACGGCGAAACAAAGATTCCATCCAGCTGAGAAATCGGCCCCCAGCGCCGACATCATCACGTGGCCACCGACCCCCTGGTACGGTGCCATTATCATATTTGAAGAGCGGCCTCGTCCCCGCCCCCTGCGGATGAGGACCGTTGATTATTTCAGGTCGGTTCCTAGTGCCGACATCATTACATGGCCACTGACCCCCTAGTAAGGTGTCATCATCATATTTGAAGACCGGCCTCGTCCCCGTTCCTCGCGGATGAGGACCGTTGATTATTTCAAGTCGGCTCTCAGCGCCAACATCATTAAATGGCCACCGACCCCCTGGTATGGTGCCATCATCATATTTGAAGAACGGCCTCGTCCCCGCTCCTCGCGGATGAGGACCGTCGATTATTTCAGATCGGCTCCCAACGCCGACATCATTACATGGCCACCGACCCCCTGGTACGGTGCCATCATCATATTTGAAGACCGGCCTCGTCCCCGCTCCTCGCGGATGAGGACCGTTGATTATTCCAGATCGGCTCCCAGCGCCGACATCATTACATGGCCACCGACCCCCTGGTAAAGTACCATCATCATATTTGAAGACCGGCCTCGTCTCCACTCCTCGCGGATGAGGACCTGATGGATGGTATACCCGGGGGGTAGCTTATCCGAGGGGTTATTACGTGGAACAATAAGAGAGAAGTCAGAGCAAGTAAGTATAGAGAGAGAAAGTATATTTAGAAAGTATGCAGTGTTTTCAGCGTGGTTACAAACGGGGAAATGGGGTGCTATTTATAGTAGCAATAAATGCCAGACAGGGACACGTGTCAAGCGTCTATTGGCCGAGAGGTCATCTCAACTGGTTGGCGCTGGCAACCGCATGTGGCCGCATTTAATGCGGCTGTTGGATGGGACGTTGTACAGGGTACGGTGATCTGTACGCATGTGGCGTGGATATCATGTCGGGAAAGGTGCCCTCGGCAGTAGATGACTAGCTGAGGGCTCTGAGTGCCGGGGACCCCCTTAGTGCCGAGGGGGCTGAAGGCACCCCTGGTGCATATTGTGGGCTGCTTGGTATTCTGGGCGCTGTGATTTGGGCCTGTTGTGCTTTCTGGGCCTGTTGGGCCTTTATTGGAGTCGTAAGAGTGTGTGGGCCGGGGGTTCCCGGGCCATATACTCCATCAGGAGTCCCTCACTCCTTTTGCCGAAAGGTACTTGAGGGAAAAGGAGTAATTGTGTTTGTCCTCTGCCGTTGTTCCATTTGTAGTTTGTAGAGTTGTGGGTAGTTTGCTGTTTGTTTATTCTGCTGAGGGCAGTCCCTTAGTTACCCACATGTCGGTACTTGAGGGGTCCTGTTTGTGGTTTTTGTGATTTTTCCTGGGGGGGGGGGGGGGGTCTCCAGTCCCCCACTCCTTGAGGCACTTGCAAAGTGGTGAAAAGGAGTAGAGTAGGTGCGCTGCTGCTTCAGGCCGAAGGCTGACGCTTTTCGTTTCATTTTGGGGGGATGCCTCGTTAAAAACCTCATTAGGAAAAACCCTGTGGGAAAAAAAATCCTAATGAGGGAAAAAGAGTGCACCGAATTCCCCCAACGATGAATCGAAAATGTGAAACCTTGGTTCGAAATGGAGAATAATGCTGATGCCGAAGGCTTTCCTTGGTCTGAGGGCTCATGTGTTGATTAGTCGGGGGCATGCTATTGATTTCCTGGGAGGTGCCGAAGGGGAGTCCCTCAATCTGGGGATCGAGGGCGTCATGAATGTGAGTAGCAGTTGAAGTGTCACCGGGGTGCCCCCTGTTTGTTGTTCAGTTGGGGAGAAGGGGATATCCGAGGGCTCCTGTAACCTGTGTGTCGTAGGCTGTCCGTCCATGAGGCGCATTTCCCGGGGGCTACCCGGCCCTCACAGTGCTGAGGGGGGATCCCCGAGGGGTGGCCTGTTATGAAGCCGTGGGCTTCTGAAGGAGTGAGCCCGAAGGCACTTGTTATGTGGTGTGTGGGGCACAAACCGGTAGCATCTCTGGGTAAGTGTACCCGGGGGCTCTTCTTGATGAAGTGGAGTGAAGTCAAAAGCCCCGGGGCCAGTGTTTCCTGGTCGATGAAGGAGTGGTCTGCCAAGTGTAGCCGGGAGCTCCCGGAATATAGCCGTTGGAAATATAGCCGTTGGAATATCTAACGTCAGAATATAGCCGTTGGGGGGGGGGGGGGGGGGTTGCCACGTGGTGTGTGCTCGTTGGCTGCCCGTGGGCAGACGTCACCGATTGGGCGAAGCCACGATGTGTAATGATGGCAGTCCAACCGGAGGCCCGGTTTCCAGGCCCAAGCCCGGATCCCAGCGCCTATAAATACCCCATGGCCGGACACCACTCTCCTTGTGCGATTACCTGTTAGCGAAGCTCTGCCGGATTTTTTCTAGAGAGAGAAACACTGCCCTCGATCTAACTCCCGCTTTAAGGTCAGTTCCCCCATCTGTTCTTCTCCCTCCTTAGCTAGCTGTAGCGGCCTTAGATCTAGGACTGTAACCTAGAACACTTAGTGTTTTCGAGCCCTCGAACCAGTTGCAAAGATGTCTTCCCAAAGTGATTCCCAGGATATATCGAGGGATCCCTCGATGGAAGAGGAGAGCTTCTCGGATGCGGGGTCCTCGAGCGAGCAGCCCTCGGCCCAAGAGGATGTCGCGATGGCGATGGAGGTGCAGAAGGAGTTGGTGGCTGAAGTTGAAGCCGAGGGCTTCGAGCAAGAGGCGGAGGATGAAGAGCTTGCCCTCGCCGTACAAGTTGCACAGGAGGAGGAAGAAAAGGAGAGGATGAAGGTGACAGTGGCCGTCCTTCCCCCTCGGGGTGCTGGTGAGGCAGGGAGCTCTCGGCCCCTCAACCCGACGCCGATAAGAGTGGCCCCCGGGAAAAAACAGGAGAAGAAGAGAGCCGCTTCTAAGAAGAAATGCGTTGCTGCCGATCAGGGGAAGCCCACAGATGTGTCCGAGGGGTACTCCTGGCTGAATATTGCTGCCCTGGAGATAGGGTCGAAGGCTGACAGGGAAGACATGTACGTGACTCAGCTGCACGTGGGGCCTTCGGCTGTGGTGGTGGCGCCGGGCCCTGATGATGTGCTCTCTCGGGCTCCCGAGGGTTGCATCGATGTGCACATCCTGTCGGTGTCAATGGGGCTCCGGTTCCCCCTGCACCCATTCCTTTGGGAGTATCTCCGGTATGTGGGCTTGGTCCCCTGCCAGTTGACGCCCAACAGCCACTCCTACGTGGCGGGCTTCCTGAACCTCTGCCGGGCCCGAGGGGTGACCCCCAGCCTGGACTTGTTTTTTCAGAGTTTCAACCTCTGCCGAGGGGGTCACGCGAACGCCGAGGGCTTCGCCAATCTGCAACAGGTGGCTCGGTGGAAATTATTCACAGAAGCGCCCTCGTCCAACAAAGGCTGGAAGGAGCGGTGGTGTTACGTTAGAATCGCCGAGAGCCCCTTTCCGATGGAACTTCGGGATCGCTTCCGTTGGCACCCGAAGGTCGGAAGCGCTGCTCTGGAGAAGGATGGCTTGATAATAGCCAAGATCCCGGAGGGCCGCACGAAGCAAGTGTCCATTAAGGACTTCACTGCCGACAAGGAGCTTTTCGCCCTCGGCTTCCGCAGATATCGCTTCCTCGGCGAAACAGACGAGAAGTATCCTGTGCTGGCAGGAGTTAGTCTCCGAGGGCTTCCTTTTTTTTTGTACTTAGGATTTTTCCCCCCTTTCTTTTTTTGCTCTTTTTCCCTTCGGTCTAACCCCTTTGTTTTTGTTGGCAGGTGTTAATATGGACGCTGGTAAACTCTTCGCTCTGAAGAAGAAGAAGGGTAAGACCCAAGCCCAGAAGAAGGACCCTTCGGTCCAACCGCCTGTGGGAGCCTTCTTCCAAAAAGAGACTTCGGAGCCCTCTGCTGCGGAGGGAGTTGTCGGGGTGGCGGAGGGGGCCACCAAAAAGAAAAAAGGGAGCAAGGTGGTTGAGCCCCCGGCTAAGAAGCAGAGGGGTGCGGGGGGAACCGTCGACCAGGATGCCCCCTTGGTGATCATTGAGGATCGCCCTTCTCCGGATCCTCCGGTTGATGCTGCGGCGACAGCCCAAGCCAATCCTCCCTTGAGAAGCCCCCCTCGGGAGATCTTGCAGCTTTCCTTGGCCCCGGGGGCTTCCGTCCTACATGGCTCAGCGGAGCCGAAAGCTTTCTTGAGGGGGATGACCTCGTTAATGGACAAGGCTGCCCTCTCAACCTATGATGACGAGGCCCTCGAGAACAGGATCCTTCGGTCTTCATTAACTGTAAGTTT
Organism: Cuscuta europaea; assembly: GCA_945859875.1. Lineage (NCBI taxonomy): Eukaryota > Viridiplantae > Streptophyta > Magnoliopsida > Solanales > Convolvulaceae > Cuscuta > Cuscuta europaea. Next base: position 20,226,118 of record CAMAPE010000008.1, on the reverse strand, counting down.
GTTCCTTTAGGTTTTGTGTTTAACTTTTAATGCTCTTTCCACGTTAATCTGACCCCTCCTCCCGTTGTTTATCAGGCTTGCGTAGCCCTCGGGGAGCACGCACAGAGGCTTGAGCAATGGCACCTCCGGAAGGCGGAGCAGGATCGAGAGATGAAGGAGCTCATCCTGAAGAACTCCGATGCTGTAAAGCAGATGGCCACGCTGGAGGAAGATCTTCGGAAAGCCGAGAGGGCCAAAGCTGCAGCGGAGGAAGCCAGGCTTGAGGCCGAGAGGGCAGCTAAGAAAGCCGCCGAGGAGGCGGAGATTGCTAAGGCCGAGGCCGTCGCCAAAGCCCGGAAAGAAGCTGTTGCCGCATTCATGGCCGAGGGCTGGAAAGCCGAAGATAGGCGGCAGTGGGTGACCTCGGTTGTGGAGTCATCGGTAGATGACTGGGTGAAGGGCCCCGGGGGAGACTGGATGGCGGAAAGGGGAGATAGTTATTACCAAGGGGGTGAATTCTTCACCCAGCACCTTGTGTACCGGAGGCTAGCCAGGCACTTCCAAGTCTCCCTCGAGGAATTCGACCCCTCGGCGTATGGCCTTCCTCCTCAGCAGCCAGACGTGAGAAACCCCCTCCCCCCGGGCGAAGAGAGGCCTGTGATCCATGACTCCATGATGATGGGGGGATCCGACGATGGTGAAACCGAGGACGCCATCGGGGAGGAGGTCACCTCGAAGCCCGTCGAGGAGGCAGCAGCTGAAGAAAACACTTGTAGTTAATAGCTTTTTGAACACTTTTCCTTCTTGTTTGTAATATTTGTGTACTCTCGGTCTCGGCCACATTGTAATATATACATTTGAATTTCCTCTCTTTGACGAATGAATGCTTGTCGTAGCCCTCGGCTACTAGTAATCTTTAGTCAGTTGAATCTTTCACCAAGGGCGCAATGTTCAGGACTTAGAAATATTTCTAAGTATTTGTTCATCTGTTGGCCCCCGGCTCATCCTCCCCTCCGGTTCTATGTAGCCTTCATGAGATGACCGGAGGCGAGATGTTTAGGACTTAGAAAATCTCCAAGTGGTTGGATATTGTGTAGCCTTCGGTACGTGGATACCCCTCGCTGATTGGATGCATGACCAAGGGCCCAGGAATAGTTAGGACTTAGAATATTTTCTAAGTATACTTTTGCCAAGTCCTCATCTGTATGGCCCTCGGGCTGTAGGGAGATTTGACCGAGGGTAAGAACTTTTGGGACTTAGAAATTTTTCTAAGCGTAGCATGTACGAAGTAGGAGCCCTCGGGCAGCATGGAGATTTGACCGAGGGTCAAAATATGTAGGACTTAGAAAATTTTTCTAAGTGTAGCTTCACTAAGTCTTCAACCGTATGGCCCCTCGGGCAGTATGGAGATTTGACCGAGGGTCAAAATATGTAGGACTTAGAAAATTTTTCTAAGTGTAGCATGTGTGAAGTAGGGGCCCTCGAGTGACTGTGAGGGCCTTGTCTCGGATATGCCTTCGGTTGACTGGCGGCTCCACAAGGGGCAAAGCATTTAGGACTTAGATTTTTTTATAAGAATTTCCTGTTGCTGGCCTTCGGGGGGACCCTTCGGCTGTATGCGCTATAGGTTTAGGATAGTTCCCTTTGCCTTGCAATGCTGGCCTGTGGTAATAAAGCCTTCGGTTGTTTGTTATATCCCCTCGGCATGTAGTGAGGTGCCGGAGGTGACTCTTGACTTGATTTGGCCACCATTTGATAGTTTTGTTATGTAGTGGCCTCCGGGGACGCTTTGAGTTGTTGTTGGCTGAGCCTGCCATGTTTTGTAGTATTTGAACCTTCGGTTTTAGGTGTAGCCGGAGGCAACCCTTGAGTGGACTTAGCCATTTGTTGATGATGTCTGTTGTGAACGGTATCCCTTGTACTTGTGAACTTCTAGGTACCAAAGGTGTTCCCGTGGGGAGCCCTCGGTATGTTTTGTGAATTGTTGGAGTGATGTACTCATTGATTTCTCGTCGAGTCTACTCCCCTTCACCACCCCATTTGTTTTTTGTAGTGAAGGGAAGGCTTCAAGAAACTTGGTTTCTTGGTAAGGCTTGGCCTATCGGGAGGTAACAGAATACACCATTAGCTCCCCCCTCGGGTTAACCTTCCGAGTTCCGAGGGGATCGAGAGTCGTGTCCTGGGCACAAGATATGGTGGTCTGTAGCCTGCCTCCCCTTGGGGGATGGCGCGGAAAGCGCCTCAGTTTTGAAAGTCGTCCCCTCGGCGCTAGACATAGTCCGTGGCCTGCCACACCCTTGGGGTGGTGGCGCGGGGAGCGTTTCGGTTTGGAAGTCGAATCCTGGGCATTTCTCGTGCCTGTCATACCCTTGGGGTGATGACGCGGAAAGCGTTCCGTTTTTGAAAGTCGAATCCTGGGCATTTCTCGTGCCTGTCATACCCTTAGGGTGATGACGCGGAAAGCGTTTCAGGGAAGGGTTTTCATTTGCACACTGGTTGCAAATGGCCGGGTGCACTACGTGCTGCCGGCACCGAGAGGTGGCGCCTTCGGTATAGGCGTCCTCGAGGGGTACGGCTTAAGAAACAACACTTGGTGTTTGTTCCGATGTACGGTCCCCGGTACTTGGTACCGAGGGGTCTTCTGTGGGAACACTTGGTGTTTCTCCCCGATTGTTGAAGGGGATTATGTTATCTACCCTCGGTGCTTGGTACCGAGGGGTCTTTTGTGGAAACATTGGTGTTTCTCCCCGATTGTTGAAGGGGATTGTGTTATCTACCCTCGGTACTTTGTACCGAAGGGTCTTCTGTGGAAACACTTGGTGTTTCTTCTCATTTGTTGAAAGCTGCTAGTGGCGTGTCCCCCCGGCACCAGGTGCCGAGGGGGTTCCTTTTGGGGACAGGTGGTGCTTTGTCGTAGGTGATAGTATTGTCTACCCTCGGCACTTGGTGCCGGGGGTTCTTCTATTGTGGTGAGGCCTTGGGCCTGAGGGTGATATGAGGGCTTGGCCCCTGTGATAATCTTGTTCCGTGTTCTCGGGCCGTAAAATAATACATTCACTAGTTATGAGGGCTTGGCCGCTCTAACGTTATTGATAAAATTTAACTAAGTGATGTACATTCCAGTGCCTAGGGACTTCAGTCCCGTCAGGGCGTTTTAGCTTGTAAGTTCCGGGTTTGATGATGGCTGCCACGATGTAGGGGCCCTCGAACTTTGGTGCCATCTTTCCGCCCTCGGTTGGTTGGCTAGCTTCCCTTCTTCGGAAAACATAGTCCCCCACTTGGAATTCCCGGGAGCGTACCTTGGCGTCAATGTAACTCTTCACTTGCCTTCGGTAGTTTTCAGCGCGTATGAAGGCTTGCTCCCGGCGTTCTGAAATAAGGTGTAGGTCGAGGGCCATATTGGCGTTGTTGGCCTCTGGATCATAATGTGTGACCCTTCGGGTGGGAAGAGTTACCTCAGTGGGGGCCTTGGCTTCAAATCCGTAGCAAAGGGAGAAGGGTGTCTCGCCAGTTGCCCGCCGAGGGGTGGTACGGTAGGCCCATAAGATGTTGTGGAGCTCTTCTACCCAACCACCCCCTTCGGCCTCCAGCTTCTTTTTTAGGCCTTCGAGCAAGGTCCTGTTGGCGTTCTCCACTTGTCCGTTGCCCTGAGGGTAGGCAACAGATGAGAAGGTGTGTTTGATGCCCCATGCCTCTAGGAGGGCACAGAAGGGGGCTGCCTCGAATTGAGTCCCGTTGTCGGAGATGATTTGCTGAGGGACGCCGAACCTTGTGAGGATGTTTTTAAGAACAAAGTGACGGCATCTGGCTTCAATGATGCTGGCGAGGGGCTCAGCTTCCACCCATTTGGTGAAGTAATCGATGGCGACGATGATGTATCTGTTGTTGGAGGTACCCCTCGGCAGAGGGCCCACAAGGTCTATGCCCCATCGAGCGAAGGGTATGGATGTGCTGATGGGGGCATAGTTGACCGCTGGCCTGTCGGGGGCTTTCTGGAAGTGTTGGCATGCGGGACACCTCCGGGCAAGATCTGCACAATCCCGGGCCATCGTAGGCCAGAAGTAGCCCTGGATTATTAGCCTTCGGGACATGGAGAAGGGTCCCTGGTGAGCTGAGCAAGTCCCACTATGCACTTCCTCCATTGCTACTTCGGCTTCATCTTGATGAAGGCACTGAAGTAATGTCCCGTTGTAGGACCTTTTGTAAAGCCTCCCGTCTTCGATAATGTAGCTGGGAGCCCTCAGCTTTGCCAGCTTGGCGCAGGCCTCATCCTCGGGCAGTTGCCCTGTGGTGATGAAGGCAACAATGTCCGAGATCCAGTCCTCCTGTCTTTGTTGTATACTCATGACGGGGCTAGCATGTATGCTAGAGAGGCTGAGTTCTTCCACTTTGGCAATATTCGAGATATGCTCAGGGGATTCTGCCGAGAGCTTTGATAAAATGTCGGTCTCGGAGTTTTGAGCCCTCGGTATTTGAGTAAGAGAGTGTGCCTCAAATACCTTAAGCAACTCCTTGGCCGCCTCCTTGTATTGCTTCATTCTCCCTTCCTTGGCTTCGTACTCCACGGAGATTTGGCTGACTACCAACTTGGAGTCGCACTTGACGTGGATTTGTCGGGCCTTCATGTTAGCTGCCAGCCAAAGGCCACAGAGGAGGGCCTTGTATTCGGCTTCATTGTTGGAGACTTTGAAGGAGAAACGGACTGCATAATATGCCCGGAATCCCTCGGGTGAGATGAGAACCACCCCTCCTCCACATGCCTTGATGGCGGAGGAGCCGTCGGTATAGAGGGTCCACCAATCATCTGAAGGGGCCGAGGGCTCCTCGTCCGTGGCTGCCCTTGCCGTACACTCCGTCACGAAGTCCGCTAGGGCTTGGCCCTTGATGGCGGGCCTAGGACGGATGTCGATGTTGTATTGGCTCAAGAAGACAGCCCATTTTACCACTCGGGAGGAGCTAGTGAGGCTCCTCATCAAGGCGCCGAGGGGTTGGTGAGTGAGGACCTGGACCGGGTGAGCCTGGAAGTAATGGCCCAAATTCTTGACGGTCTAAACGATAGCCAATACCGTTTTTTCCACGGGGGAGTACCGGAGTTCCATCTCCTTGAGGGTCTTGCTAACATAGAAGATGGCATGCTGGATGCCATCCTCTTCCCGGATGAGTACTGAGCTGATGGCAGCCGGGCTAACACCCAAGTATAGGTACAGGATCTCCCCTACCTTGGGTTTAGAGAGTACAGGGGGTGAAGATAAGTACCGTTTCAGCTCCTCGAATGCCCCCTGACATTCTGAAGTCCACTGGAAACCGGCGGTTTTCCTCATGATCTGGAAGAACTTCTCCGCCGATTTTGATAAGAAGCGGTTGAGGGCTGCCAGGCGGCTCGGCCCGTCAACCGTTGGACCTCCTTCACGTTGCGTGGGGGATCCATGTTGATGATGGCCTGGATTTTCTCGGGGTTGGCCTCAATACCCCTTCGGCTAACCATGTAGCCCAGGAATTTTCCCCCTTGGACGCCGAAGGTACACTTCTTCGGGTTCAGCCGAAGGCTAAACTTCTGCATGATGGCGAAGATCTCCCTCAGGTCGTCAGCATGGCTTGCTGACTGCTTGCTTTTGACGATCATATCGTCAACATATGCCTCCATGGTGTGCCCTAGGACAGCTTGGAATACCCTGGCCACCATCCGAGTGTAGGTGGCACCTGAGTTCTTTAGGCCGAAGGCCATGACGAGGTAGCAGAAGATGCCCTCGGGAGTCATGAAGGCTGTTTTTTCAGCGTCTTCCTCATGCATGTATATTTGATGAATGACATGATTTCACACCCCGCGGTTTCATCCACAAGTTGATCAATATTTGGAAAAGGAAAGGGGTCCATGGGACACGCCTTGTTGAGATCCGTGTAGTCCACGCACATGCGGAATGAGGGTGGTTTTTGTGCGAGGACCACGTTTGCCAGCCATGAGGGGTACTTCACCTCCTTGATGTGCTTGATAGAGAGGAGCATGGCGACCTCCTTCTTCACAAATTCCCTCCTCTCGGCCGAGAGGGGTCTCCTCCGCTGTTGTACTGGTTTGGCCGAAGGGTCCACCGAGAGGCGGTGGGTGATGACCCTTCGGCTGATCCTCGGCATGTCCTCCGGCCCCCATGCAAAAACAATGGAGTAGGCGCGGAGGGTGCTGATGATGTCTGTCTTCAAATCTTCGGGGAGCTTGGCTCCAATCTTCACGGCTCTCTCCAGCTTGGCCGGATCGAGCGCGAAGTCTTCTACCACCTCTGCTGGTTCAGCCCTCGGCCTCCTTTCTTCTGCTTCCACAGTTCCGGTGATGGTGTCAACGCGGAACTCCGTCTTGCTAACCTTCTTTGTAACTTGAAGGTAGCAAGCGCGGGCAAGCTTTTGGTTCCCCTTGAGTAACCGATTCCCCCTCGGCTGGGAACTTGAGGCAGAGGTGCCTCATGGAGATGACGGCTTCGAGGTCCTCGAGGGCTGGCCGGCCGAGGATGATGTTGTGGGCGCAGTCGATGTTGACAACGACGAACTCCACTTCGAGCTTGGCTCTATGGAGGCCGTCGCCGAAGATGACCGGGAGAGTTATGACCCCCTCGGAATCAATGGTGTCGTCGGTGAAGCCGGCAAGAGGGGTCTTGATGGGCCGAAGGGAACCCCTCTCCAGATGCAGCTCTCTGAAGGTGCTGAGGTACATTACATTGACGGAGCTGCCCGTGTCAATGTAAGTTCCGTGAATAATGGTGTCGTTGATCTCTGTGCGGATGACGAGGGCATCCCTGTGGGGGGAGGATACTGGGGGGAGATCAGCGTTGGTGAAGATAATGGGTTCCTCCCTCAGCCATTTTACTGGGGGCATATGAGTGACTTCCCCCACATAAAGTGATTGAGCCCACTTCTTTCGTTGACTCGTAGAATCACCCCCGGTATTTCCCCCCGTAATCATGAGGATGTGACGTTTCTTTTCTTGATACCGGGGGTACTCCTCCTCCTTTTCTTCCAAGTTCCCAATCTCCCTCTTTTTGCCGAGGGGGGTGGTGTTGGGGTTGACCCATGCGTTTGCTCTCGCAGTTTGCCCTCGGGGTGGCCCCTGATGAGGGGGGCCTTGCTGCTGAGGGCCCTGGACAAACTGGGACAGATGGCCAACTTGTATCAATCTCTCGATGTCCGTCTTCAGCTGATGGCAATCATCGGTCCTGTGCCCCTGGTGTCGGTGGAAACGACAGTAGGGGTAGTTTGGATTGATGGCAAATACTTCCGAGGGCGCGCGTGAATCTCGCTTCACCAGGCCCCTCTCCTCAGCAAAATCAAGAATAACGCTGACGGGGTGCGTCGATGGTGTCCGAGGGTGCTCCAGGAGGACAGGTTGTGCCCAAGCCCTCGGGTTCCCCTTGTAGCCTCCCCCAGGCTTGGCTTGGCCATGCTGGGGGCGATCACCGGAGGGGGCAGAATCCTTGGGATGATTGCGGGGAGCCCCTGGCCCCCGGTTACCTTTGTCGTTTGGCCGAGGGCGTTGCTGATCTGGGACATGGTGGCATTTGTCCACCTCATCGGCCTCGGCGTACCGGTCCCCCCAATGTAGGGCCCTTATATAATCGCGGGGGGGGGGGGGGGGGGGGGGGGGTTCGATGATGAGGCTCCTTGAGAAGTTCCCGGGGCGGAGTACTGTTTGTAGGAGGGCCAGGAGGGTCCCGTCGTCAGCGCCATCAACTTTATCAGCCTCCGTCCTCCAGCGCTCCAGGAAGTCCCGAAGGGTCTCCTCCTTCTTCTGCCTCACTGTTAGTAAGTGGGAGAAGTGTTTTCTTGTGCGGCGCCTCCCTGCAAATTGCGTCAAGAACCGCTGAGCGAGTTCTTGCCATGAGTCAATGCAGCCCTAGGGCAATCGATTGAACCATTCGTAAGCTGACCCCTCTAGGGTGGAGAGGAACCAACGGCACAAATATTCATCTGATGCCCCCACCATCATCATGCTATTTTGATACCTGCTGTAGTGCTCCTGGGGGTCAGTCTTTCCGTCATAGGGCTTGATGAGCTGCCCTCGGTATTTTTCCGGGATCCGGGCCGCCAATACCCTTGGGGTAAATGGCGTCCGGGTCTGGAGCTCAATAGTGGGTTCCCCGGAGCCCTTGGCTATCTTCTTCTGCATTTCTTCCATCTTGGCCATCATCGCCTCATACTTGAAGTCTGTATGAGGGGCGGAAGTGGTGGCGTGGGATCTGGTGTCCTCCATCTCGTCAAGCCGGCGCTAGAGGGCCGCAATGATTTCGTCCCGGGGGTCTTTTGGGAGAGCCTCTACCCCCTGCGAATGGACCCGGGCCGAGTGGGCCTGGTTGATTTGGTGGCGCGCGTCGTCGGCATGGAGAGGTGCCTTGCCTTTGTCCTGAGGGGGACGCCTTTCATTGGACCTGGAGACGGACCCGCCACTTTCCTAAGGCCTTTGGAACGCCTTCCCCCCGAGGCGGTCTTGGACCCCTCGGCGGTCTTGCGCCCCTCCGAGTCTCTCGAGGGCGGAGGTCCGGAGTTGCTCCTTGTTCACGTTGTGGCGGTCCCGGGACTGGACTTCCTGGGAGGCCGTATCTTGGGCCACGACCCCCTCGGAGTTCCCCATCCGGAGGACCGGGTTGCCGAGGGGTCGTGGATGAGGGGGAGGCATAATATTCTCCCCCACCTGAGGTTGGAGGGGAACCAAAGTGCCGAAGGCACCCGGGTTCTGAGTGAGCGTTTGGATGAAGGCGGAGAGCACCGATTACACGTCTATGGTGATGACCGGAGGGCTAATTTGATTCTCGCTCCGGTCCTTTTTCTTGGCCTCGATGCCGTAGGTTGACAGCCGTCTGGTCCAACCCGGCGATGACGCCGCCCCCGGGAGCCCTGTTAGAGGCCTCGGGGACGTCGACCTCGCCAAGGGCCAGGTTCCTGTCCTCTACATTCTTGGAGTTGGCACGAGTTGTTCTCACCATTTTAGATGGGTGTTTTGTGTTTGGTCGAGGGGGAGGGTTTCTTACTTGATTGTTCGACCTCTCAACGAGAGCACCAAATGATGGATGGTGTACCCGGGGGGTAGCTTATCCGAGGGGTTATTACGTGGAACAATAAGAGAGAAGTCATAGCAAGTAAGTATAGAGAGAGAAAGTATATTTAGAAAGTATGCAGTGTTTTCAGCGTGGTTACAAACGGGGAAATGGGGTGCTATTTATAGTAGCAATAAATGCCAGACAGGGACACGTGTCAAGCGTCTATTGGCCGAGAGTTCATCTCAACTGGTTGGCGCTGGCAACCGCATGTGGCCGCATTTAATGCGGCTGTTGGATGGGACATTGTACAGGGTACGGTGATCTGTACGCATGTGGCGCGGATATCATGTCGGGAAAGGTGCCCTCAGCAGTAGATGACTAGCTGAGGGCTCTGAGTGCCGGGGACCCCCTTAGTGCCGAGGGGGCCGAAGGCACCCCTGGTGCATATTGTGGGCTGCTTGGTATTCTGAGCGCTGTGATTTGGGCCTGTTGTGCTTTCTGGGCCTGTTGGGCCTTTATTGGAGTAGTAGGAGTCTGTGGGCCGGGGGTTCCCGAGCCATATACTCCATCAGGAGTCCCTCACTCCTTTTGCCAAAAGGTTATTGAGGGAAAAGGAGTAATTGTGTTTGTCCTCTGTCGTTGTTCCATTTGTAGTTTGTAGAGTTGTGGGTAGTTTGCTGTTTGTTTATTCTGCTGAGGGCAGTCCCTCAGTTACCCACATATCGGGACTTGAGGGGTCTTGTTTGAGATTTTTGTGATTTTTCCCGGGGGGGGGGGGGGGGGGGGGGGGGGGGGTTGTCCAGTCCCCCACTCCTTGAGGCACTTGCAAAGTGGTGAAAAGGAGTAGAGTAGGTGCGCTGCTGTTTTGGGTCGAAGGCTGACGCTTTTCGTTTCATTTTGGGGGGATGCCTCGTTAAATACCTTATTAGGAAAAACCCTGTGGGAAAAATCCTAATGAGGGAAAATACGGTGCCATCATCATATTTGAAGACCGGCCTCATCCCCGCTCCTCGCGGATGAGGACCGTTGATTGATTATTTCAGATGGGCCCCGAGTGTCGACATCATTTCATGGCCACCGACTCCCCGGTACGGTGGCATCATCATAGTTGAAGACCGGCCTCGTCCCCGCTCCTCGCAGATGAGGACCGTTGATTATTTCAGATTGGCCCCGAGTGCCGACATCATTTCATGGCCCCGACCCCCCTGGTACGGTGCCATTGTCACAATTGAAGACCGGCCTCGTCCTCGCTCCTCGCGGATGAGGACCGTTGATTGATTCTTTCAGATCGGCTCCCAGCGCCGACATCATTACATGGCCACCGACCCCTTGGCACAGTGCCATCATCATATTTGAAGAGCGGCCTCGTCCCCGTTCCTCACGGATGAGGACCGTTGATTATTTCAGATCGGCTCCCAGCGCCGACATCATTACATGGCCACCGACCCCCTGGTACAGTGCCATCATCATATTTCAAAATCGGCCTCGTCCCCGCTCCTCGCGGATGAGGACCGTTGATTATTTCATATCGGCTCCCAACGCCGACATCATTACATGGTCACCGACCCCCTGGTACGGTGTCATCATCATATTTGAAGACCGGCCTCGTCCCTGCTCCTCGCGGATGAGGACCATTGATTATTTCAGATCGGCTCCCAGCGCCGACATCATTACATGGCCACCGACCCCCTAGTATGGTCATCATATTCAAAGACCCTCAAAATATATAAAATAATAATAATAATAATAGAGGGGCATTGGGGAATTCCCCAAAGGAGAGAAGGTCGTTCCTCACCGACTACGTTGGCTACGCTCGGCTCAAGATCCAAAGGACCAAGCTAAACGAGCAGGTACGACGAGGAGCGGGTGATGGAACGAAGAGATAAAAGAATCTAGAGAAGGATCACACAAGGAGAGAATGTCGTTCCTCACCGACTACGTTGGCTACGCTCGGCTCAAGATCCAAAGGACCAAGCTAAACGAGCGGGTACGACGAGGAGTGGGTGATGGAACGAAGAGATAAAAGAATCCAGAGAAGGATCACACAAGGAGAGAAGGTCGTTCCTCACCGACTACGCTGGCTACGCTCGGCTCAAGATCCAAAGAACCAAGCTAAACGAGCGGGTACGACGAGGAGCGGGTGATGGAACGAAGAGATAAAAGAATCCAAAGAAGGATCAAATAAAAGAATCCAGAGAAGGATCACACAAGGAGAGAAGACTGTTCCTCACCGACTACGTTGCCTACGCTCGGCTCAAGATCCAAAGGACCAAGCTATACAAGCGGGTACGACAAGGAACGGGTGATGGAACGAAGAGAAAAGAGAATCCAAAGAAGGATCACATAAAAGAATCCAAAGAAGGATCAAATAAAAGAATCCAGAGAAGGATCACACAAATAAGAAGAGAAACCCCCGAAAGGGGAAAGAGTTGTTCCTCACCAAATCGGAGATCTAACTCAAAGCTCAGGATCCAAAGGACCGGGCTAAAGGGCAGGTACAACGAGCAGATAAGGATGACCATCTTATGCAGCACGATCGGCCCCTCAACGCCGACATGTCTAGCTCACGGTTCAGCTCGCCCATCCCTTCCAGGATGGCGCCGACCGTCTTATGCAGCACGATCGGCCCCTCAGCGCCGACGTGTCTAGCTCACGGTTCGGCTCGCCCATCCCTTCCAGGATGGCGACGACCGTCTTATGCAGCACGATCGGTCCCTCAGCACTGACGTGTCTAGCTCACGGTTCGGCTCGCCCAACCCCTCCGGGATGGCAATGACCGTCCTATGCAGCACGATCGGCCCCTCAACGCCGATGTGTTTAGCTCACGGTTCAGCTCGCCCATCCCTTCCAGGATGACGACGGCCGTCTTATGCAGCACGATCGGCCCCTCAGCACCGACGTGTCTGGCTCACGGTTCGGCTCACCCATCCCTTCCAGGATGGCGACGACCGTCTTATGCAGCACGATCGGCCCCTCAGCGCTGACGTGTCTAGCTCACGATTCGGCTCGCCCATCCCCTCCAGGATGGTGACGACCGTCCTATGCAGCACGATCGGCCCCTCAGCGCTGACGTGTCTAGCTCACGGTTCGGCTCGCCCATCCCTTCCAGGATGACGACGACCGTCTTATGCAGCACGATCGGCCCCCAGCGCCGACGTGTCTAGCTCACATTTCGTCTCGCCCATCCCTTCCAGGATGGCGACGACCGTCTTATGCAGCACTATCGGCCCCTCAGCGCCGACGTGTCTAGCTCACGGTTCGGCTCGCCCATCCCCTCCATGATGGCGACGACCGTCCTATGCAGCACGACCGACCCCTCAGCGCCGACGTGTCTAGCTCACGGTTCGGCTCGCCCATCCCCTCCAGGATGGTGACGACCATCCTATGCAGCACGATCGACCCCTCAGCGCCGACGTGTCTAGTTCACGGTCGGCTCGTACATTCCTTCCAGGATGGTGACCACCGTCTTATGCAGCACGATCGGCCCCTCAGCGCCATCGTGTCTAACTCATCTTCGGTTTCGCTCATTCCCTTCAGGATGGCGACGAACGTCTTATGCAGCACGAACGGCCCCTCAACGCCATTCTTGTCCAGTTCTCATTCGAAGTAAGACCATACCGTGGCAACGAATGTATTATGCAGCACGCTCGGCCCCTCAGCGCCGGCGTGCCCAGTTTACCGATGAGATCCATCGTTTTGTATCACATCTTACATGCCCTCTCTCATACATTGCACCCATAGATTACATGCATCCATGCATTCATGCATCATCTCTCATATATCCATACATACATATACGTCACATCGAGCCAGTCTCCGTGTCGTCAGCTTATATTGTGCAGGGACCTCTAAGCTTCTCCATTGGAAAGCTCGAGTCAGAGTCCTCTACTCCCACTTGATACATTCAGGGGGAGAGTGTCCGGGGAAGAGCATCCCTTGCCCGACCTCTTCAGGAGGGGAGCGCCTTCCTGGCAGATTATATTCAGGGGGACATACACCCACTCATATATTATGATTACTCGAAGACACAGTTTCTAACAAGACAGAGGAAGAGCACATGCAAGAGTATATTTTCTTGAGCAGATTCACACGCTCACTACTCAAGAAACTGGGGGACTTGTGTTGGGATATATCATCCCGGCCTATTACTGTTCAGGAGCCCAAGACTTTACGTAGTACAGAGCCCAATCAGTAAGGCCCATTTTAGCCTATCAGGTCCGCCTCGGCCTTTGGGCCCATTTCTGCCCATTTGGCCCGCCTAGGCCCAAGAGGCCCGTTTAGGCCCGGTTGGCCCATTAGGGTGGAATGTCTCCTCCCCTCTCCCCTATAAATAGGAGCCTTGCCTCCATAGAAAAGGATCCCCTTTTAGCTTCTTCTTCCTCTATCTAGATAGTTAGCTTCAATACTCCATTAATGGGAGCTTGTACAATGTAATGGTGAGGAGAGTCCTAATGAGAAAGAGAGGGCTTGGTTTGCTCCCTTTCGGGTTTCCACGTAAAAATAGTTTTTCATACACATTTATATACATATTTACTATATCGTGTTGGATTAAACTCAACAACAACAAAAAAATACGGAGTATAAGAAAAGTTATGTTAGAGTGATATTTGACTGATATTTAACCTATGATCAAATCGATTCGATATTCGTATATGATTCGTTAATTATTCATATTGTTAAACAAATACAAATCAAAATTAATATTCGTTTCATATTTGAATTCGAATTCGTATTCGAAAAAATTAAACAAATACAAAATCTCATTATCCGACTCAATTCGATTCGTTTACAACCCTACGGGTGTCTATAGACGTTGATCTTAGCAAAAATAAAATTTTGGAATTGTACAAAGACAAAATCAGCATGTATATAGACGTGTTACCGCTAACGGCTAAATTACCAAATTGGTAAAAAAAGAGGATGGTTTATCAAATTGGTAAAAAGAAAAGTTTCAAAGACAAATTGGTGAAACAATAAAACTAGACAATTTTGTGAGTGAAACGGTTTGTCATTGACTTTAAAATTCTCGATATTTAGCCCTCGAAGTATTGTGAAAACTAATACTCCGTAATTTTACCACTCCCTCTTTCTCATTTTACTTGACCCACTTTTTTTGGCGTGTTCCAAACTAAGTGTCACATTTCCTTTTTGAAAAAAAAATGGGATCTATAGTATTTCACTTTATTATACCTCAAGCCTCACTATAACATTTCACTTTATTATATTCAAGTCTTCAATCTCACTCATAAATTTTACTTTTTCAATCACTTTGTTAATTATTGTGTCAAACCAAAGTAGGACACATACAATGGGACCTAGACAGTAGTATTTAACATTTTCTACTGCATAAAGTCAGTATGAATATTTTTACTGTTTTATCAGTATGAATATTATTGCTACTTTATATATATGGACTAGCATTTAAAAAACAAAATAGTCATATTTAAAATATTAATACTAAAAATAAAAGAATCTATATGTGTGTGCTCATGTAAATGTACATTGGTTAAAATTATAGTGATAGTAATTATATAAAATAAATAGAAATTGCCCAATATAGGAGTAAACATAAACATAATTGCACAAATAGGAGTATAACTTAAAACTTCCTTCAATAGGAGTAAACATTAATTTTGTACCCTTAATAATTAATATCCCTAACCTAGTAAATTCTAAAATATGACTTATTTAATCTTAACCTAGTTAATTTATGACATTCGATAATAATAATTTATTTATTTATTTTTCAAAAAATAAAAAAATATATTTTTTTAAAAAAAAAAAAAACTCAAAAAAAAAATCACCGCCGCCTCTGCCGCCTCTGCACCACCACCTCCCGTCACCAGGGGAAAAAATGCCAAGTTCATTACGAATGCCATATTTATGGCAGAAAATAATGAAAATGTTGGCATTCGCAAAGAGAAATATGCCATGTTTTTGGCATTTTCAGAAAAAATTGGCAGTTTTTATGAAAAATTGATTTTTTTTCACCGCCCGGAGGTGGTGGCGCAGTAAGGTAGTACAGGCGGTGGGAAAGGCATCCATATTTTTTTTAATTTTTTTTATGGGTTTTACTATTTTTTATTAATTTTAAAAAAAACTTAAAAATTAAAAAAAATTAAAATTTTTTATTTTATTAATATTTTATAAATTTTTTTATTATTTTTCAACGAATTTTAGATTTTTTTTCGAATTTATTATGAATTAAACATTTAATTAAAAGTTGTTGGGGCTTAGGGCTTGGGTAGGGGTATACTTGTCCAAACACTAAAGTTACTCCTATTCAAAACATGATACTCCTATTTTTGCATTTTGCCTATGTTTTTCTCCTATTTGGAAAATTCTCTCAAAATAAAAGTAAACATAAATTTTAAAACTTTTTCCAAAGCTTATTAAAAAACAAAAGAAATAAAGTTAAATTAAATATGTACTTTTAAGTTCATATTCTTAATAGTCATCTAACGTCTTAACAACTATTCACAAACATCTAAGTTACTAAACATTTTACTTGAAATTGCTAATTAAAAGTAGTTGATTAAAATATCTAATAGAATTTGTTAGTATCAATCTGCTGATTCGATCGACTATCAGCTAGTAGGGATGGATTCGGTTCGGGCCACCCGGCCCGTGACCCGGCCCGGCCCGGTACTGTGCGGGCCCGAGACCGGCCCGGTCGGGCGGTCCGGGACCGGGTATGGGCCCGAACCGGTGGGAAGGGGCGGGGCGGGCTCGGTTCAGCATTATTGTGACCCGGCCCGGCCGGGTCGGGCCCGGGCCCGGGTCCGGTTCAATTTTAAAAAAAAAAAAATTGGTTTGGGCTCCTACTAGCCGTTGGGGGTGGGGCTGGGGACAACCCAAACGGCTATATAGCCGTTGGGTGGGGTAAAGGGGGGGTCCGGGGGGTTGGGTGGTGGGGGGGGTGGTGGGGGGGGTGGGGGGTAAAAAAACCTATAAATACTCCTAATCTTAAACATTTTTTCATATCTCTTTTCCAATTCTTCCTAAATCCTATTCTTAACTCTCTACTCTCTAATTCTCTTATTCTCCATTCTCCAATATATTATATTTATTATTTATAGTTTATATTAATTATCTACTTATATAAACTATAAATAGATATAAATAGTATTATATTACTTATATTTGTTATCTAATTATATATTACTTATATATTTATTATATCTATTAATATAGTTGGAATTATATCTAATTAATTTGAAGTCATTCTATTACTCCCATCCGAAAGACCGAAAGTCCGAAAGAGGTACGAAATTATTCTATTATTTACACTTGTTTAATTACTAGTTAATTAGTATAGTTGGAATTACATTTTTTTATTAATATAGTTAATTAGTTTTTTACAATTTTTTATTAATTGCTACATTTGACTCTAGTTTAAAAAATATGTTGTACACAAAACTAGTTAATTCACTACTTAATTTGCTATAACTCGAATTAATAGTTAGATAAATAGTTAATTAGTTTTTTACAATTTTTTATTAATCGCTACATTTTTTAGATGGATCGTCCTAGATATTCGGTTGATATGGGTAACCTCGAGCGCAACCGAACGAAAGAGCTTGCGAGGAAGAGACCCCGCAAAGGTAAATCACATATCGGCTCTTCATCTCAAAGTCAAGATGATTTTGATACGGGTTACGTAAGGAGGGATGGGGATGCGATGACCGACGAACAACTAGAACAAGAATTGCACCGACATAATTCCCGCTTTTTTCAAGACCAACCGAGGACCATTGACGAAGAAGAGCTCGAGGACGAGGACGACGATGTGGAGGAAGCAATTCCGGAGAGCCACGACGAGGAGGAGGAAGAGGGTGGCGGCAGCCATGACGCCGACCAAGCAGCCTCATCCCAAACATGTACAAAAAAAAGTAAATCTGAATTAATGGCTAATAATTTTACTAAGTGGAAGGACCCGAACACCGGGAATTGGACCGCAACTTGCAATTGGTGCAAGAAAAACTGACAGCTAGTAACCAATAAATGACTGTCAAGCACTTTCGTTGACACTTATACTCATTCACTTTTCACGATAAAGCACAATAGAAGAATTGGAAATATCAATTTCAAATGTTAGAAGACTTTAAAATCGGTTGAAACGGCTAATTCTGCTGAAATTTTTGAACTTCTTGGTGAAGTGGCTGTATTTGATAATTTATGAATAAATTATATTTAAAATATTTTTTATTAATAAAATAAAGTAAAATTATATGAAAATATGGTGATGTATAGTAACTTCAGACAATACCGCCAGAAAAGTAACTTCAACCTTATTTTTTCTTATTATTACACAATTTATTCCGCAAAAATAAAAATTACATGTTTGATTAAAAGTTAAGTCTCATAATCACCAAATTTAAAAGCACGAACTATATTTTGTAAAGAAACTAATATTGAATGTGAAGAAAATTTCCGAACACCTATGCTAACATACCAAACACACCCAATTATCATCCAGCAGAGACGGCGTTTCAAGCTTGAAAGGGAAAACGATAATTGTCAAGAAGCTCTTCTCTTCCATAGTCATCCTTTGTAAGTTCTAATGCTCTGGTGCTCTAAGCCATTCAAAATTTTAAACGCATTGGGTTATTGCCGTAGAAATTAAGAAATCAAACAATCTAGTATCTTCATTGATTCAATGTAAAATACATTGAAAAATTAGAGTGTTGAAACCCAAAAATTTTAAGAATGACTCAACCCTCCACTGCTCTCCAGTAGTTTTACCGACTCAGACAAAGCAAATAACTATTAAAAAAAATCATATTTACAGCTTTGCCTGACTTCGTATTCACAATTCACAGCCACCCAGCCTCCAAGACCCGGGTAAAACTTCAATGTGAATTCATCAGTTTTTTCTTGCACTTTTAAAATTAGTTTTGTTCAATTGTTGCTTCATATGTTTGTAGTTATTATTTTATCAAAACATGTTATCTCGCTGAATTGTTATTTTGTGCTAGAGTGAAACTTTTTCGTCAGTTGAATTTTTTAAGTGTGCATATTTGATATTAATTCCATTATCTGTGATTTTAATCAATTTCAAGGTTTTGATATAATGGTTGAACCTATATGGAAGAAAAATGAAAAAAGATTAGAGAAAGCTGTCCTAAATCCTACATTCAATGTTCTAAAAGGCGTAAGGCGTGCCGAGGCGGCACCGCCAAGCCTTGAGCCTTTGAAGCCTAGACGAGTTTATGCATCGCCTAGGCGTGAAAAAGCGTTTTGAATTTGTACTTATTTTTTAAAATTTCTCTATTGGTATTAGTAAGCATGTAAATATATACGTAATATATAAATCATGAAAAAAACATTAAATCTAATGGGGATGGATATGAATCTGGCATACGTAAAAATGGATAAAGGGTGAGTCTTGCTATCTAGGTTTGAGTCTTAAGTCTTATGTTAGTTCTTAACTTCTTATGATTACTATTTTACATTATTTTGCACTTGTTTGGTGCTTTATATCTTAGTTATTAGGGTTCATATTCAAGTGGGTGACAAAGAATCTAAATCGATCATATTTGGATTGTAAGTGCCTGTGTTAGGATTAGTGAATCATATTGCTTTTATATGAGTGATTAACTCGATATCTGATTCAATGATTGGTGATCGAAACATGATTTTTGTCTTGGTGTAACTTACTTTACTCCCAATGATTTAATATATAAAAATAATAATACAATAATATTAATAATTAGTAATAATTGGAATGATGATGTTGATATTGATAATAACAATGATCATAATAATAACAACTTCATAAGAGTAGCAGTAATACGGAGAACTGATGTTTATATGATAGTGTCTATTTAATAATTATCAGCTAATTTCATATCAAACTTCGAATGTCCACAATTGATGGCGTAGACTTGTAGGTTGTGGTTTATATGTGGCTTAATTCTATACGTAATAGGGAGTATAATATATGCATGCAGATTTATTCTTGAAGGAACTTAGGAAGCACAAGTAGTTTGTTTTAAAATTTCGTTCATTCTTCTATTTCACCTCTCCCACACTGGATGGAGAGGAAAGTTAATCCTCCGTATGAGCTAACAAATAAGAGTTATTCTCGCTTCAGTTGGAGTAGGCAACAGCCAGTGCCCAACGTTCCTTGCATACTTCGGCCAATTTAGCTCGGTAAACAGGAATGCGCAAAAAATTATTTGGGCTGGACGCCTTTGTTCTCGCCTATTGAGTATGCGGGGCGTTTCGGTTAAACCTTGCGCATTGGCCCGCATGGCGCTTTTTAGAACACACTGCCTACATTGAACAAGGTCAATGGAAAAATTATGTGTAAAGAAACTAAAATTGAATGTGTATCCCAATATAATGCTACCTCCGTCCCCCTAAGTTTGGGACAAAGGGGTGTGGTGTGGTTTTTAAGAAAAAGTAGAATTGTGTGGTTGGTATTGAATTGATAAAGTGTGAATAAAGAATAAAGAATGAATTCTAACCACTCAAATATTACCAAATATGGTATGGGTCAAACTTAATGGGACAGACGTAAAAGGTAAAACGGGACAAAGTTAGAGGGACGGAGGGAGTACACTACAAAGCTGTCAGCAACCAATTCTGTTATTTGAAGGGAAAATGGTAATCCTCATTGGAATAATGATGTAGGTGCTGAAAATAAAACGGTTGAAAATGATCTAGATGATGATGATTCAGGAGTCGAAGATACATAAATTGATTTTGGCGGATCAAATGTTTTTTATTTGATAGCTATGGTTCTACTTGTGTTTGAATATGCGACATATCCAGTTATTGAAGTACTTCTTTTCTGTACGATGTACTTCGGTATATACTAAAATATTTTTATGATGCATCATATTCAAAAAGAAGTACTACATATGTTTTACAATGTCTTTTTCTTTTTAGAATAAGCCCATGATAGACTATTGCCCCTAAGCCCTAAGGCCTAGGCCCTTTCATAGATAGGTAGGACCGGCCCGAGTTATGCGTAACTACCACTACAAACCCTTCTGAGTACACTTAAATGCCCCTTTTAGCCAAAATAATAACCAAGCAATGTCAGTTCATAAATTTCAACTTTCAAATCAATTTGTGGCTTTTAAGCAATTTTAGCATTCACCACCAACTGGAGCCTTAAAAGTGGATGCATTATTTAGTTCTTTTAGTGTCAACCTATCAGTCCTTGTGTTGTACTTCCTCCTCAAATTGGTTTGCAATTTGCAGTTTTAAGGTTGATTGATGATAAAGTTAAACCATCCCTGCAAATAGTTAAATCAATTTTAATAGTTATGATTTACATATTTTGGAACTACAATAAAAGCTTTTATAGTCGCAAAATCCAACAGGAAAAAATGATATTCTAAATATATAAATAAAGTTACTGTTTTGATTAAAATAAGGTAAACTTTGCAAATCATTTTGGGATAGATGAAGTAGCACTGTATGAATATGTCCAGACCTGTCTAGTTGCTGCACTAGGCTTGGCCTGCCAGGCGTGGAGGCCACCCATAGCAAAGAGCTTGTGAAAACTAATTCTACAAATCTGAAACAAGTTTGATTTTAACCTAAAATATACTGCAAACCAAGCTACTCTCTGTGTCCATCATTCACCAAGTCCATGCTTCTGCAGAAAAATCCGGCAAAAAGCACTTCAATTTGCACCTGCGAAGCACTTCCTGGACTTCCCACTCAGCGACGTCTAGGTGTTATGGATGAACGAGAAATCGTTTTAAGCTATAAGGACGTTGTATTGAGGGGTGTGGATTTACATGCTCTTCAGGGGCCTTTTTATCTAACCGATCAAATAATAGCTTTCTATTTCAGTTATTTGTCTTCCTTGTATGATTCAAAAGAAGAAGATATCCTACTTGTTCATCCCTCTGTTTCCTTTTTCCTTGCCCATTCCCGGGATGAAAACCTTGGTGATTTTATGGAACCATTAAAACTGTCCACCAAAAAGCTGGTCCTTTTCCCTGTAAATGATTGCACTGATTTTGATGGGGGTCAATCCGGAGCACACTGGAGCCTGGTTGTTTATGACAGAACTAAGAATAGTTTCTCACATCTTGACAGCATTGCTGGAGCTAATCATCTGCATGCCTTGCATATCTATAAGTCACTCAAGGGGTTTATGGGACCTCCTGTTGCCACTCAACCGCCACAATCTATGATAAATGAGGAGAAGAAACCTCCTGCTCCTATTGCTGATGCAATACCTGAATTTGTTGAAGTCCCCTCCCCTCAGCAGAAAAATGGATATGATTGTGGAATTTATGTCATTGCAATTGCCCGGGCTGTCTGTCAATGGTTTTCATCTACCAGGAATAATAACAAAGATGTTGATTGGATTTCTGCTGTTCAAAGGCATGTTGATGCTTCTGTGGAGATCACAATGCGTGATGAGATAATGAAGCTCATTCAAGAGTTACGTGATGCTTGATCATTCCTTTCTTACCGAGTCATTTGTGGATGTGATTATACTGCCAGATATTGCTTGCCAACTCGGTTGGTTGACAGTCTGCTAATTAACACGTAAGCGCTATTAGCAGCTTCTTCAATCTGAATGTTAACATTTGTTTTCTTTAATCGCATAGCTTAGCAATTTAGTATGCATTTCTATTTTAGTTACAATAGACAAAGAGAGGGTTTTTTACCACATGTTTAATGCTTCTGTAGTTTTTTATGTTCAGAGTGAATGGTATCTTGTAGGTGGATATTTATTCAAGTTGTTGTTCTATACTTCATTTGAGAAAACCAGGAAATGTTCCCACCCCATGCGAGAAATAATTATTTCTCCTAATTTTCGCTGACATTAGTTTTTGTGCCATTTGGGTTTTGTGTGCACCCGATGTGGCTAGTGGCAATCACCTCAACTACTGCTGTTGCATTTGCCGCCATCACAACAATATACTTCCTTCTTGATGAGTTAACGTGCGAACACATGCAGGACAGCATAATGATCTACTTTTGGTTTATTGCTATATACGGAGTACATTTTTTGAATTCACATTTGAGATGGTTGAAATAACTCATTTTATTAACAAAACTGCCCTGCATTTCTTCATTATTTGACTTCTTCTGATGTGAATAGACAAAACGAAAAAAATGCAAAAATGAAATAAAAATAAAAATATAAAATAAATAAAAAAAATTAAAATTTGAAAAAATTTAAATTTGAAAAATAAAAAATAAAAAAATAACTAAAAACTAAAAAATTAAAAATTTAAAAATCGAAAATTAAAATATCAGAAAATTAAATAATTGAAAACTTTAAAAATTTAAAAATTAAAAAATTAAGAAATTTTTAAAAATTAAAAAATTAAAAAATTTTTTAAAATTAATAATATAATAATTAAGAAAATTTTAAAATTTAAAAAAAAATAAAAATTTAAAATTAAAAAAATAAAAATTAAAAAATAGTTATATAATGACTCATGACTTTAGGAGTAATATTCATAGTATTTAGATGTATCTAGCTTTTTAAATAAGCTATTAAATAAAGGTAAATTTGGAAAATAATTTCCTTAAACTTCCCTCCTATTTCCTCCAACCAAACACATTTTTTTTATCAAAATCTTCCTTCCTCTTCCCTTCCCTCCTTGATTCTCCCCTTCCCTCCCCTCCTTTGAACAATTGAACCCAAGAATTAACCAGGACTTCACCCATGAGCTTCCGATAGCAGTTCCCAACAGAGAATTTGCCGCTATCCTCCCACCTCCAGATCAATCTATCAGGTAGCTACCTCCTACTTATTGAAATGCTTTGAATTAATTTTGTGTCTATGTGATTGAACAAGTACCGAATAATATCTGCATCCCAATCCCCAGTTTGACAGCACATCAGACCGCTAACCACCATGTTTTCCAGGCCTTCAATTGGAGCAGTTGAAACTCCAGGACATATGGAAGCCAAGGATCGTTCTAGACTTTAATTGAATTTTCATCAGGATTTTTCTATTATTTTATAGTCTCAGAGCAAACTAGACAGGAATAAATTTACAAGAATAAATTTACAAGCATGAGTCATGAAGTAAGAACATGCCAGTTGATTCCAGACCAATAAACATATGTTCCAATGAACCTGTCCTTAATTACTATTGTATTCATTAACAAGCGAGACACTATAGTGAAGAGTGATGCTACGTGTATTAACATTTAACAATAGTATTATACAAGTGTTGCTTTATAAAATGTATATGTGCTATGAAGTTCATAAATAATACAATGTAGTATTGTGATCTGAATGAGAAAATGTATCAGAAAAATATCTAAGGCCTAACAATTAATTTGTGGAATATAACCGTGGCAACATTCTATGGTGCAACTGTGCAAGTATTAAAATTGATGTAGCAAAAACAAACATCTACTCGATAAAGGATGACTCAGCTAGATCAATGGCACGGGCAAGGGCTGCGGCCTTATTTTCACACTCTCTCTGCTCATCCACGGGATCGCTATCAGCAACTATGCCTGCCCCAGCTTGAATATGAGCAACCCACTCTCTCCGTCTGTTTACATCCTTGTAGGAGTACATGTGGTCATGTTGCGTTCCCGTTGGAAAAACGATTGTTCTCAAAGCTAGGGCTATATCCATATCACCTGAAAAAGAAATCCCTCCGAATCCACCACTGTATGGCCCACGCCTAGTCACTTCAAGCTCATCTATCAGTTCCATTGCCTTTACCTGTTCACCACAGACCACAAGAGGAAAGTTACACCATTACATGAATGTATAGAGCTTTCAGCAGCAATGATTTTTCTATTCAAATAATAGTAAAACAAACACACAAATAATCATTATCACATTGGAGTTCATTGTTAATTTTAGAATATTAGTTTAAACTTTATAAAGTAGTTGGATTAGAACATTTGCAAGTACTCCGTAATATTTATTTTTACTCCCTCTGTCCCGTAATATAGTTATTTTGTTTGGGTTTGACACATTGTGATGTGGACCAAATGCTTTTAAAAGGTTATACTTATAATTGAATTGTACATTTTCTATTATATTACATTTGTACAACTACAAAAATATTTGAATTAGGAGAAATAGAATGGAACATGTAAAATAATAAAATTCAGGTAAAGAAAAAACCTTTGGTGCTCCACTAACTGTTCCAACAGGCAATGCAGCACGCAAAGCATCCCAACTACTTAAGCTGTCAAGAAGCTCTCCAGTGACCTGTGAATTGGCAGTGAAGCATAAAAATTAACAATAAGAGAAAGGTAGTAAGCAATTCAACAAATCTGAAGCACTCACGAGCTTATTGGTTTTATGTTGAATTCAGAGGCCTAAACTCCAACAAAGAATGCACATATCAGACAGGAAAAACTAACCGTGGAACTGATGTGCATAACATGGGAATATCGCTCGATGTTCATTAGTTTCTCAACTTCAACTGACCCAAATTTAGAAACCTGTGGTGAGAAGCTAAATTAGTGAAAGTGTAACAGCAAGGGAAGATATATATGTGAAGCACTCTAAATAAAAACATCAGGGTGGAGCTGAACAACACTGTTTCAATGCAGCAATTATATAGAGTTCAATGCAAATTCCTTCACTAACATCCATTTAGTGATAACTGTGTTAACTTTACTTCAAGTAACACAGCTTTTATGAAGATGCAAAAAGAACTATCAACGATGCTCACTCTTGCTATAGGATAATCAGCGTAAAAGCTATATGAAAAAAAACCGTAAGGATTTCGGATCAACCCTGCCCCCTCCCTCCAACCCATCATTTTCGACAATTTGCAAAACTCAATCAAATGAAATGTATGCACTCCAATGGAAATTTGAAGTTCTCAAATTTATCAGTAATCTAGTTTTAACTTTTCAAGACAATACTATTATGAGCATCTAGATGCATGATTAATAATATAGGTGTGACTTTTTTTATACATTTAATTGGTATAAACTTATTTTTTTATATGGATATTATTATTGAAGGGGAACCTTGGCGCAATGGTTAAGGTGTTGTTGTGTGATCAAGTCTTGGAAGCGGCCTCTTGTCAAAACTTGATAGGGGAAGGTTTTCCCCACCCTAGTGGTGGGACTCTTCCCCGGACCCTCACTTTGCAGGGATGCCTTCGTGCACCAACCTGCCCTTCTTTATATGGATAATATTGTTAAACATATATTAATCATAGAATTGCATCACGGAAATAACCAAACTGATGTTTGTCAATATAAATTGAAATAAAACACACTTAGAAGAACAGGACCTTTCCCACGTCATTCCTTCCTAAGTCAACCAGCATGGTGTGCTCTGCACACTGTTTTTTATCATGCAGAAGTTGGTTTTCCAGCATGTAGTCTTCTTTAGGTGTCTTCCCTCTCCTGATTGTCCCTGCTAGTGGCCGATTGGTGATTTTCCCCTACACAATGATGGTGAGGTTACCAAGTGAGCTTCCATAGAGGAAAGCAAATACAATATTAAATGTGCAGCTGAATGTGTAAATCAAAGTGGGAGCATCTCTATGTAAATCCCACAAAAAAAATTGAGAAGTGTTGATTTTATAGAAGCGGTTTGGAGTTTGGTCTGTTTACCTTCTTGACTCTAGTAAGAATCTCAGGACTTGATGCAACAAGTATACATCCCCTAGCCTGAAAAATACAACTATAACTCTGAAGTAAACTTTTTTAGGATAGGCATAAGAGATAATATCTGCTTTACCAGAAAAGGAACATACAAACCTGTAAATAACTCATGTATGGACTTGGATTAACAACTCTCAATGCCCTATATATCTCAAATGGGTCTGCAAACGTTCTCCTTTCAAACCGTTGACTGAGAACTATCTGGAAAATATCCCCCGCCAGGATGTGCTCTTTAGCTTTCAAAACAGCTTCCTGGTAATCTTCACTAGTCATGGTTGACATCTTCAGCGCCGAACCAAACAGGTTTGTACGTAGTTTTATTGATCCTGCAGCTAATCTAGGACTGAAATTTAAAATTTTGTCAAGTACTTTGACTATCGTTGAAAAAAGTTAAAGGTACTAATACGCCTTTTCAAAGCAATATTTGTAACGTACGGTACAATGTTGAGCACTCTCGACAATAAAGCTTCTAAACGGCTCACGCCATCATTAAATGCTTCATCAACCGAAGCAAAGCGATCTAATTGCACCCAGTGTATGATACACGCTTTCTGGTATGTAATGATAACAATTAGTATTTCCATGCAAATGCACTAGAGGGAAATTCACTTACTAAAGCATGATCCTTTACTACAAATTAAATTATCACAATACTTAAGACGTAAAATACCAATAAAAAACTAAAAGCATCAAGAATACAGGAAATATAAGGTCATACTGAGGGTTCGAATCCCTATCTTTCCTTTTTTGTGGATTGTATTATTTCAGTTTTTTTGCAAAATTTTCTAGCAAAGTTTCATGCTAAAATAATTTTAAACCAAGGGAAGTAGCACTTTGGCAAGATTATACTTCCTCCGTCTCAAAAAGAAGTTCCGACTTTCCTTTTATGGATGTCTCAAAAAGAAGTTCTCATTTCTATAAAAGGAAACCACTTTTAACCAAAAAGTCACAACTACCCTTACTTTTTACCCACTTTTTGTTTGATTTGATATAAAGTAAGGTTATACTTAGAAAGTAAAAACAAAACTCTATCTTACATAAATATGTGTTTAGGTCAAACCGGGAACTTGGACGGAGGGAGTATTGAATAGTATATACTCCCTCTATCCCATAAAAATTGTCAGCTTTGACTTGCACGTAGAATAAAAAAGTAAAAATTGTATTGTTGAAATTTGTGAATAGGATATAGAAATAATATGAACCATAAATTTGTTACTTTAAAAGAAAATGACAAAGCTTTTGGGGACGACTTAATACGGAAATTTGGCAAAGCTTTTTGGGATGGAGGGAGTATAAAAGATAAAGCACAAATTTGAAAAAAAAAAAGTAGTTTCTTTAAAAATTGTAGGTAGTATAACCTTTTCTACATGATCAAATACAACAACATCATCATAGAGGCCAATATGAAGATCAGGAAGGAACCGGTCATTGAATGGGCCATTTGAGAAAGGCAATTTCTTCTTCTCAACAAAACGCACTGTATCATAGGAGAAGTAGCCAACCCAACCACCTGTTAAAGAAAGAACGTGACATCAATAACTGCAAAGCGCTGATTGTGTAGAGATTCTCGATACAAGTTATGTGTTTTGTAATCTCAAATGCTCAAAGCTAAACTAGATTTCCACTGTCAAACAAATTCAATGTACATCTGATACTCCCTCCGTCCCATAAAATAAGTCCCATTTTCCTTTTTGGGCCGTCCCAAAAAATTGTTCCCATTTCCGTTTTTGGAAAGTTTTGTGTGGCTAACATTCATTTACCTTTTTCTTACTCAACCACAACCATACATTTCCACTTTATTCCCACTTTCTTAAACTCCGATCCAAATTGAAATGGGACTTATTTTATGGGACGGAGGGAGTATATGTTTTGCAAAAAAATCAAAACTATGTGCATATTGAAAAGAAAAAACAATGTCAACTCAATAACTGCCAAAAAATTAAGAGTGCCATATAAAAGGAAAAACGAATAGTAGTCTATATTAAGGTCAACACTTCATGTCAATGTCAAATATTTCAATGTATGGAATTTCAGTATACATGAAATGAAATGGTTATAAAAACAACACATTAAAATAAATGACAATAAAAGAAGATGAAAGTTTAAAATGATTAGGAACCTAATCAAAAGGTAATAACAAAATACAACAAAAACACTAAAGCTACCATTTAATGAAGACATCAAACTGCAATATAACTTGATAGGAGGGTCGGCAAACAAAACTTTCAAAGATAATGGACATGGAAATATATGAGTTGATCAAATTATAATGTCCTAGCCAAGTATTCTGGAGAAATAAATAATAACTGAACCTATGAAACAAATAAATAATGCAATACCAGTAAATGCCTCAGGGAGCTCATCAAGACATTGTGGTTTCCACTTCTCCATAATCCTCCTAGGAATGACCATAGGATCCTCCTCGAATGTCTCTGTCTTTTTCCCTTCATGGTGGTCCATAACTGTCACAAGGTTTTCTCTTGCAACAATCTCCATAGTAGGTTGAGCACCAATAACACTGTACCGCCCCTAAGATATGAATTTTACATTAGAAAAGAAAAAACAGTTGCTTTCCCACAATTTTCAGGAAACAGAAGACTGAGCAAGCTTACAATACTTGTAACTTTCCCCCTTTCAACAGACTCGAACAAGAAGCTTGGAGCTTCCCTATCATCTTCCTTCACCAAACACCTGTATGCCAGCACAGGAGTCAGGTGATCGGAGAATATTGACCTGTAGAGTGGAATCAAATTCCCGTGTCGTGCAGCTTCTTTGAACTGCAAGGATTGGTCGGCTGCGAAACTCGCACCATATCAAATAGATCGAACATCAATATTCAGTATATCATAGAATTAAAAGAAAATAGAACAAGTAAAAAAGTAGAAACAATACCTAATGGTGGATGCGTGGAGCATTTTACAGCAAATTTGCGCGGTGCAGAGTTGGAGGTCTTGGTAGTGAAACGGTCTCTTATGGCGGGGGAAGGCGGGAGGTACGATAGGGCTTTGGTTTCCATGTCAGACGGCCTTGAGGGTCTAAAAGTTGTGCGGAACCCCAGCTCTAGAAATTTACGAGAGTTTTTTTTCCCGTTTTTTCAAAAACGTGAATCTCTCACCCAACCCCACATCCTCATCCCGACCCGATGGGATAAACCCTTGTACCCTTACGCCTAGTTTTTTTCTGAATTTCGTAAACGAGTAGTTTTGATTTTATTTTCTTCTAAGAAATACATTTGCAGGGCAAATTATAAGGTACAGCCGTGTGTATAGCTACAATCGGTATTTTTGTAATTCTCTGTAACTTTGAGGCTTCTTCTTCCATTCTATATCTATTGCGGGTTGATCCTTTTGTCATTGACATTGCCGCTCGACCTTCACCAACTATCATCAATTTGAACTTCACCATCACCATCACCGCGACGCGAAGAGTTCTTCTATTGATGCAGTCTGACCAGGAGCAGATTCAATCTTGCTGCAACCTGGTTTGTTCGAGTCTCACCTGAGTTGCCCAATCGTCGGTGCTCCGGTCCGTAAGAATTCAGGCGTCTCTAGTTCGTCGTTGTTCCTCCATCTCTGGTGCTACATAGATTCTAGATGACAACGTCAATGCTCTGTATAGAGTAGATTTCAGTTATATTGACATGGCAGATCATTCCAACCCTTACCACATCGCTCTCACATATCAAATGAGCTTAACGCTTAAACGTAATGAGCATAGACAAAAGAGGATTTGAGCACATTAGCGATTTGAAATGACGTTTTGAATTTTTTGACACTCATTTTATAAGTTATTTATACTCATTTGATAATGACATTATTCTCATTTTAAAATGTCATAACAATTCATGATTCAAAAGTATCAGATGCTCAATATTATACTCCTAATACTCAACAGAATAAGCGTAATGCACAGTAAAAGTTCATGAATGCTCATTTGACAGAAACCGTGATTTTCATCTCAATAGAAGAGGTTTGATACTCAATAAAAATGTTGTAACGTTCAATTAACAAACCTTACGATTTTCATATTAATGCACATTTTGTAAGTTACATATGTTCATTTGGTACGGATGTTATGCTCATTTGTAAAATGTCATATCAATCCATATTTTAAAAGTATCATATAACATTAAATTCGCATATTGGAATTCATTGGAATTGTTTATACATATAATTTAGTAAGTTTTATAAAAGAAAAAAAAAGTGAATTAAAAGATATGAACCAGAGATGATAATGCTAATTGTTAGGCTCCTGCTAATCAATAAAATAGGTCAGATGCTCACTAAAATTACACTAACGTTCATTTAACGAAAACCGTGATTTTTCTCTTAAATTACGAAAATGTCACCGCCTCAAAAAATTGGACCTTTTGGTTATGGACTGTATCAGTTAATGGGTCGCTTTCTTCCTTAATTGGACTGGATGTATAGTGATGACCGTACACTCGGATGTAAGATATAGAAACACATGTGCCATGAGAGAGATAAACACATGTGCACCGTGCACATTGGACATTCTCTTAAACTTCATTCTTCCAAGTGCATGCCTCGACTAGCGACACTGCAATAAGAGGTAAGGAAAATTGTAGCGTGCTCAATCAAATAAGTTATTTTCTCTCTCCGACTATCGATCCCATATTTACCTTTCAACAAATTACATGATAGTGAAAATACGTATGTTTATTTGATACTTTTGAAAGTAAATTTATTGTATTTTTGGATAAAAGTGTCATTGTTAATAAAGTCTGAGTATGGTGAAGGTAATAGTGTGGACATTCATATTTATTGTATTTATTATTCCTTTATTTTTTTATATATTGTCATGCTTTAATACATCTTCTTATATCTTCATGTGTAGTATTCAGTGTTCTAAAAGCCAAAATCTTACATTTATTCATATTTATCAAGCGCCTCAGTTGAATATTGAACCTCTATCGAGTTAAAGAAGAGTTTCATTCCTTGATCTCGTAAAGCTTCAAACGAACACCTCTATTGAGTTGAGTTGAAACTACTAAATTCAAATTTAGCTCCTATGACCCAACCAATGTTTTAAAAGACGGTAGTTGGGCATCAACCCAACGCCCGGGGCCTAAGCAGTTAGGCGGACTAAGTGAGGGCTAGTCAGAGACATAAAAATTATAGCACTATCAAAAATTTTGAATAAATATATATGATAAGTAATGTTGTGTTTGTGTCTGTGTAAAAAATACGCACACACATACACATTAACATGCACGAATGGTAGAATTTTCACAGTTGATAATATATTATACCTACTCACTTAAGATTATATATATTAACATGTATAGTTTTTATCTTGAACACAACTAGTAGCTTAATTTATATGCGTTGTTAAAGTTAAAGATACATATATCTCTTAGGATACTATAATATAAAAGCAAAATAAAATGATCGACGAATCTAAACGCCAAGGCAGCCAATAATTAAACACTCTGGGCGGGCAACTAAGTGCCATAGACGGTCTATTAATTCACCTTTGCGTTAAATCGATTAGTCGAAGCGTCTAGACTAAAATTGGGGCGCCCAACCAGCACCTAGTGCCTAGAAGGGGACTAGGCGGATGCCTAGAGCAAATTTTAGAATTGTGGACCCAACAATAGGTCCAAGAGATGTTCCATTTTCACATATGTTCTTCGAGTACGGTTCTGCTAAGTTGTATACATGTTATATTACTAGTCCAACCTCATGATAGTCACTTGAATCTACCCATTATAGAATCACACATCCCCTTAAGAATCTACACAATGTGGAGCCAACCATGCTTCGTGTTCACGTTTATCGTATACTTTGATTATCTTGAACACTAATAAGTGGACACAAACAAAAAAATTGTCGTTGTGAATACTTATTCTCTTCACAAAATGGAAAAAATTGTCTGTGCACAGACGATTCGGGTGGCGTGTAAAATGACGTGTATAATTTGGTGTGTACAAACAACATTTCTCATGCAGAGCAATATATGATTGACACTATATGTTTACACGGTTCTCCTCTTGACAACCTCACTAAAATGTAGAAATACAACAAAGTCTTGCTTGTCATGACATGAGGTGGTAAACTGGTAATACATTACCTCCCACATTCCATGTGTGCAGGTATGAGGTCTCCAACGTCATTAGTCTTGCATTACAGAATTAAATAGCTAGTTTTCTTATTGGGGGTTCATGAGGTTGTGAGGAACTGAATCGGCATTCTAAAGATATTTGCATAGTTTCTAATCTAGAAGTCTAGAGTGATTTTACTTGAGCTCAACATTTTTTGTCCAAATTAAGTACAATGTGGGATCTAAAAAATTGATTATAGGGGGCATATATAAAACTAATAAAAGTGTACAACATTAACGTTAATTGGACACAATTATTTAACTTAATTAAGCTCAATAATGTGATACATTGTCTTTTTTTTACATAACAAGTAGTGATTTTAAATTGTTTATAGTTGTTTACGCATTTACCATAAAAAGTGTTTACTTATTTCACAATTGATGAGACTATAAACAAGATTTCACCCTTTTCACCTTTTTGTATCCTATGGTTAAGTGTTGTACTCAGACAGATTTTAAATTAAATTGGTTTACTATAAATATATTAAACCAAAATTTGACAATGGTAAAATACACATAGAACCTACATCTATTAGAACATACCAAACTAATTTAGATAAGATTAGACTAGGCTTAAAACGACTACACTGGACCAGAGCAGATCAAAAAAATTCAATCCAATTAAAATCATCCTTAAGATTGTGTTTTCACTTTTGTATCTATACCTAATTATTTTATTCTAAATAAAATAAATTATACATTATGAAATCACTATCTACAACAACTATTTTTTATTATATTAGTTTAGTCAATATTACCCAATCTGTCCCAGCTTATAGTTCTCCTTTTTTGGATGTCCAACTAAATGTTCTCATTTTCATTTTAAGAAATAACTACCACTCTTTTTTTGGTCATAAATAAAGTGGCTTATATTAAATAATCAGAACTTGGGCAATTAACAAAACGACAAAAAGTCCCCTCTCGACCGCCGGCCCTCAAACCAAACGCAGAGACAATCACCTTACAAAAAACATTATGACTCGTTGATCCTATAATGGACATAACTGAGCCAAAGACGGTCAAAATACACTTTCCATCACCCGACCCAAACTCCAAAATTTGACTGAAGTAAAACAAAAACACAACCAACATAAAAACATGACAACACAAAAAACTAAAAGAAAGCCAAAACTAGTAGAGCTAAACTGCTTCCCTAAAATTAAGAGAAGCTTCAATATTTCTTCTTGGAGAGAAGACTTTTCCAAAATCTCAAGTGGACCCTTAAGAGTCGTCTTCCAAACCCTAGCCACGCGGCCACTCCGAGGTGGCGGTTCAGGAGGGGGGCGTACCCTGCCTTTGCGGCTACCCCACTTAAATAATAGTTTAATGATCAAATATTAACACTAATACATCTATAACAGTGCAATCATCAACAATGACTCTATTATAGGGAGAACTGTCAAGTAAGTCCTCGAACTTTCATCAAAAGTGCAAATAAACCCTTTTACAGGAGGCTTTGTCCAGCTGTCGCCATTTGGGGTGGTTTCCGGTGGAATTCTTTGATGAAATTTTTTTATCATCTTCTTCATTAAGTCTAGTTTACTCATACCAAATTACAACTAAAAATTCAATTGAGAAGGTAGTCAAATGATTTTCTGAAGTATACTGCGCTGCCTAACTACGCAGTTATCTTCAAAAATTCATTTGACTGCCTTCCAGATTGAATTTTTAGCTGAAATTTGGTATGAGTAAACTAGACTTAATGAAGAAGATGCTCAAAATATTTCAACAAACAATTCCACCGGAAAGAGCCCCAAATGGAGACGGCCGGACAGAGCCTCCTATAAAAGGGCTTATTTGGTAGTTCTCCCCTCTATTATATATATATATATATATATATATATATATATATATATATATATATATATATATATATATATATATATATATATATATATATATATATATATAGGGTAAGGATCAAATGAGAATACCATCTTAGGAGAGAAATGAGAATGATTCTGGAGCGTTGGATTTGAGCATTGTGCAACATGTAAAAGAGAAACGTGCATACAAAAAAGGGAAAATGTGCATTTCGTGTGTGCAAAATTTTAAAGGTAAATGTGCACATTAGAATTTTGCATAACTTTAACTATAAATGTGCCCACTCGAAATCAATTTTTGGTTCAGAAACAATTTCATCTACCCTCGATAATATCAATCCAAAATTCGTATAATGTCATTAGAATCAGTTTGGCTCTGATACCACTGTTAGGAAATTGATGTAACGTACCTCGAAAGTACGGCAACGGAAGTTTAAAAGTTTCCCAAACAGATCTTCCCTGATTATGAAAAAATAACGAATATGATAATAATAACAGATCTGAGTTAGAACTTACAGATCTTCCAGCCTAGCGGTGATAATCCTTGACCTTTGGTATCCACGTGATTTCTCCTTTCCGAAAGAACGGTTAGATTTCCCTAAGAGAAAGGCTAGGAAATCTCCTCGCAGGGAAATAAACTGGTAATACTGAATCTTCAAAGTAGTCTTTTAATTATGAAGGATGATGATGTATTTATACTAGTTCTAAACTAGTTTCCCAATCACAATGAAAGTCTTTCTCATTAATGGGTTCTAGTCCTTACAAGACTAATGCTTATTAATGATTTAATCAATTAAATAAAACAAATAATAAACTATAATAATATTAAGGAAGGAGAGGGGCTCCACACGCCACCTCCCTTCTCTTATTATTATTTATTATTCATTTCTTTTAATTCAAAAAGAAAAAGCCATCTTTATTTAATTAAAAAAACATCTTAATTAAGTATAATAAATCTAATTTATTTTACTTAATTAATTCTATCAAATAGAACTCTTCTTCAACTTCATGAATTAAATATGTTTAATCTAATTAATATTTAATCTATTTCCAGTATTACGAATTAAATATTATTTAATCCAATTAATATTTAATTCCTTCTAACAATTCAATCGGAAGGTATAATCACTTGTTGTGTGACCCATATGGCCTTATATATTAAGCACTAGTCAAATTAAGGTCTCAGCGAATCCCTAGACGATTCTCCAGACAAACTTAATATATAAGGACGTTTGCGAGAACTATTCAAACTCCCTGTAATATAGAGCTCATAGCGATACGGTCCTTTCATTCAGCGAACATTCGACTAAGTCTAGAACATGATATTGTGTCTATCCCAATAACTCAGTCTCTGTCTCTCAATCTTTCTAGATGAATCATAACGATCATATTCGATATCCAAAATGAATATATCTTTGCATTGGCCAATGACTTTATGATCCATCTAGATATGAGAAGTAGAATGTTCTCTCTTAATCTATTATGAGGAATGAATCCTTTCTTGGCTCAACTACTACTCCATGTGCTTCGTGATGCACCCAACACATGCCGTATCTACCCCGATTGGAGCGCAAGCGTTGGTCATGGTCAAAGTACATCACTCCGCACATGTAGTACGTATTGACCTCAAGTCGGAGGACTATTACACTACTCTATACGCCGATAATCCCATAGACACATGAATAGAACTTATCAAATGGTTTCTCGGTGGGTATGCCAATATTCTCTAAAATATCTATGTGACCATCATGAATTACAGGAACTCATAGTCATGAGATCAACTATACTTTCTAAAAGTATGATGCAGTCCACATACCAATCTTATCACATATCATCAATATCCCATTCTTGATGATCATTGATTGGGGCTATTTTAGGACCTTATGTTATATCATATAAGCTCCCACTTACTTATTGACAACATAAATCCAAGGGAACACAATTACGAATAAAACATTGATAATCGAAAACAATCATTCATAAAGTGTAATACCGTGTATATATCAAATATAAAAACTAAATGTGATCAAGTACATATGTCTTTAAAAAAATGATTGTCGCCAGGACATATGTACTAACATAAAGTGCATCGTTTTGGAGTGTTCTCATTTCTCACGTTAAGGAGTGTTCTCACCGGAACCGCACCATATATATATATATATATATATATATATATATATATATATATATATATATATATATATATATATATATATATATATATATATAGAGAGAGAGAGAGAGAGAGAGAGAGGGAAGAGATCAAATAAAAAGAGGTTCTCCCGTGCAAAGTGCGAACAATTGCACTTTTTCTTCACCGCGTTGCACTTTTGCGTGTTTCTGTTGCACTTTTTCGCGATGGCAAAAAACTTCATTTTAATTACGAAATTGACACCGCGTTTTTGATCAAGTTTAGTTCACTTTTGGCTCATTTTGAGCCATTAGATCTCAAAATGAACGCACGAGATTAATTCTCACTTTACATGGGAAGACCTCTTTGTATTTGAACCCTCCCCTATATATATATCAAAAAATTCTCAAAATATACATGAATCACTTTTATTTAATTATTGGTTAAACACTTAAACCATCGTGACATTTTGCAATATGAACTTTAAATCGGAAAAGAGGTAGTAATAGCTAATACAATATTCAATAACTTTGAATAATTCCTTATTTTATTTATAACTTATATGATTACAATAGTTCTGATATATAATGTGAATATTAGGAGAATAAAATTATTTGTATTCCATAGAATCAAAAAATGTGAAGAATAAGAAAATTATTTGTAATCCATGCATATATTTTATTTGTATTCCATAAAATTATTTGTATATCTTTGCATTGGCCAATGACTTTATGATCCATCTAGATATGAGAAGTAGAATGTTCTCTCTTAATCTATTATGAGGAATGAATCCTTTCTTGGCTCAACTACTACTCCATGTGCTTCGTGATGCATCCAACACATGCCGTATCTACCCCGATTGGAGTGCAAGCGTTGGTCATGGTCAAAGTACATCACTCCGCACATGTAGTACGTATTGACCTCAAGTCGGAGGACTATTACACTACTCTATACGCCGATAATCCCATAGACACATGAATAGAATTTATCAAATGGTTTCTTAGTAGGTATGCCAATATTCTCTAAAATATCTATGTGACCATCATGAATTACAGGAACTCATAGTCATGAGATCAACTATACTTTCTAAAAGTATGATGCAGTCCACATACCAATCTTATCACATATCATCAATATCCCATTCTTGATGATCATTGATTGGGGCTATTTTAGGACCTTATATTATATCATATAAGCTCTCACTTACTTATTGACAACATAAATCCAAAAGAACACAACTACGAATAAAACATTGACAATCGAAAACAATCATTCATAAAGTGTAATACCGTGTATATATCAAATATAAAAACTAAATGTGATCAAGTACATATGTCTTTAAAAAAATGATTGTCGCTAGGACATATATACTAGCAATCTCCCACGTTAAGGAGTGTTCTCACCGGAACCGCACCCTATATATATATATATATATATATATATATATATAGAGAGAGAGAGAGAGAGAGAGAGAGGGAAGAGATCAAATAAAAAGAGGTTCTCCCGTGCAAAGTGCGAACAATTGCACTTTTTCTTCACCGTGTTGCACTTTTGCGTGTTTCGGTTGCACTTTTTCGCGATGGCAAAAAACTTCATTTTAATTACGAAATTGACACCACGTTTTTGATCAAATTTAGTTCACTTTTGGCTCATTTTGAGCCATTAGATCTCAAAATGAACGCACGAGATTAATTCTCACTTTGCATGGGAAGACCTCTTTGTATTTGAACCCTCCCCTATATATATATCAAAAAATTCTCAAAATATACGTTAATCACTTTTATTTAATTATTGGTCAAACACTTAAACCATCGTGACATTTTGCAATATCAACTTTAATTATTGGTTAAACACTTAAACCATCGTGACATTTTGCAATATGAACTTTAAATCGTCCAGTTTGTTCTCATCCTCCTGCCTCACCATCTCACCCTCACATAAGATTTCAATGTCTGGAGCAACAACACAGTATTTCTGACGAGCGGTTTCAATAATCTCAAATTCCACACTTCTCATCTCTTCTCTATCGAGGAAATGATCCCCTATCCTCACATGTCGATATGCCTCCAAACAGTAAGATGCACTAGGATAGAAGATGAAAACTAAGTAATTTCAGCCACACAGTTTCAAGAAAACAATGAAGCTTGGATGACTTTATGTCACCGAATCTTCATAGTTTACTATGTTGAGAATTGTTAGTACTGTACATGTATAAATGAGCTGGCAATAGTTAGGCACAGTTAGTTAGAGTCTTGTTAGACAAGTTGTTATAGTCTCAATTGTAATTAGCTTGCCTATCCTGTGTATATATATATATATACTGATTGTATGTTACTCTTTTGAATAATGAGAATTCATTCTTCTTCTAATCATTGATCCTACTTCATCTTCTAATATGGTATCAAGAGCTTGTGTTTGATTTTTTTTTCGTCAACCATGGCGATTGATAGTACGACGTCTTCATCCACCTCCTCTACTGGAAACTTTGCCTTTCCAGTAACCTTTTCTCATCCGCTTCATCTCAAACTTGACTCAAACAACTTTCTATTTTGGAAATAGCATGTAGAATATGTTGTTCGTGCGCATAAACTACTTCATTTCATCGTTGATCCTAAAATTCCACCTCGATTTGTTGATTCGGATCATGAAGCACGACATGATGTCAATGAAGCGTTTCTTACCTGGGAACAACATGAATTAGAGGTTCTTGTTTCCCAAGGTCATCCCACAACGTAAATAAATTACTGTAATAGATGACCACATACATGGTTTTGGTCTGCACACATGAGTTAATAACAGACCGAATTTCTTGAATGCGGGGACCATTAACGAGACCAAACCAACCTTGGAGATCATCCCATAGTTTCTCATCATCATCATAATTGGGAAGGAGGTCCTTGACTTGAGGATCGATGGTGTTGGTGAGCCACGAAACAAGCATGCATTGAATGGTAATCCATTCATCTATCGTGGCCGGAGGTGTGAAGGTCGAAATGGAGCCATCCAGAAATCCATATTTATGCCAAAAAATTAGTGCAATCCGAACGGAATGAGCCCATTCTTCACGGTTGTCAAGCTTGAGTCGCACATGTGTTATGTAATCGCCCAAGCGATACTGAGGACCAAGATAAAATGGAGAGTTGATTGATATGGGAGTAGGCGGTAGTGGGGGAGTATAACCGTCGACCATATTGGCCAAAGCGATGGAAAAGTTTAAGGTGGGTTAGGAGTTTTCGTTTAACTGCTCTGATACCATGATAATGTTTTTATTTAGCTAAAACTCAAAGTGTGTTTATTCATTCATCGTATGATATATAAATACAAAGTAGAGAAGATAAAATAGGAAGAAGATCCCTTAGAATGGAAACTATCCTTCTAAATTAGTTGAAAGAGCCCTATGAATTTGTAACATGTATTGATAATACATGGGACATGAGATAAATATGCACCAGCGTATAATTAATATAGGAATGCAACAACACTTAATAATGTGTTCATACAGAGATATTCGATAATGCAATAAATTTGAAATGAATTAAGATCCATGTGATGTTACAATTGTGTGATATGTATATACAATTGTGTGATGCAAGACCCAAGAGTTGTAGCTTTAGTGCAGGAATGGAGAAATAGTTCGGAACTATATCAATCTAGAGGATCAAGGGGCTATTTATTGATCTACTATATGCATTACTTCCAAGTTTACAACAAGGTTGGGCTGACCTCGTCTCGAAACATTTGCGGGAAGATTTTTTTGTCCTACATAAATGATGACACTCAACAATTTTCGGGCATCACAACTTTTAATGCCTGAGACTAGAGTTGAATGTAATGAAGAGAGACTATAGCTTCTTTTTATGCCCAACAACGGTTGAATATAACTCTACTTAAATGATAGTACGAACTGAGTACTTTGTATATGTATACTCAAACTCCTTGAGTTTTTGCATTTAGTTGAAGCAAGACGGTTTTTGTCGCAAAAAATAAAATGCTTCTACCTTACTCCCTTTTTGAATTTGTTTTTCCTTCAACTTATTTCATTAGTTTTACTCCTTTAATTTTTATTCTAATTTTTTCATTGGAGATAGGTACCCGTCGTATGGTGAGTTTGTTCCCATACGTGGCTATTTTAGGTTGACGCCCATGAGTATTTTTTACTAAGAGCCATTGCACAACGAATGGTTTTAGTGAGAGTGCATGTTGGTGAAGAGTTTCATGCTTATAAAGGAGTAAGTGTTATACTTTGTGAGTTGTTTTAAATTGTTATTAAGTTCTCAAAAGTCTATAACAAAATCTAATTTTTAGATGACTTCGAACATAATCAAGGAGCAATGCAGAAACTGAATCATGCAATGAACGCCATTGCATATGATTTTGAAAAGGGTTAAATAAACCTTCAGAATTCATGGGGGAAAGCATATGGAGAGTGATCGGCTGAAACTTGCAAGTGTACAAGTGCCAATGTAGTAATAAATTCCGGTAAAAATACCGGGTCGAACACAAGGAAACGTTGTTTGTATGATTCAAAAGTGAAAGCGGTTTAGTAAAAGACTTAAGAAAAGAGTAAAGCTTTTTGATTTTTTTCAAGAGATAATAAAAGCAACCAAGGGTTCGGGATTACTCCTAAACGACTCCTAGTGATGAATATATGTTCTTTCGCCAATTCTTATGAGTGGAATGTCACTAAAGTATTCTAACTCCTGTTAAGGCGGCGAGATTGTGATTAGTTCTACGTGTGAATCCCGTCACGGTTCACATTCATCTAAAATTAACCCCATTGAAGATTAGGACATTATAAAACCACCATACTCAATTGAGGTATATTTCTATCCACAATTAGAATATGTCTAACCTTTAAGTGCACGGTTTATAACTCAACGTTAATTGCTCAAATAAACCCAACGATATAATCATACGTTGTACACCGTAGTCATACACATTAAAATATAAAGGAAAGATCACAATAATTTTGTTGAGAACATACATCAAACACCTAGAGTGCGTAAAGTTTCATCCCTAACCTTGGCTATAGAAAATTAGCTAGAACAATTCATAATGAAATTACAAGTATTGAAATGATAAAATACAATGAAATACATAAGAAAATGATACCACAACTCCAAAGCTATGGTGGACAAAGCTTTCCCCAAGTGTAGAACTTCTCCCAAGACCAAGGGGTTGCTCTTGGGATGCCAAAGTAGAAGTAAAGTGTGTAGAATATGGAATAATGTATTGAGAGGGCTTCAATCCTCTTAGATATTGAGTTCTCAACGTCCATTTTCGGACAAGGAAGCAAGCTCCTTAATGGGATTTGGTGTTTTGCCCGAATGTTTGTGATGATCGTTGCTTGTTTTAATCAGCTCCAGGCGAAAGGCGGGCGACATTCGCAAAAGCCGGGCGGCTTTTGCGCGTTTAAAACAGGCTTCTCCGCTCTAGGGACCGAAAGCCGGGCGGCTTTCGCCAAAAGCCGGGCGGCTTTTGGTTCGATTTGTTGAATAAATTCCACGGCGCCCAAAGTCGGGCGCCTTTCATGAAAGCCGGGCGGCTTTCGTCTTGTTTTGCTCCGGATGCTTTTCCTTCATCTTCGGACGGCAACTGGATGGCTGGTTGGTGAAAACCGGCCGGTTTTGGTGAAAGCCGGGCGGCTTTCATCCCTTTGGTGTATTTTCCTTTTTTCCTTTTGTTCTCGGGATGCGTTTGGTTGACCTTTACTTGTCGGGATTCTTCGTGTGTCTTTTGATCCTCGTATTTGATCCAATTGTCGGTTATAGTATTTCTTGCAAAACGAGACATATGTGTGAGAGTTTTATTCTTTTAAGTTGTGTTGGGACGAGGTTGGCGAAGCCAAGCTCGAGGGGATTGAACTTGTCGAAATCACCAAGGCTAATGTGAAAGTCATTCAGGATAGACTCAAGGCTGCCCAAGATCGGCAAAAGAGTTATGCTGACAAACGACGCAGGCCATTGGAGTTTGAGGTCGGTGATAAGGTCTTTCTAAGGATTTCTCCTTGGAAAGGTATCATCAGATTTATATCGAGGGGAAAGCTTAACCCCCGATACATTGGCCCATTTGAAATCCTTGAAAGGATAGGGGCCGTGGCTTACCGTATCAAATTGACGCCAGAACTTGAGAAGATACACGACGTGTTCCATGTATCGATGCTCAAGAAATACGTGCGAGATCCGTCTCATATCCTTGAG
Organism: Cuscuta europaea; assembly: GCA_945859875.1. NCBI lineage: Eukaryota > Viridiplantae > Streptophyta > Magnoliopsida > Solanales > Convolvulaceae > Cuscuta > Cuscuta europaea. Next base: position 20,184,256 of record CAMAPE010000008.1, on the reverse strand, counting down.
AAACCACCGGTAGAGATACGTGAAGACCTACAATATGCGGTGGAACCGGTGAAGATTGCGGGTCAACAGGTAAAGAAACTGAGGAAAAAGGAGATTCCTATGGTAAAGGTCCTTTGGAGGAGTGATCGAATCGAAGAAGAAACCTGGGAGACTGAGGTCTCAATGAGGGAGCAGTACCCTTTCCTTTTCGATTAGACACACGGATTTCGGGGACGAAATCCCAAATAAGGGGGGGTGAACTTGTAACACCGTCCCCAAATGTATTTATCTTTAAGCGAATAATTTATTGAACCCTATGAAATTTTTAGTGAATTTACGAGGTTGTGAATTTGTATTAATTTTTTTTCGCGTGAATAGTAAAATGCACGTGGGGCCCACATCAGGAGTGGGGACCGCCCGATATTATCGGGACCACATATTATATTCATCTGGGTCTAGAAAATATTTATAGATGGTGGATACTTCATTTGGGCCATGGAAAGGCCCAGAGTTGACCGATTGGTCAATAGAGGCCCAAATACCGGTATCGATAAATTTATCAGATAAAAGTCCGAAATTGGATTTTGGAGGCTTATAAATTAAAGTTGGGGAATGCATATTCATTCTAAATGTTATAATGATTAAGAACACGTAATATATTTATTTAACCCGATAAAATAAAATATATCTAAAACAGTCCGGAAAATACAACTTTCGGGGCAAATCGTACACTTTGGGACAAATTAGGATGACCTCCCACATGGGTGGGGTCCACCCCACGAATTTTTCAACCCTTGGGGGCTGGATGAGTGCTAAGTTGACTGAATAACAATTGATAGGATGAGGGAGACACCCTTTGACATTTAGTAGACCCCATCCCTTCACTCATTTGTCTAAATGAGACAAAAACCACCTCTCTCACCTCACCACCTCCACCCACTCGTAGCAACACCCAAGGATAGCAAGGAGGAGCTCTGAAATTCATCATTTTCACACCCAAATTCGAGCTCAAGATAGAGGATCCAAAGAGGAGTGTTTGGAGAAGGAAAAAGGTGTAGGAAAGTGTGGAAATTGAGGTAATCACCTTGCCATAGCTTTCCCTTTATTCTTCTTCTACCATGAGGAATATTTATTATATGAAGAACCCTTGGGATAGTTCTCCATGTTCTAAGTATGGATTTATGGGTTGGAAAGTGGTTCTATGTCCAAGAACGGACTTAGAAGCCAAATCGACCGGTTTGCCGGAAAATAACCTTTTATAAGTTATTTGTGTTGATATGGGTTTTGTGATGATAAAACCTTGTTAGGAACTTGATTTAAAGTATTTTTGAGCTTCGCCGGAGTTTCGTCGGAGTTGGTCAAAGTTCGCCGGAGTTGGTCAAAGTTCGCCGGAGCTGGTCAAAGTTCGCCGAAATTAGTCAAAGTTCAATCGAGAAGCGTAGAACGCGCTTAAGCTTAATTAAGATGAGGATGACCGACTATGTTGCTTATAATCTTTGGGTTCATCTCATGGGATCTCCTAAGTGAATACGAATGTGATGTGCATGTGTTGTTAATGGTTAATAATGCCTAAATAAAACTACTATTGATTATAAGTATAGTATGCATGATATACAAATTTATGAATAAATTGTGTATGTTTAGATGTTATGAATACGAGTGTATGATGGTTGTATCAACCATGAATTTCATTTGAGATAGTATACTTTGATACCATGAGGAGAAGCCATGAAAGTATAAAAGTGATATTTGATATTAAGGCCAATCATGCATGAAGGAAGAATTATATTGAATTAAATAAATAACTAGCATTGAAATATTAGTTGGAAATGTTAGTTGAGAAATGGATGAATTAGATCCTAAGAATTTGAATTATAAAGAATCGGTGATTATGAGCCGGGCTCGAGACCGATGTAGATAACGGTGATTATGGGCTGGGCTCTAGACCGTATAGATGACGGTGATTATGAGCTGGGCTCTAGACCGTGGTAGATGACGGTGATTATGAGCGGGGCTCTAGACCGTAGTAGATAACGGTGATTATGAGCTGGGCTCTAGACCGTAGTAAATAATGATGAATTGATACTAAATGAACGGATTAACTATAATGTAATAATGCTCTAGATTGAGGGCCTCAGAGATTTAAACTTCGATTATACTTAGTATAGTTGTCATTGTACTTGTCAAATGCTTCCAAGTACTGACCTCCCCTTAACGGGGGAGGCCACCTCACAGTTTCAGGTAGAACTTGAAGGTTGCTACTACCAGCCGCTGTTTCGGGAAGTTTCTGAGAAGAAGACTTGGTTCGTGCTTCTTCCGTTCTTGTTTTGAAAACAATATGAATAATGCTCATGGATATTATTTTCTGAATATACATTTCGGGGGTTTGTATACCCATGTTTGCCAAGTGTGGCTTGAACACTTGTAATGTTGTTTCCGCTGTTTTAAAGAATAATTCACATTATGTTTGTTTATGGATGTGCTACGTGTGAATGATATTCCAGACGCCTTGTATAGTATGAATGTGTTGAACTGCGGTTGACAAATCGTACTGTACGGTGGATTGTTGACGTGTCTGGTAGGTCCGGGGCGTGACACATAGCACAAAAAATACATTAGAGTCAAATTAACAACAAAAAGGAGTTTTAGCAAAACTAGATAAGAATTGTTTTAAGTTTAGTACACTTCCCTTTTTTGTCAAATTTACTCATCATTCTCATCTCCATCTTCTCGGGAAGGGAAAAAGAAGTTTGGATCGTAGGGCGGCGGTGGTGGTATGTTGAAATGTCTCCCCAGCTCTTGACAATAGTAGTTCATGCTCCACAAATGACTCCCCATTCCTTGGATAGCGTGGCGTTGATCTCTCAAGTCCCGTCTATGCACCGCAAGCTCCGTGCGGATTTGACCAAATTGCTCGGTCAAGTAGTCCATGTCGTAAGGAGCTCCTCATTGGGGTACGTGAGCTACCTCTTCATGGCGCTCCTCATGGCCCCCCGCGGGCTCCCCACCTTCCATCATCTCTTCTTCATTCTCCTCCGGTACAACTCTATCGAATTTCGCCACGCACCTCCATGGTCCTCGGTGCGGCGGTTGGAAATAGCGAAGGTGTGTCATGACACTATCATCAAGCACGACGAGCGTCTCCCGTTCTTCTTCTCCTCTAAAACTAAGACCAAAATGTTCAAAAATTTTAGAGAGCAAAATAGGGAAAATGAAGGCCTTATCTTGATTGTTGCTTAAGACCGCGCTCCATAATTGTTTGATGATGATGCCCGAGAGAGAAATCCCCTCATAACGACCAAGCCCGGTGTGCATCCTATATGCAAAGTAGAGGTCGGCACATCGGATTTTGTTGTAGCCGCTTGCTCTCGGCATGACGTTGAACGAGTAGTGGTACATCAAAAGCCGGGTCCGGATGTGTGGTTAGCCAAGGTTCTTGGTCATTAGATCAAGTCCTTGCAACCCAAAATATTGCATAGCATCTATGGGGTTGTAGTTCCCATCACTATTCATCGTTCCGGCTTGGGAATGGGCGAAAGGGGTGCCGAACTTGGTGATGTGAAATTGAGAGCTCAAAAGGTCATTGGTGATAGTAATTTTGACCCCTTTGACTCGGCTCTCAATCATCTTTTGGGCGTAATTCCCTTCAACATTTGCGAAGAACTCCTTGACGAGTTCCGGATAGAAGGTGCCTTGGAGATGTAGCACCGGTTCCCAATTGATATTGGCGAAGGCCGCGGTGAGCTGGAACTCGTGATCAATAGGTTGTGAGACTGTCTTTTCAATCACAAAGTCGTTGTCCCGGGACTCTAGGTAACGCTCGTAGCATTGGGTGTTCACAAACCGACTAGCCGGCAAGATGGTGGAGGAGGCCGCGGGTGCCTTGTTGTTCCTAGCCCGCTTGGGGTTGCTCGGGCCAGCCTCATTTCTCACAGATTTGCCCTTTGAATCCATTTCAACCTACAAACTCAAAAGATTATAGTCAATTTCTCAAAAACTTTTGACATGGATTCCCCTAAAAATTGACTATAATCACAATTTAGGACAACAAGGGACAACATACTCACAATCTCATTCATCAATAATTAATCACAATAATTCAATTGAAAATCCCCAAATTTAAACAAGAATTTCGAACCCTAAGCCACAATTTTAATCAAGTAGCAAAAATTTCAAAATTTTTGAAAATAACAACTTGAAAAGAGGTTATAATGGTTCATACAAGCAATATAGGCAACAATAACAAGATATCATGCAATGAATTTGGCCTAATAGCTATCAATTTGCATAAACCCTAAATTTCGAAATTGAGAAGAACAATCAAAACTATCGATTAAATGATGTAAAAACTGTGAAATAAGGATTAAGGAGGGAAGATGAGTGGATATTACCTGATTTGAGCTTGAAATTGGAGAAGAAATGGGAGAAAACGGGTGTATGGATGCTGGAGCTTGAAGGTCGGCCGGAGTGTGCAAGGTGTGCGTGTGTTTGTGTTTAAAAGAGAAGGGGTTTTAACAATTCCGCAACCCGAAAGCCGGGCGGCTTTGACGAAAGCCGGGCGGCTTTCGCTTGACAGTAGCAGGCCTGCGCATGTAAGCCGGGCGGCCTACACGAAACCCGGATGGGTTTCGATTTAAATAAACGTGAATAAAGCTACGGCGCCCAAAGCCGGGCGGCTTTGGCGAAATCCGGGCGTCTTTCGCTTGCGAGAAAAAATACCTGGAATTGATAAGGAAGTCGGGCGGCTTTTGGTAGAGGCCGGGCGGCTTTCACCTTTTTCACCTATTTCGCCCATTTTTGTCAAATTTTCGCTTAAGACTTCGAACTTCTTGCCTTTTTCTCTCCCCCTACACTTGAGTTGCATTGTCCACAAGCAATAGGAGCATAACAACAAAATAAAAGTAAAACATGTAAATAAAAAGGATATGAAATTGGGTTGCCTCCCAATAAGCGCCTTCTTTAACGTCGTTGGTCGGACGTTCTTCGTGATCATTTCTTGGATGGGTAGGAAGTGGTATAGCACTCTTTGTGCAGCTTCAGATGATGGCTATTCGCAACAAAAGGTGGATTACTTCCTTGTTGGATCATCATTGTTCCAAATGGCTGGACCTCGGTGATGGTAAACGGTCCCGACCAAGGAGATTTCTGTTTTTCGGGGTACAACCGGGACTTTGAGTCATGAAGTAGCACTCTATGCCTAATTTGAAGTTCGATTTCACCTTTCTTTTGTCATGCCATGCTTCAACCTTCTCCTTGTAGATACGAGAATCCTCATGAGCTTCCCGCTTTGGAGTACCTTGGGGTATATTATCAAAATCATTGATATTAAAACATGTGGAGTCGTTAGGAGGATTCTTTAGGGACTCCCAAACATGAAATTCTTGCTCCTCTTCTCCAATACGGAATTTCACTATTCCGTTATTGACATCAATAAGAGCGCCCGCTGTGGCTAGAAATGACCTCCCGAGAATAACCGGAATCTCCATTTCATCCATTTCTAAAATAAGAAAGTCAACCGGGAGATAGAATTTGTCCACCTTCACAAGAACATCTTCCACCACTCCAATGGGATAACGGATTGTTCTATCCGCTAATTGAAGAGCTATAGTTGTTGGTTTAGGTCCCCCCACACCTAGCTTCTTGAATAAGGAGAGTGGTATAAGGTTGATGCTAGCTCCAAGATCACAAAGGGACCTTACTTCTCCTAGACTCCCAATAGAACAAGGGATGGTGAAACTTCCGGGGTCCTTCAACTTTGGAGGTAGTTTGTTTTGGATGATAGCACTACACTCCTCCGTGAGTGGTATGGTTGCAAAATCCGCTAACTTCTTCTTGTTATTGAGGATATTTTTCAGAAATTTCGCATATGAGGGTATTTCCGCTATAGCCTCAGCGAAAGGGATGTTGATGCTCAACTTGGTAAAAATGTCTAGGAACTTCTTGAATTGCTTTTTCTCATCCTTCTTCTTCAACTTTTGAGGGTAGGGAATAGGGGGAACATATGCTTCCATGGGTGGTGGTAATGAGACATGCCCCTCTAGCTTTTCATCTCCTTGCTTCTCCAAGGGTACATCTTGAATAACCACCCCCTTCATTTCCTTACCACTTCTCAAAGTGATTGCCATAGCCGTTTCTCTTGGATTAACCTCCGTTGTTGTGGGAAATCTTCCATGCTCTCTAGTGGTCCTTTCTTGAGCAAGTTGACCAATTTGAACTTCCAAGTTATGAATAGAGGACTTGGTATATTGCTCAAGGTTGTCCATGCGTTGATTAAGCTTCCTATTTTGATCTTCAAAACGCATGTCAAGTTTGGTGAATTGATTGAGGAGATTCCCAATGGATGCCTCCATTCTACTATGGTTTTCTTCATTTTGGGCTTTCATAGCGGCTACATTCTTTGTGAGAAGCATCATCATCTCCTCCATAGTAGGTTCTTGTGATTGCCCAAATTTGGGAACTCCGGGTTGAGGGTTTGAAGAACTCCCTTGTGGCTTCCAATTATTTCCTTGGTTGTACCGTTGTTGATTGTTGTTGGAAAAATTATTTCCTCCTTGATTTGCCCGGTTACCATAGGAATTCATGTAACTAACATCCTCAAGATGTTGAGATGAGTTACCTTCCACGTTGGAGACACTCTCCACATTTGCTACTTGTTGAACACCTCCAATAACGGCTTGCAAAGCCGTTTGAATTGATGTTTGCACATTTTGTTGGACTTTGGTTTGAAATTCTTCAAATCTTTTGTCTAGTTCATGAGTGATAGAAATCTCATTCACTCCTGCCACCTTGATGTCTCCTCCTTGAAGTTGAGGATTTGAAGCAATGGGCTCAAGAATTCTAAAAGCTTCCGTCTCAGTTTTGTTGCCGATGTATCCCTCCGCTCGATTGTCCACAATAGCTTGACAAGATGGGTTCAAGCCATTGTAAAAAGTGTCTATTTGAAAGTCAAGAGGGATGCGGTGATGGGGGCATTCCTTCAACAATGACTTGAAACGCCTCCATGCGTCTTGAAAGAGTTCTCCAACTTGTTGTTTGAAGTTGAAGATTCGTTGTCGTAGTTCTTGTGTCATTGTTGGGGTGTAGTACTTGGAGATGAAAACATTTTATATTTCATCCCAAGTAGTATAGGATGCCGGTGCTTGCTCTAGAAACCACCATCTTGCCGCTCCCTTCAAAGTGTAGGGGAAGCACTTGAGTTTGAGATCACCTTCATTTAGGCCATTCCTTGGAACACCTTGAATGAACCCATAAAATTCAGTGATGAAATTTAATGGATTCTCCCCTGGTTGTCCATAAAAGTGCGGCATAGCGTTGAAGTAGCTATTCTGCAACTCATAGTTTCGTGCCGCCTCGCTAAGCACGATGCAAGAAGGAGTTGTTGCAATGACGGGCCTCTTCCTTTCATTGAGTGTAGGAAGCATTGTTGGTGCTTTTGCTTCCTTCTTCCGATTCCTTCTACAAGCTCTCTCGATTTCAAGATTGATAGGTTCAAGGTTTGTAGAGCCTTGACTTCTCAATAGCATGCACTAAGAGCTTGTCTACACAACAAAATTTAAAACAATACCAAGTGAAATGTAATGGGAAAATTCAGGAATTTTTGTTGAATCGTATAAACAAAACCGTTTCCCCGGCAACGGCGCCAAAAACTTGATCGGCTGAGACTTGCAAGTGTACAAGTGCCAATGTAGTAATAAATTCTGGTAAAAATACCGGGTCGAACACAAGGAAACGTTGTTTATATGATTCAAAAGTGAAAGCGGTTTAGTAAAAGACTTAAGAAAAGAGTAAAGCTTTTTGATTTTTTTCAAGAGATAATAAAAGCAACCAAGGGTTCGGGATTACTCCTAAACGACTCCTAGTGATGAATATATGTTCTTTCGCCAATTCTTATGAGTGGAATGTCACTAAAGTATTCTAACTCCTGTTACGGCAGCGAGATTGTGATTAATTCTACGTGTGAATCCCGTCACGGTTCACATTCATCTAAAATTAACCCCATTGAAGATTAGGACATTATAAAAACCACCATACTCGATTGAGGTATATTTCTATCCACAATTAGAATATGTCTAACCTTTAAGTGCACGGTTTATAACTCAACGTTAATTGCTCAAATAAACCCAACGATATAATCATACGTTGTACACCGTAGTCATACACATTAAAATATAAAGGAAGGGTCATAATAAAATGGTTGAGAACATACATCAAACACCTAGAGTGCGTAAAGTTTCATCCCTAACCTTGGCTATAGAAAATTAGCTAGAACAATTCATAATGAAATTACAAGTATTGAAATGATAAAATACAATGAAATACATAAGAAAATGATACCCCAACTCCAAAGCTATGGTGGACAAAGCTTTCCCCAAGTGTAGAACTTCTCCCAAGACCAAGGGGTTGCTCTTGGGATGCCAAAGTAGAAGTAAAGTGTGTAGAATATGGAATAATGTATTGAGAGGGCTTCAATCCTCTTAAATATTGAGTTCTCAACGGCCATTTTCGGACAAGGAAGCAAGCTCCTTAATGGGATTTGGTGTTTTGCCCGAATGATTGTGATGACCGTTGCTTGTTTTAATCAGCTCCAGGCGAAAGGTGGGCGACATTCGCAAAAGCCGCCCGGCTTTTGCGAGTTTAAAACAGGCTTCTCCACTCCAGGGACCGAAAGCCGGGCGGCTTTCGCCAAAAGCCGGGCGGCTTTTGGTTCGATTTGTTGAATAAATTCCACGGCGCCCAAAGCCGGGCGCCTTTCATGAAAGCCGGGCGGCTTTCGTCTTGTTTTGCTCCGGATGCTTTTCCTTCATCTTCGGACGGCAACTGGATGGCTAGTTGGTGAAAACCGGCCGATTTTGGTGAAAGCCGGGCGGCTTTCACCCCTTTGGTGTATTTTCCTTTTTTCCTTTTGTTCTCGGGATGCGTTTGGTTGACCTTTACTTGTCGGGATTCTTCATGTGTCTTTTCATCCTCGTATTTGATCCAATTGTCGGTTATAGTATTTCTTGCAAAACGAGACATATGTGTGAGAGTTTTATTCTTTTAAGTATAAAAGCGTTTATAAATTGTTGTATAAAATACGTTAATAAAACGCTTATCAGAGAGAATGGGTGTATCAGGTTTTCCATATGGACGGTGACATGGACGACATTAGTGGGCTATACAGGGAGTGTTATACCCCCTCATGCACAAATGTACAATCAAAGAACGCAATTTAATAAGCTACTGGTATGTAAATTAATAGAGATGTTTGTTGATTAATAGATTTGAAGTCCACAAAATGTAGTTTTTTGTTCATTATTTATTATTTTATATTACCATATTCATATTCATTTCTGGATTTGAAATCAGAAATTCTAGAAGATGTAATATTCCTTAGTGGACATTGGCTCGTATGCTCCAAGACACTATGAAGCCACCATTCAATGTCCCTATACCCTAGAGGAGATCAAAGAGTACGTTGTTATTTGATTAAATTTTTAATATGATTAAGTTTGTTGTATTATAACTTTGAAATGTATTTATTTTCTATATTTATTTTTCAGGTACGCAAGGGTAAGCTGGTTGTGTTCCGGATATTATTCCTAATTGATTGCACAATAATTAGAATATATGATTTGGTCTTGTATAATTGTATATAACGTATAGCTATAATTGTGGTATGCTAAGTTAGGAAATAATGTATAGCTAAATTATTATTAGCATAAGAACCTAGTTGTATTTCCTTAACATAAGAACCTAGTTGTATATATACTCTGCTTAACCTCTTGTATAATCGACTAAGATGAATGGGAGATTACTATTTCTTTCCCTTTTGGAACATGGTATCAGAGCCCCTTATCCATAAATTATTTTCTTCTGAAATTTATTGACTGCTACACGTATTCATGGCTATTGGAGAACAGGACACTCATGCGCATTCCGGTGATACAACCTTTGAACGCCGAGTGATCAGGAGGAAGATCAATGATCCTTCTTCTCCTTATTTTCCCCATAATTCGGATTTTCCTGGCTTGAATATATGTGGAGTCACTCTCAAAGTTAATTCAATTATCGAGAATGGGCTACAACTATGCAAAATGCGAATTCATGAGTTAGAAGGATCGTTTGCGAATTCATAAGAAAACTCAATTTCCTTTTAGCACAGAAATCATTTTGCATAGTCGTAGCCCATTCTCGATAATTGGATTCACCTTTGAGAGTGACTCCACATATATTCAAGCCGGGAAAATCCAAATTATGGAGAAAATAAGGAGAAAAAGGGTCATTGATCTTCCTCCTGATCTCTCGGCTTCAAAGGTTGCATCACCGGAATGCGCATCACTGGAATGCACATCACCGGAATGCGCATCATAGCCATGAATACGTGTAGCAGCAATTAAATTTCAGAAAAAAATAATTTATGGATAAGGAGCTCTAATACCATGTTCCAAAAGGGAAAGAAATAGTAATATCCAATTCATCTTAGTCGATTACACAAGAGGTTAAGCAGAGTATATATACAACTAGGTTCCTATGCTAAGGAAATACATGAGAAATAATAATAAATTAGCTATACATTATTTCCTAACATAGCACACCACAATCATAGCTATACGTTATATACATTTATACAAGACCAAATCATATATTCTAATTATTGTGCAATCAATTAGGAGTAATGTCCGGAACACAACCAGATTACCCTTGGTTACCTGGAAAAAAATATAGAAAATAAATACATTTCAAAGTTATAATACAACAAACTTAATCATATTAAAAATTTAATCAAATAACAACATACTCTTTGATCTCCTCTGGGGTATAGGGACATTGAATGGTGGATTCATAGTGTCTTGGAGCGTACGAGCCAATGTGCACTAAGGAATAATACATCTTCCAGAATTTCTGATTTCAAATCCAGAAATGAATATGAATTTATTAATATAAAATGATAATTAATGAACAAAAAATCACATTTTTTGGACTTCAAATCTATTAATCAACAAACATCTCAATTAGTTTACATACCGGTAGCTTATTAAACTGCGTTCTTTGATAGTGCATTTATGCATGAGGGGGGGGGGGGGGGGGGGATCTAACACTCTTTGTATAGCTCACTGATGTCGTTCATGTCACCGTCCATATGGCAAACCTGATACACCCATTCTCTCCATATGCTTTCCCCCATGAATTCTGAAGGTTTATATAACCCTTTTCAAAATCATATGCAATGGCGTTCATTGCATGATTCAGTTTCTGCATTGCTCCTTGATTATGTTCGAAGTCATCTAAAAATTAGATTTTGTTATAAAATTTTGAGAACTTAATAACAATTTAAAACAACTCACAAAGTATAATACTTACTCCTTTATAAGCATGAAACTCTTCACCAACATGCACTCTCACTAAAATCATTCGTTGTGCAATGGCTCTTAGTAAAAAATACTCATGGGCGGCAGCCTAAAATAACCGCATATGGGAACAAACTCATCATACGACGGGTACCTATCTCCAATGAAAAAATTAGAATAAAAATAAAAGGAGTAAAATAATGAAATAAGTTGCAGGAAAAACAAATTCAAAAAGGGAGTAAGGTAGAAGCATTTATATATACATATCACACAATTGTAACATCTCATGGATCTTAATTCATTTCAAATTTATTTGCGTTAGCAAATATCTCCGTATGAACACATTATTGAGTGTTGTTGCATTCCGATATTAATTATACGCTGGTGCATATTAATTTTATATATCACACGATGGATGAATAAACACAGTTTGAGTTTTAGCTAAATATAAACATTATCATGGTAGCAGAGCAGTTAAACGACAACTTCTAACCCACCTTAAACTTTTCCACCACTTCTGCCAATATGGTCGACGGTAATACTTTCCCACTACCGCCTACTCCCATACTAATCAACTCTCCGTTTTATCTTGGTCTTCAGGATTGCCCAAGCGATTACATAACACATGTGCGACTCAAGCTTGACAACCGTGAAGATTGGGCTCATTCCGTTCGCATTGCACTGATTTTTCGACATAAATATGGATTTCTGGATGACTCCATTTCGACCTTCACCCCTCTGGCCACGACAGGTGACTGAATTACCATTCAATGCATGCTTGCTTCGTGGCTCACCAACACCATCGATCCTCAAGTCAAGGGCCTCCTTCCCAATTATGATGACAACGAGAAACTATGGGATGATCTCCAAGGTCGTTTGGTCTCGTTAATGGTCCCCGCATTCAAGAAATTTGGTCTGATATTAACTCGTGTGAGCAGACCAAAACCATGTTTGTGGTTGTCTATTACAGTAATTTGTCTACGTCGTGGGATGACCTTAGGAAACAAGAACCTCTAATTACGTGCACATGCTAATCAACGAGAGGCAGAACATCTCCATCAATTCCTCTTTGGTCTCTGTTCAGAATATTACTCCTCTATTCGCTCGAATCTACTGTCCCGAGACCCTCTTCCTACATTAAATCGTGCATTTCAGACCCTCTCCCAGGATGAGCGAGTTCGCGGCATCATCCAAATCAAGGAGCCGGTAGTCGTTACAAGTGTCCAGCTTTGCTACCAGGGTAGCTCCTCGCTCGAAACCTCTTACTCGCGCTGAGAAGGCTACTCTTGTGTGTTATCACTGTCATAAAGGGGTTCACGGTAACAACACATGCTTCGAGCTTCACGGGATAGGCGACTAGTATCTTGCACGTCCTGGAAAGGGGAGGGTATCACCCAACAATTCTTCTCCAACTTTGCATAGTCGTACGACCACTTCTCCTATCACTTCTGCTACCTGTGGTCGTGGACCTGTCCAGACTAATAAGGTTGCATCTACCTCCAACCCTATTGGTTCATCCGCGCTCAATGAGTTCAGCCTCGATCAATGGAAGGAACTTATGTCAGTTTTAGGTTCCTCTTCCCCTCCATCCAACCGTCTCAATGGTAAGTGGCTTCTTAACTCGGGGTGTTCAAACCATGTTACAGGACACCTCGATTCCGACCCCAACACATCTCACATGTATTCAATCTTGCTCAGTTAGGCTTTCTGATGGTCGTCTGGTACTTGCTACACAAGAAGGGCGGGTCAAGCTTACTGCCAATATTACTCTTGAAACCATTTAAAGGAATATGCCATCGTGCAAAGCAATTTAGAAAAAGTTTTCCTTTAAGTGATTCTAGGACTTGTAGTGTTTTCGAGCTTATTCATTGTGATTTGTGGGGACCTTACCCTGAACCCTCTTCATGTGGTGCACATTATTTCTTGACAATCGTTGATGCTTTTTCCCGTGCTATCTGGATTTATCTCTTGACCGGATTTGCCTCAATTTTGACCTTGACCTCGGTGATTGACAATGTTTTACGGAAAACGGGTGATATCTTGGTCAAAGAAGGCAAGTGAGGGCGCGTGGCTTAGGGTTCTGTGGGAACTCCAGAATTCACGTAGATCTCTTCAAGACGTTTCCGAAAAGGTATTATACGCGTAAATCAGATCACTGAGTCAAAAGTTATGGCCAAAACAGTGCAAGACGTTGAAAATTTTGAAAATTGAACTTTGAAAAGTTATGGCCAAAACAGTGCAAGACCTCGAAAACCTTTTCTCGATATTTGAGACCCTTTCTCAATGTTTGAATATCGAGAACCTTTCTCGATGTTTTAATATCGAGAACCTTTCTCGATGTTTGAATATCGAGAAACGTTTCTCGATGTTTGAATATCGAGAAGTTTTCTATATTTGCCTTCGAGAAATGGTTCTCGATGATTGCCTTCGAGAAAGGTTTTCGATATCTGCCTTCGAGAAACGGGTCTTCTTCACAAAACCTGCGAAAAACCTTAAAACATCGAAATCTCAAAAATCCCAAATATGCAATTTCAGTCTTGTTTATCTCAGATGTTGATCTAAAAACTCAAGCAATCGCAGAACAACATCCAAACTAGGGCATTCAAACAAAAATTGCAGAAAGTCAAATTGTCGACAAACTTTTCTTCACTGTCAATGGCAGGTCCGAAATTGCAGAATATCTTCAATCTATTTCACACTCCTCTTTGATACCAATTGTTTTTCCCTTTTACATGCAACAATCATACAAAATATATATTGAGTAGAGAAGAAATAGCTTTGATTCAATACCAAATGACGGATGGTATATCCGGGGGGTACCGCTGAGGGGTACCCAAATTTTTTAGTAATAGTATTATATAATTATATTATACTATATTAATTAATAAATAATAACAACACCAAAGAAGAGGCCGTGATTGAAACGACACTACTCTGCCCGAAGGAGTCTTCCGCCTCTTTGATAACAAAGCAGGGTTAACGCGCCCACTTCTCCACTTCTTCTTCCGTCTCTTTAATTTCTGCCGGTGCCCGGGTGCCGCACAGCCGCACTGCTGCCTTACCGCCTCATTCCAGTCATTCCTCTGAGGCAACCAACTGACCAAGTCAGTCGGAGTTTTCCGCAGCGCAACCAAGCATCCAAGCAATCGCAGTTTGAGACTTTGAGGTTTATACGAATTTATTGATTCTCCTCTCCCAATCTCCCATGATTTATTTGAATTGTTTCTATAAGGTTTGAGTGTTTGAGTGTTTGAGGTTTCTGCCCTTCTCGGTCCTTTTACAGTAGTTTTACTATGTTAGTGGGTACTGGGTACCATGAAATTCTTTAATTGAATTAGTTTGAATTTTTTGATTAATGATTAATTGATTTATTTAGTTATAATTATTATTTATTAACTTATTATATTATACTATCATATATTAGTTAATAGTTAATAGTTAATTAGTTATGAAATTAATAATTTATGATTTATGAATAAGATTTCAGAATTTGGGATTTTTTATTGTTAATTTCAGGATATAATTTATAAATTATAATTTCAGATTTCAGAATTTCAGTTTGATTAATTGCATATTTTCCTTTTCTCAGGTTGGTTGGTTGGTTGGGCGATTTCAACTGTCAATCTCTCATTTAAAGTTGTATAGCTGGGTCATTCATACGTAAGAAACTACCAAACTTGGCTTGAATCCAGGTGATATTGTTCTCACTTGAAACATCTACTTGTTCTTCATGTCTTCAAGAATTAGAAAGTATGAATCGGGGTGTGAGAAACGAAAGAAAAAAAAGAGATTGGATGCGGTAACTGAGTCTCAAAGAGGAGCTCTAGATAGATTTATGATAAAAAAAACTCTAGTGCTAGTGGAAGTGCTATTGTAAACTCTAGCGCGAACTTAGATGGTGATTTGCCTATTGAGAATGACAAAGAAATTGATGATTTATCAGATAAGGATGTTGTTAGGGAGGGCGATGAGAATATTAGTGATCCCACTCCGAGTGATACTGAAAATCATTAACAATCTAATATCGGAGAAACTTTTCGAATCAATATATTTGATCCTAGAAATTGGGATGCTCTAAGTGCAAACATGATTGATATTTTAGTTGAGAAAGGGTTGAAAAGAGACATGTCTATTGAGAATTATCCGAGAGATAAATATAACAAATGTTTTCTTGCTCATATTATACAAGAGTTTTATCAAATGGAGAAAAATGTGATCGTAATTGGCTTGTATATTCAAGGGAACTTGATAGAATCTTTTGCTTTTGTTGTAAAGTGTTTTATAAAGGTTCTTCAAGGAGAGGGCAACTAGCATTAGAAGGTTTTAATGATTAGGCACATCTTTCAATCAGGATTAGAGAGCATGAAATAAGTGCTGAGCATATTAAAAATATGGCCAATTGGCATGAGTTGCGATGGAGGCTTAAAAATAATCAAACAATTGACAAGACAACCCAATAATTCATTAAAAATGAAAGGGATCACTGGAGCAATGTGTCGTTGAGAATTATTTCGATTGTCAAGTTCTTGGCAAAACATAATTTAGCTTTCTGAGGCACTAATGGGAGGTTGTATGAAGGCAATAATGGAAACTTTTTAGGCTTAATTGAAATGCTAGCCGAGTTTGATCCTGTAGTTCAAGAGCATGTTAGGCGAATCACAAATGATGAGATTTATTTTCATTATCTTGGTCATGCTATTCAAAATGAATTGATACTTTTGCTTGCCTCTCAAATTAAGTCTGAAATCGTACGAAAAATTAAACAAGCAAAGTACTTTCAGTGATACTTGATTGTACTCCACACTAACCACCAAGAACAAATGTCTTTAATATTGAGATGTGTGGATGTCTCTTCGAATGATGTTGGCATTGAGGAATCATTTTTAGGCTTTTTGAATGTTGATGATACAACTGGTCAAGGACTTTTTGATGTTTTACAAGATGAATTAAAAAAGTTGAATCTTGATATAGATGATGTAAGAGGTCAGTGATATGATAATTGATCAAACATGAAAGGAAAACATCAAGGAGTTCAAAAAAATTTGTTGGATATAAATCCAAGAGCTTTTTATGCACCATGTGGGTGTCATAGTCTTAATTTGATATTATGTGATATGGATAATGCATATGGAAAGGCAAGAGTTTTTTTTTGGAATTGTTCAACGCATTTATACAATTTTTGTGAATTCAACCAAAAGATGGCAGGTTTTGAAAGACCATGTTAAGGGATTAACTCTGAAATCATTATCGGCCACTCGTTGGGAGAGTCGCATTGAAAGTGTGAAAGGTATAAGGTTCCAAATTGGGGACATTCGTGAAGCTTTACTTGGGATATCTGAAAAAGAGAGTGATTCTAAAATCTGTAGCGAAGCGAAGTCATTAGCGTTGCATGAACTAGGTAATTTTGAATTCTTAGTGGCAATAGTTATTTGATATGAAATCATATATCATGTTAATTTGGTGAGTAAGACTTTGCGATCAGAGAGCATGCTTATAGATGTTGCTATTCAAGAGATAAAGAGTTTGATTACTTTTTTGAGGGATATTGAGAAAGTGGTTATGAAAATGCTATAGAAGAAGCCAAAAAAATTGCCACTGAGCTAGATATTGATCCAATTTTTCCTCAAAGGAGGCCAATTCGATGAAAGAAGCAATTTGATGAGAGTCGAGATAGCACTTCAGAAGTTGTTAATATATCTGCTGATGAGTCGTTTAGACTTAATTATTTTTTATATATCGTTGATCAAGCTATTTTTGCATTGAGAAGGAGGTTTGAGCAATATCAGGAATTTGAGAGTATTTTTGGATTTTTATTTACTTCTGAGAAATTGAGTTCACCAGAAGATGTACAATTGAAGTTATGTTGTTCTCATCTTGAAGGTGCTCTTAAGAAAGATGAATGGTCTGATGTTGATGGAGATGATCTGTATATGGAATTGAAACTTTTTATGTCTTTTTTACCGGAGAAATAGTTGGGACCTATTGATCTCTTCAAAATTTTGAAGCGTTATACTTGTTTTCCTAATGTAGTTGTTGCATACAGAATAATGTTGACTATCCGAGTGACTGTGGCAAGTGTAGAAAGAAGTTTCTCCAAGCTTAAATTGTTGAAATCTTATATGCGGTCTACAATGTCACAAGAGAGACTCAATGGTTTGGCAATGATAGCGATTGAGAATGACTATTTGGAGAAGATTGAGTACAAGAATTTGATAGATGATTTTGCTTCAATGACGGCAAGGAGGACAGCTTTATTCAAGTGACAACATTGCAATTCTATGTAGTTATTTTAAATTATGTCTTTTTCTATATGAACACTTAGAACAATTAATTTTGTTGAACTTTATAACTTTGTTTTTTAAAGAACTTTATGACTTTGTTATTATATGTGATTTTGTTTTTATTTATATGTGGGGCCTCAGATTTGCACCTGGAACCGGGGCCTCTAAATTCATTATACGGCCCTGATGGTTACAAGAGATAAGATAGAATTACAGGATAATACAAGTAAATCTCTAAAGATAATTACAAGTATTAGAACTAAATAATCTGAAAATAATAATATTCTATTAGTATATATGTAAAAAGTTGCGGGACTGTGGGACAAACTGAGGTGCGCGGCAGAAACGTCAGTGAGTGGGGCCAGAGGAAGAAAGGATATTTTGGTAGAAGGATCCGTTTTTGTAGAAGAAGACTCGATTATTTACGTAGTAGGACTGATGAGAGGAGTCTGGCGGCATTTCAGAGAGCGAAAGGGGAGTATTTAGACCTTCTTGAGCAGGAGAACATATTCTGACGTCAAAGAGCTAAGGAGTTTTGGCTCAAGGGGGGCGATCTGAATACTCGCTTTTTCCATAATTCGGTGAAGCAACGCAGAAGGAAGAACAGGGTGGAGGGGATCCGGGTGGAAGGTGGTGGATGGGAGAGTGACAGACCAGAGATTGGTCGCATGATCAATGATTATTTTATTAATTTTTTAATCTGTGCAGAGTAGCGGTGATCATATTTTTCATGTTGTACATAGGCGGGTGGATAATCGGCATTATCATGAGCTCTTGAGACCTGAGGTCAAAGAAGTAGTCTTCGCTATGTTTCCAGATAAAGCCCCTGGACCAGATGGCATAAGTCCAAGTTTTTTCCAGCACTATTGGGATGTCGTGGGACCTGATGTTTTCAAGTTCTGTGTGGATGCGTTCGATTTAGGTAAATTGCCGCATAAAATTAATCATACTAATATTGTTTTAATTCCTAAGAAGGATAGTCCTGAATTGTTGGGAATTGGAGACCTATCTCGCTATGCAATGTGGTTTATAAGATTTTTTCTAAAGTGCTGGCTAATAGATTGAAAGCTGTGTTGAGTTTCTGTATATGTGAAAATCAAAGTGTTTTTATTCCGGGTCGTTCTATTGTTGACAACATTATGTTGGCCTTTGAATCTCAACACTTTTTAGGCGAAAAACACAAGGAAAAATGGGGTTTGTGAGCCTTAAGCTTGATATGAGCAAAGCTTATGATAGAGTGGGGTGGTCTTTTTTGGAAGGTATGATGAGACAGCTTGGCTTTGTTGATAGGTGAATTGATTAAATCCTGGAATGTGTGTGTTATGTTACATATTCTATTCCTTTTGGTGATGGGGAGCTAGGGCTCATTATTCCCACTCGGGCATAAGGATCCCCCCTTATTTATTTTTGTTGGTGGCAGAGGGTTTGAGTGCTTTGTTGAGGTGGCATGAGGAGGCCGGTCGACTCCACGGGGTTGCGGTGGCCCAGGGCATTCCAAAAATTTCTCATTTATTTTTTTCAGACGATAGTTTGTTATTTTTCAGAGCTACACATGGAGAAGCTACTTTGGTGAAAGAGGTTATGCAAGATTATGAGGTTGCATCGGGACAGATGATACATTTTCAGAAATCATAAATTTTATTTAGTACTAATGTTTCGAGTGACTACAGAGCTGGCCTGATAGAGCTGTTGGGAGTTGGTGTGGCTGGCAGTGAGGAGCGGAATTTGGGGTTACCGACGCTGGTGGGGCGAAATAAGAAGTCCATCTTATCTTATTTGAGGCAGCGAATGGTTTTCTCGTATCCAGAATTGGAATAACCGGTTTTTGTCTAGGGCGGGAAGGGAAGTGTTATTGAAAGCCGTAATCCAAGCTATGTTGACCTATGCGATGAATGTATTTTTTCTCCCGAAAGAATTATGTAGAGAAATTGAAGTTCTCATGAACGGTTTTTTGTGGAATGGAAAATCTGGGAAAGGAGTCAGATGGAGAGAATGGAATTTTTTATGTAGACCGAATAAATTGGAGGCATGGGTTTCAAGAGATTCAGGGAATTTAATATTTCGATGCTAGCCAAACAAGCTTGGAGACTTTTATCTGAACCGGAGTCTTTAGTGGGGAAGGTTTTCAGAGCTCGTTATTATCCGGGAGGGACTTTTCTTACTGCCAAGCAAGGTAATAATCCTTCTTTCATATGGCAAAGTATTTTTCAAGCCCAGGATGTAATTAGAAAGGGGTATTATTGGAGAGTGGGGGATGGAAAGTCCATTAAAATATGGGCTGGCCCATGGCTGCCTGACCAGGCCCAACCAAAAATTATCTCAAACCCAGTAGAGGGTCTTCAGGATGAAAATGTTGCCAGATTGCTTTGTGTTTCGGGTAAGGGGTGGGATATGGATATTTTAGGCGACCTATTTGAGGAGAGGGATATCTCCCTTATTCGCAGTATCCCCGTGAGTTACGGGCAGACCCCGGACAAGATTTGCTGGAGATGGGAGGCGGGTGGTCGTTTTTCTGTCCGGAGCTGTTATAGACAGCTGATTGGAGAGTGTGCTGAGACCAAGTTGTGTGGATGGACCTCTGTCTCGAAGTGGAGATTACCACCGAAGATTAAGGTGTTTTTTGGTAGTTGATGTGCGGGCTTCTTCCGACGAGATTAAATCTCCAGCCCCGACGGGTGGCATGTGCAAGGGAGTGTGGGTTGTGCGGAGGATATAAGAGACAGAGCTTCATTTGTTTGTGTTGTGCCCGGTGGCTAAGGAAGCGTGGGCTGGGGTTAGGTGGAATTGGAGGATTGGAGATGGAAGTGATTTTTTTGAGATGGTGAAGGCCGAGTTCCTGAGTCGGTCGGCCGGAGAGTTGCAGAAGCTTGTGTGGGGTTGTTGGGGGATTTGGGGCGAGAGGAACTGCAGGGTGTGGAAGGGAGAGGCTTTGGCCTCGAGTCAGATTCTGTTGAAAACTAAGATTTTTGTTGCAGGTTGGGACTTAGCTCAGCAGAGAGAAGAAGTTGCAGCAGACTCAGGGAGGAAGAGACAGACGCAGTGGAGAAGACAGGAACCTGGCAGAGTCAAGCTCAATGTCGATGCCGCGGTTCGTTCTGACAGGTGCGGGCTGGGATGAGTCCTTCGAGATGAGCATGGGGATTTCTTGGCTTGTGCAGTGAAGGTGTGGTAAGGACGTCTTTCCCCTTGGGAGGCCGGATTGATCGGGATTAGAGAGGCTTTGAGTTGGGTCCAAGAACGCGGCTGGAGCTTCATTGATGTGGAGACTGATGCGGTGCAAGCTGTGACGAAGATTCAACACCGGTCAAGCATTTCTGCGGCCGGTGTGATAGTTGAAGATGTTCGAGATATTTGCACAAGGATAGCTGAGGTGTCCTTTGGTCATATCAGGCGATCTGCGAACATGGTAGCCCATGGGTTAGCCCAGGCTGCGTGTTCTGTGTCTGGTTGCCGGTTTTGGCTTACAGTTCCTTCTACTTTTATTATTCATGTATTGAATAATGATTTGATCAATGAAATTTAAGTATATTTTCTTCAAAAAAACAAGTAAATCTCTAAAGATAATCACAAGTATTAGAACTAAATGATCTGAAAATAATAATACTCTATTAGTATATATGTAAAAAGTTGTGTCCCACAAGATAAAGATTACATAATTTTTAATTGAGAAAAGAGTGAGATAGGGCCTCGAACTTACAAAAAAATGTCAAATAAGGTCTTACATAGGAGGTTTTGTCCGGACGACGCCGATGGGGCGGTTCCCGGTGGAATTTTTCGATGCAATTTTTTGAGAATCTTATTCATTAAGTCTAGTTTACGCATACCAAATTTCAGCTAAAACTTCAATCGGGAAGGCATTCAAATAAATTCTTGAAGATAACTGCGCACTTATCTTCAAGAATTTATTTGAATGCCTTCCTGATTGAAATTTTAGCTCAAAATTTGTATGAGTCAACTAGACTTAATGAATAAGATGCTTAAAAAGGTTCATTGAAAATTTCCATCGGGAACTGCCCCAAATGGCGTCGGCCGGACAGAACATCCTATATAAGGCCTTATTTGATATTTTTTGTAAGTTCGAGACCCTATCTGACCTTTTTCCCTTTTTAATTTAACAAAAAGCACAAAATGCTCCATCTGTCCCTCGTTATTTAGTTAAATTTGACTTTTCAAGATAATGGTGTCCCAAAAACTTTTACGCAACTCCTTTTTTAGATGGAGAAGGGACAACTCCTAGCGACCGTCACCCCTCTTTGTAGGGGTTGAGATTTAATTTTCCGCCGCCCCTATCAATATATGGGGTTGGAGCGGCAATTTATACTGATTTTAAGTGTTTTAACGTTTGGGATTGCAACTACGTCGGAGGATACATTGTTGACGGATGAACAAGTTGCGGCTGAGAGTTTGTATCGGTGCTGGATCGTGAAGTCTTGGTCAGCCGCTCCGACGGCGGTGGAGTTGGTATACACCCATATCGCAAGAGCTTGTCCTCCTCCGGAACCACCTTCATACTAGGCATAGTTATGTGGGAAGATTTTATTTCAATATTATTTTTTCTTTAGTAGAACTTGTTTCTGTTTTAGTCCGATAAAATTTGGTTTGAATGTTTGGATTTTTAGAGTTCTTTTGCTAGGTAGGGTTAGACTCGGGCCGGGCCAACCGGACCGGCCCGCTACTGTGCGGGCCCGGACCGGCCCGGTGAACCGGTTGGTTGGCCGGTTCGGGCCACCCGGCCCGGTGGGATGGCGGTTCGGGCCACCCAGCCCGGTGGGATGGCGGTTCGGGCTCGGGCCCTTCAAAAGGTGAACCAGCCCGGCCGGTTCGGGCCCGGGCCGGGCCAATTTTTTTTGATTTTTTTAAAGTTTTTGGGTTGGGCTGGGTATTTTGGGCCATTTGAGGTGGTTAGGGTTGGTTTGGGGGTGAGGGGGAGGGTTGGGGGTTAACTAGGAAAAGCCAAAAAAAAAAAAAGAACCGAGGTCCGGCCCGGACCCGGGGGTTACCCGGGCCGGTTCCGGGCCTCCCATACCTTGAACCGAGGCCCGGCCGGTTCAAGGCCCGAACCGGGCCCGGCCCAAACCGAGTCCATCCCTATTGCTAGGCAGGGTTTCAGATCTGTTCGATTTAGGCTTAAATTTGTCCGTTTCAAATTTAGCAAGTCAGGTTGTTTTGTATGGGGTGACTGACTCTATGTCTACTCCTAGGATTCAAGATTGGATCTGCAAAATATGTCTGAAGGTTGTCTTCTATGCGTTCTCGTTTTTAATACAAAGCCGCTCTTTAACGATAAAAAAAGTTAATGGTGTCCAACTTTTACTGATTATATATTTATACACATAAATATTGACAATATGGAAATGATCTCAGAATGTACTTTTTTCAAAAATGTTATCCTAAACGTATAAAACTAAACGTATAAAATTATCATAAAATACTACAAAAAGTATATTTGATTATTAGTGAATAGATTAAAATATAATATATTAATAAAATAGTTGAAATAGCGGTCATGTACAGTAAAATGAGTAATCAATAGCTATGCATTTGGAAAAAAGTTAACTGAAAAAAATGATAAAATGAGAATATGAATTAATTATCAAACAAGAGTCTCGCATAAGAGAAAGTGGTCCGACTAATAAGAAAATAGAAATATGTAGTCATTATGAAGATAGAAGTCGGTTATGACCACATGCGAACAATATAATATAGGAAGAATTTCCAAAATAAGAATAAAAAAGTTTGAAAATTTTGAAATAGAACTATCATGTTTTTATTCCCAAAATATGAGTAATATATTACTATCAAATTTGTAAAATACTGTCATGTTTAAAGTCTGATACTTCCAAAACATGACACTAATTAGTCTTATTTTGGGAATAAAAACATGATAGTTCTATTTGAGAATATATAAATGTTTTTAGTCATATTTGAGATATTTTTTCTTATAATATAACATATATGTGTTGGGGAAGCGTGTGGTAGCCTCTAGAACATTCTCAAGCAGTGTGGAGTTCTCTAGATCCTTCTAGAAAATTAGAGAAGTTAGTGAACAATTCTTAGAAGAATCTAGAAGTGGAGTGATGTATAGAAAGTTCTACAGAAGCTTTGAGGAAAGTAGTATAAATAGGGGTGAGACTCCTCATTCTTGTGTGAGAGCTTTGTGAGTGAGTCTAGAGAGAGCCTTAAGTGAGAGCCTATAGAGATGCTTGAGTGAGAGTCTCCTCAAGTGATAATAAGAGAGAGTTTTGAGGAAAGCTCTTGAGCAAGTGAGTGACTCATTGAGAGAGGAGTGTGAGAGTGGAGTAATCTCATATACAAAGAGTGATGTGAGCTACCCGTTTACTTGTAAATATTTGTTGTACATTTCAATTGTATTTTACAAAATATTATTGTCAGATGGAGCGTGTGGGTGAATGTACAAGAGTCCAATGAACACATGATCTTGGATGAGACAGGGGGTCGTGTTTCCCCCAAAATATGTATAAATTTAGTGACATGAAAGAAAAATGTAAGTATGAAAGACCAAGGCGTAGCCGCGTAGGTAATTGTTAACACTTATGATGTTTTTACTTGGACTGTAATTTGCTGGTCTGGTCTGGTCTGATCTGGTATGGTCTGGTCTGAACTGGTCTGGTCTGGTCTGGTTTCTTTGTATTTTTATAACTATCCAAGTCTGGTCTGGTCTGGTCTGATCTGGTCTGGTCTGGGACGAATTACAGTCCAAGAAAAAACATCCTTACGGAGTATTAGATAATGATTGAATCCATAATTAAATATTAAATGAATACCATAATTTGTAATTTGAGAATGGATTGCTGCTCTTATCACATTTGATCTTGTGGATGAAATCCAAAACGTGATATGGTGTTAGAACGAGGTTGGTTTGTCAGTTGAGGTTGACTTGATACTCATAATTTAGAATGGTCGATCTTTTTGATCCATTTACTCTCCGAATAAGATCATTTTATTTCAAATTTAATATCATACTTCATCCTTTCTTTTTTAATTGTAATATTCCTTTTTTCATGTTTGTCAACGCGCAACTTTGATCGATATTATATTTAATTCAGTAATAATAAAAATAAAATAAAAATCAGAATATAAAACTTATTAATGAGATGAATTTAATAAAAATTTTAAAAAATAATTCATATACATTAATAAATAAAATGCAGTCAAAATAAATTACATGAATATTATATATATTTCAATGTTGCAACGGATAATATTTTTTTTATCAACATTCCAGAGTCCAATCAGTCCATTCAAATGTGTAATTCTTCTTCATTAAATGGAATTCTAAAGTTTGCCCCTAATCTCATGGACAATGTCTAGACTCTGGACAATGATCCCGTTGGCCTTTACGATATTGGTCGTGTATAAAAATACGGAGTATAAATTAAAATATGCGGAGTTGAATTTTATACTCTTTTGTCTCTTTAAATTTTATTTGTGAAATTTGTCTGACACGAGAAATAACTAATAAGGTAAAAATCATGAGGTTTCTACATATGAAAGAAAAATAAATCAACAACAAATTGATTCATTAAAAAGAAAATGATAAAATTTTTGCGATAATAGAAAAGA
The DNA here is from genome assembly GCA_945859875.1 of Cuscuta europaea. Taxonomy (NCBI): domain Eukaryota; kingdom Viridiplantae; phylum Streptophyta; class Magnoliopsida; order Solanales; family Convolvulaceae; genus Cuscuta; species Cuscuta europaea. The sequence continues at coordinate 20,159,085 of CAMAPE010000008.1, read as the reverse complement.
AAAGAAGACAAAGTTATACGGAATAAAAGAAAGAGTAAATATTCGTTTGTCTCTCACTTAAGATGTTTTTAGCTAGGTTTAATGATGTTTTTACTGGTATGATGTTCTTACTTAGGTGAGGAAAGAACTCTCTTCTCTCTAGAGAGAGGAACCCTAGCGTCCATCTCCCTTCCTTGTAGGGGTTGAGATTTTCCGAAGCTCTTATCAATATGAGGTTGGAGCGGCAAATTATACTGATTTTAAGTCTCCTAACGCTTGGGATTGCAACTACGTCGAAGGAGATAGCGTTGGCGATTGAACGAGGTGCGGCTGGGAGGTTGTATCGAGGTTGGATTGTGAAGCCTTGGTTGGTCATTCCGACTGTGGTGGAGTTGGTATTCACCCATATTGCAAAAGCTCGTCCTCCCGCGGAACCACCTTCATACCAGGAAGAGCTCTGTGGAAAGATTTTATTTCATTAATATTTTCTCTTTAGTTGCAATTGTTTCTGTTTTAGACCGAGTAGATTTGGTTTGAATGTTGAGATATTCAGAGTTCTTTTGATAGGCAGAGTTTCGGTCCCGGTCGTTTTAGGCTTAAATTTGCCTGTTTCAAGTTTTGCGAGTCATGTTACTTTGTATGAAAACCAAGTATGAACACAGAAGGAATTTTCAGAGTAGCTGGAAGTGTTTTTAGCTCAAAAAAATGTGAGAAATGTATTGTGTGTTGTCAAACCGTGTGTTTGCTTTGTGTGTTGCAATTGTTTCTGTTTTAGACCGAGTAGATTTGGTTTGAATGCTGACTCTAAGTCTACACTCCTAGGGTTCACGATCGCTCTTTAATGATACAATTGTGCTTCTTTTTTATGGAGCAAGAGTTAGTTCATGCAATTTTCGACGCAATTTTCACTATGAGTCATCCGAAAACAGTCTCTCTGTGTTTTAGTACAGAAGTAAGACCAGGGGTGGAGCCAGAGCACTGAGCCGTACTGAACTGGTACAAAGAATATATTTGAAAAAAAAATTACACAGAATCTTTTACACTAAAAATATGAATATTTTTTAAATTTAAGCTGGATCACGGCTAGGATTGGCGCTGGCTCCACCCCTGATAACGATGATGATGTGACAAATTCAATAAAACAAATAAAAAGAGGCGACAAAAACAGCGGGAGTATATGAAGAAAATGGTTACAGCCGTTGATGTAAGATGAGTGTACGTTTCAATCGTGACCTTGGGCCATAGGGGTCTCTACTCCCTACTCTCTACCTTCACGGCATGACCAGCCTTTTCAATTCATTCATGGATTGATAACATAAAAGAACCAAGTGGGTCTGCTTGTGACAGTCTCTAGTCTGTGTTCTTCCTTCTCCGCCGTCAGTTTCTTACCTCTCTATTTCCAGATTTCATTTTTTTCTTTCTGATCTACGTACCCTTTTATTTATTGTTTTTTACGTGTACTCCATTTTGGGATGATGCTGACCAATTAAACTTTCTCAATATCATAAATATCTTATGAGCAATTTCAAGGAATCACCAATTAAAGAAAGCTATATATGTTATGGAGTTGTTAGAAACCAAACCTCGTCTTCAATTCTGGGAAAACCAGATTAATGACGGCTTTGAAATATATGTTTGGTAACTTTTGAGCAATCATAGAAGTTTTAAGCAAAGTATAGAGAGCCCACAAAATAGTAATTAGTACTCCCTCCGTCTCACTAACAATGGGACAAGAGGGAGTGACACGCAAATCAATAAAAAGTCTTTTATTGGTTGATATTGAAATTTGAATTGATAAAGTAAGAATAAAGTAAGAATGATCTAGAGCCACACAAACTTTACCAAACTTGGTATTAAGACAATCTTAGTGGCACGAAGCGAAAAGATAAAATGAGAAATTTTAGAGGGACGTAGGGAATAGTACACAATTCCAAGCCTCCAATATGTAGTACTTCGTAGAGTTTTTTACCTAAGTAGGACTAAATGCAATTTTATGTGCACAAATAAGACTTCTTCCGTGAGTCAAGTTTCGTAGGATTAAAAAGTTGTTGATCTTCCCATTTTAGCCTCGACATTAAATTAATTGAACATTTAGCTGATGGAAGTTTTCGAAAAATCCGGCCAGAATCCTGCGAGGAGAGAGGGCGAAAACATAGGGAAACGAGACGCGACAATTATTATGGAGTATTTTTCCGGCGCAAGGCTCGGGAATCTAGTTTCAAAGGCAACCACCACATTTACTCAACCCCGTTCTGCCATCCGGAAAGTGCAACATGGATTCCGAGAACTGAAGCGTAAAAAGGTGGAAGACGAAAACAAGGGAAGCAGTTGAAGCGCGACGATGGCCGATGACGAGGTTCCGAAACAGACGCGAGGACAACAGACAGAGCAGGAGAAAGCAGAACTGGTATGTTGTACTTATGAACATCAATTTATGTGTTTACGGACGGTATTGTGTTGCAATTGTACGTGTTAGTAAATAGTGGAAAAGAATGGCATATGTACATGACTTTGGAACGAAAATCTGGAAGATTTTGTTCCTAGTGTTCAGTACAAATTGTGAAATTTGTTGTGCCGATGAAATGCATGCAATAGAATGGCATATTGTACATATAATTGGTTACAGTATTATACATGAAAGAGAGGAAAATGGCAGAATGTAAAAAGGGTGTCAAAAATTGGATGGAATAAATTCCTGAAAATGAAACTTATCAAAACAACATGTAAAAATTGGTAGTATGGTTAAAGCATGGAATTTTAAATGGCATAAATGGCAGAAACTATGTTGTTCAAATATATGACAATTCGTTGATGAATGCACTTTGAAAAATTGATAGGATGTATAGACTTTTAAAAGGCAGTGTCAGAGGTGGTTGTAGTTGATATTGCCAAAATTTAGGCAAATGAACTAGGGGAATATGGCAGAATCTGAATAGGTTTAAAACGTTGATAGCATACATGCCTTAAAATGAAAGTTGTACAATGAAACAGGGAAGAAATGGTAGTATGGAGAAAAAGTTGGAAGTCAGATATTTAGAATGGAATAAATGTCAGGTAGTTGTTTTTTGGAAGAAATGACATGTTAGTGCTAAGCTATTGAAATATAAGTGGCAGAAAGTGAATGTGAACATTCTCAAATTTGAAAGCTTCACAGCAATGACAATGAATATCTGGCATGTATCTTGGACATTTGCACATGATATTTGTATTAATAATTACACTACTGTAAAAGAAATGTGTGAAATGAATGGTTTTGTGTTTATTTAGGTGATACAGAGAAAATTTGGAAAGAAACAACTGCAAAATGTAGAAAGCATGAGGATTAATTGCTATTGCAGTTTGAGTGAGGTAGTGAAGAGGATAAAACAACAACTTAAAGCTGAAGAATTGGTTGAATTCAGGAGGAGTGTATTCGGTTGGGTATTGGATGTGGAAGAGAAGCGCACAATCAGTGGACAACTTCAACTTGGATTTCTGTGCAACTACGTAAAAAAGGTGAATGGGAGGAAAGAGGTAAATGCCATTCATTTTCATATTGAAAATAGCCTAGTTACTTTCAGAAAAAATGATATGTGCATGGCTCTGGGTCTTAAATTTGGAGGAGTTAAACCACATGTAGAAGAGAATTTTAGGGGGCGTTGTGGAGAAAGTATTTTGGAAACACATCCGGGGTGAGAAGAAGTGATTGTCAAAATGCTTTAATGAATTACAATAGTGAAGACCCTGACAATGACCAAAACGATGGTGTGAAGCTTGCATTGCTCCATGTGCTCTCACATGGTTTGTTTGGGAATCACATGACAAGAAAATTACCAGCAATGTATGTGAATTTGGTTGAAAACCACGTGTAGAAGAGAATTTTAGGGGGGCGTTGTGGAGAAAGTATTTTGGAAACACATCTGGGGTGAGAAGAAGTGATTGTCAAAATGCTTTAATGAATTACAATAGTGAAGATCCTGACAATGACCAAAACGATGGTGTGAAGCTTGCATTGCTCCATGTGCTCTCACATGGTTTGTTTGGGAATCACACGGCAAGAGAATTACCAACAATGTATGTGAATTTGGTTGAAAACTTGGATGATTTTAATGAATATCCATGGGGGATGATGTCTGGCCTGAGTTGGTGGATAACATGAGGACGAATGCCAAGAGTTTAAAGAAATGTAAAGGGACACACATCACACTGACAGGATGTTTAATTGCCATACAAGTTTGGGCATTTGAAACCTTCACAGGACTGGCCAAGGCAGATATATGCAGTGTGATTGAAGGGCGAGAGACTCGAATACCAAAGGCTATGAAGTGGGAATTTGTAAAAAAGACATCACTTGAAGTTTTGAGCAAAATCATTTTCAAGAATGAACAAGTAATAAATATCATTTAGTTGTTAATTACTATGTAGGAATCTGAAAAGATGATCTTTGTATTTAAAATATAAATTGTTAATTTTTTTATTTTGCAGTTTGAGTGGAAAAGAATGGAGCCTACAAATGTGGAAGGTGAACATTTTCCAATTTTAGTGTCCAAGGAAATGAGAAGTTCTGCGAGGAGGAGTAATCCTGGAATTGCTGGAGGGATATAGGGTTGATGGGGTGAATGTATTTCAGAAAATAGAGAAGAGGGTAAAGACCAAAAGTGCAGTCACAGTTTTGGAAAAGGCCAAAAAGAAAAAGTTGGAAGAAAAAATGGAAACTGAGGATGAAGAGGAGGATGAAGAGGAGGAGGATGATAGTGGTGGTAAGGTGGGTTTTGGAACTGCCAGAAAGACTGATTTGACACTGAGAAATGTTAGGAAACTTAGCAAGGAGAATGCCAAGATTATGGCAGAATTAAAAGAAGTGAGAAAAACCCAAAAGAGGTAGGAGTTGTTGCTCAAGCGGTTGTTGGAGGCCATGAACACGAAGGATGAGGCAGAGAGTCAAGGGGTTAGCGAGGAAAGCAAAGAAAAAAACAACACAGAAGAAGGTGATTGATGTGAGTTTTCTCGCACTTAAAAAGATTGTAATATAGCGGTGAAAGTACGAGTACCGTCTCCACATGGACGATAAAAGGGAATTAAGAATTAACTAAAATCAGCGATAAAAATAAATAAAACAAATGCGGTCGTGCGAGATTTGGTTGCTTGAGAAAACTAAAATTGCAAATAAACGACTAAAAGTAAAAAATTTGGTTCTTCTTAATTAACGACGAAGGGAACGGGGATTGATTCCGGGGTAATCAGATTTCTGGCAGATCAGGCTTAATTACATGAATTTAATTTAATTGAGCCTAGCTAATCAATACTAAGTTCTTACCGCTCTCGCGGCGTAGAGTACAATAATTTAGGGGACCAGGCTGATCTCTCATGCGACATGATCCTAAATTATTGCCAAGACGAATGAGCTTACGGCCCCTTAATCGCTACTAATCTCTTAACGAACGATTAAGTGTGTGTGAATGTGTCCTAGAACAAATTAGATCTCTCTTAATTTATTCTATAAGCAATTGTAATTCTAGTGGCCATTCTAGGTTACAAAAGATATCAATTAAATTATTCAAACACAAATTAAACGGCATTCATGCAATTTACACCATCAAGAACCTAACCATACATCATGATTAACCCCTTCATCAACCCCAAATCCCTAATTAAAACTACTCCCTATTCATAATTGAAGAATCAATAGAATTAGGATAAATAGAATTAATTGTCATTAATCAAAAAGTAAGAATTTACAAAGAATGTTAAGGAATTGAAAAACCTGGCTGAAAAAACTCTCTAATCTCGTCCTTAATCTCTCTTTAAAGTTCCACCCCCTTCATTAGGGTTAAGGGGGTGATATTTATAGGAAACATAGTGATTTGGGCTAAATTAGGAAATAAATTAAGTACGCAAGGCGCCTACGCACGCGTGCGTTGCGTCCGTGCGTCCGACAGAGAAACGCATAAAATCGTTGGACGCACGCGTGCGTCCCACCACGCACACGTACGTGTCTACCAGTGCGTTTTCCGGCTTATCTAGTCCGAATTTGACAAAAATTCATTCATGAAAGTTGTAGATAATGAAGTCTTCTATCCACCCCAATTTGCCGAATTTGATTTGAATCATCCAATCAAGAGATATGAATAAAATGGTGGAATGTTTCATTCTGAAATCGCAACAGGGAGCATCTGAATTCATCGTCTGTTTTCACCTTCTTCCTTTCAGATTCTCGGAATGAAGTCTTCATATGATTTGTAGCCCTTGAAGTTGGCTTTCAGATGCAACTTGAATCGTGTCCTTTTAACGCTTCTACAAAGATATATGCTTGAACGATTGACAGAAGGTCATCCTGAACACCGTTTTTAAGCTCTCTTTGTCTTCTTTTGATCCCGTAGCCAATCCTAGAATTTTTTTCCTTCAAATCTTCATCGTGAACCTCCCGGTGACCTACAATGCTCTCAATTCACTCTTGAATGCTTCTCGAATCATCCCGTTTGCTCCTCAAGCACCGGTGTTGGGCTCAAATTCCCTGATTTTGACTCCAAACAACACAAAACTCGAACCAACGTCCGGTAAACAAAACTTGAGCTAAAATTGAGACTTGTAACACCTTAAATCTAGGAAAACCATCAAAATCCGACCCCAACACGCATTAAATGCATGTCTAAATACGGACTTATCAGATTCTCCCACACTTAATGTAACACCCCCTACCCAGCCCAGACGGCTGAGGGCAAGGAGCGCTACCCGCAGTGCCGGAGCACCAAAGCGCTAACTAACTATTTCTTTATTTATACTTTTAATTGTTTTTAAGTGAAAATACTAATATATATATTTTTCAAATCCATGAATTGCGGAAGCATAAATATATTACATAACAGGTAGTTCTAGATTTTGGAATAACCAAATACATCCATGAAAATTAAACAATCTCATGTTTATTTATCTTACACACTCATATGCTAAATGAGCACTTATTATGCAACTAAAGATGGATTATTACTACTGAGCAAATGTGACTCTTTGATGATTGGTTGCTGCTCCCAAATGCATCCCGACTTGAGTTCCGCCTCGTAGCACTTATTGACCTACGCGAAGGACAAAAATCCAACGCGCTAAGCAAATCTTGCTTAGTGGTGTTCATTCTTTCTCATATAAAAATTTGTCACAATGAACCAACATAATTTGTAACAATAATATACCAAAGCAGCTTATAAATCCGGGTTTGAAAATACAACTTTCTTCATAGATTATGAAACTTAATAATAAATTAGCAAAATAATAACACAATTCGCTCAAGGGAACTATTATCATATATTTCAGAATATAGAGTATCTCAAAATTAAAATATACTCTGTATGCTTTTAGCATTTTTCACTTTTCAATGAACCATTCCGATTTTCTCAACTTGTATTTCCAAATCAAATTTCTACGCATTTCTCATTTTCAGGAATTTTCCTCCTTAATTTAATGGACTGGATAAACGTAACGTTCTCATCTCTGGTACTGTCCACTCGGTGGCTACGGACCATCAGAGAACTATTTTGGCACGGGCCACTCGGTGGCTCTGGCCAGTTGGGTTTGTTTGGGTACTGTCCACTCGGTGGCTACGGACCTGTAAACGAACATTTTGGGTACTGTACACTCGGTGGCTACGGACCCGTATAGAAGCGCGCGTGTATCAAATATCAAGATTTGGGTGCTGTCCACTCGGTGGCTACGGACCCGAAATCATTGATCAAATTCTACGGCCGTGTTAATTATCCCTGTTGGCATGACAACCTATCCAAATCCAGAAACAAGGTTCCAAATTCCTTTGTCTTTATTCATTAAAATTCTTAGTATTATTTCTCATAAATTCATATAATTATTATAATAGTACTTTTCATTTCAAATTACTATCATTTCAATTGGCTAAAACTACAACTTATTATATACAGAGTAATACTTTTTAAAAAAAAAATAAAATTCCGATCCGTATATCTACAATTCGTGTTGCTGACTTAAACTTATTAAAAATCACACATCAATCTTTACCCTTTTAATTTATTCATTTTATTTCTTCAAGTTTATCGTACTTCACTTATTAACCACTAGTTAACACTAATTAAAATCTAACCCATTATAGTTTATAATATTCGAATTTAATTACCTAACTTATGTAGATAATAATATCAACATATAACTACTTTATTAAGTACTTGTGTATAATCGGTTCGAATTTACTTTATTAAAAAGTAAATTTCTGAATTTATGAGGCTACATTTATGAATTTCGAACATACTGGACGCTTTTACAAATTTGTATCCTTACCTATTTAATTATCTTTATTTAATCAGAATAGTTTCAATTCCTTACCTATATAATCAAAATAGTTTCAATTCTCTTTATTTAATTATTAATTTCTTAAAATGCGAAAAGATGATTCCCTTTTTATAATCAAACTTTATATAATACGAGTATTTATCATATACAGAAATGGTTTCCTTTTTATCTCTATATATTGGTATACCGAAACTTTATAATTATGTCACAAAACTAAAAAGTTCATTTCTCATTTGTACGTAATTGTAGTACTTGAAACCATACTTCTCATTTATAATTTTTGAATCTAACATATGTATATATACCTTACTATATTTATATCCACTTATATTTTCTATATATAATAAGTAATCAAATATAATTTGATATATGATAAAGAAAACAAATTATCATTTCACAAAAGTTAGATTAAGCATTTTCGTATTATTATGCAGGAGTCTAATCAAAACTTTATGCATGCATCTGGTTAAAGAATTTAGTTTGACTTCTAAATATACCCAATAATTATAAATATAGTATCCTCTCGCTAAGCTCTGTCCAGCATAGCGGTGTTCTGCATTTCCTTCCGTATAGAGCTTCGTAGGGTGCCATCTTAATACTTGATTGATAACTATTATTATACGCAAACTCTATCAATGGAAGGCGTGTATCCCAACTTCCACCAAAATCAATCACACAACACCTTAACATGTCCTCAAGTACTTGGATAACTCTCTCCGATTGTCCATCTGTTTGTGGATGGAATGCGGTACTGAAACTTAATCGGGTACCCAATGCTTCATGTAGCTTCTTCCAAAACCTTGATGTAAATCGCGGATCTCTATCTGAGATTATGGAAACTGGCACTCCATGGAGTCTAACTATTTCATTGATGTACAACTCTGCCAACTTATCCAATGAGTAATCTACTCTGACGGCTAGAAAATGTGCAGACTTCTTTAACCTGTCTACGATTACCCAGACAGAATCATGTTTCCTCTGAGTTAAAGGTAGCCCAGTAACAAAGTCCATGGTAACTCGGTCCCACTTCCACTCCGGTATAGAAATCGGTTGTAATAAACCAGATGGGACTTGATGTTCAGCTTTCACCTGATGGCATGTGAGGCATTTGATTACATAATCAGCTATGTCTCTCTTCATACCTGGCCACCAATAGTGTAGCTTAAGATCTCCATACATTTTAGTGCTACCAGGGTGCACCGAGTAGGAGCTGTTATGTGCTTCCTTCATTATGTGACCTTTCAAATCATCTTTGTCCGGTACACAAATCCTGCCTTTGAAATATACCACACCATCCTCTGTCAACACAAAGTCATTTTCCTTCCCCTCTTGAATTCGAGTTACAAGTAAGGATATTCGCTCATCTTGCTTCTGGGCATCCTTTACTTGTTGAAATAGATCAGGTTTCACCCTCAACTCTGCTATAATTGCTCCATCTGATGATGTCGTTAGGTGAACATTCATAGCACGTAAGGCAAACAAAGACTTCCTACTGAGAGCATCATCTACAACATTCGCCTTCCCGGGGTGATAATCAATTACACAGTCATAGTCTTTAATCAACTCTAGCCATCTGCGTTGTCTTAAGTTTAGCTCTTTCTGAGATGGCAGATATTTAAGACTTTTATGATCCGTGTAAATGTAACATTTCTCACCATACAGATAATGTCTCCAAATCTTTAAAGAGAACACAATTGCTGCCAGTTCCAGATCATGTGTGGGGTAATTCTTCTCGTGTGACTTTAATTGTCTCGAGGCATATGCAATTACCCTTCCATCTTGCATAAGTACAGATCCAAGACCGTTCAGGGAAGCATCACTATATATAGTAAATTCTTTCCCAGGGACTGGTTGTGTCAGGACTGGTGCCTCGGTCAACATAGTCTTTAAATTCTCAAAGCTAGCTTGACATTTTTCATTCCATTCAAACTTGACACCCTTTCGGAGTAACTTGGTCATCGGGAAAGCAATCAAAGAAAATCCCTTAATGAATCTCCGATAGTACCCAGCTAATCCTAGGAAACTTCGGATTTCGGTCACATTCTTAGGAGGTTTCCAATCCACGATGGCCTCAATCTTCTTCGGGTCAACTCTTATACCTTCTGCAGATATAATGTGACCAAGAAAGTATATCTCCTTCATCCAGAATTCACATTTACTCAGCTTAGCATACAACTTCTTTTCTCTCAACGTCTGTAGCACAATTTGGAGATGTTTTTCATGTTCTTCATGTGTTTTAGAATACACCAGTATATCATCGATGAACACTATTACAAACTGATCTAGATATGGATGGAAGACCCTATTCATTAAGTCCATGAATATCGCTGGTGCATTTGTGAGACCAAAGGGCATTACTACAAATTCATAATGTCCATATCTAGTCCGAAACGCGGTCTTGGGCACGTCACACTCCTTTACCCTTAGCTGATGATATCCAGAGCGCAGATCTATCTTTGAGAAAATGCCTGCTCCTTTTAATTGATCAAACAAATCATCAATTCTGGGTAAAGGGTACTTGTTTTTAATCGTTGCCTTATTAAGTTGTCGGTAGTCGACACATAGCCTGAACGACCCATCTTTCTTTTTCACAAATAACACGGGTGCTCCCCATGGTGATGTGCTGGGTCGTATGAAGCCTTTATCCAGTAACTCTTGCAATTGAATTTTCAACTCCTTCAATTCATTAGGTGCCATCCGATATGGAGCAATTGAAATCGGATTAGTTCCTGGAAGAATTTCAATTGCAAATTCTACTTCTCGCTCAGGTGGTAGTCCAGGTAATTCTTCTGGAAATGCATCTGGAAAATCTTTCACAGTGACTATGTCTGAGAGATTGAGTCCTGCCAGTTTTGTGTTAATTACATAAGCTAGAATCCCCGTACACCCCTTTCTTATCATTTTTCGTGCCATGGTGGCCGAAATAACATTTGAGAGGAAATCAGATCTTTCGCCTACTATAATCACCTCTTCATTGCTCGGGGTTTTCACAGTAATCCTCTTCAACCGGCAATCCACTATGACGGAATGTTTAGACAAACAGTCCATCCCAAGGATCACATCAAATTCATCAAATGGAAGTTCTATTAAGTCACCTGTGAATATGTGTCCTTGAGCTTGAATTGGGCAATCAATATAGACCTTGTTTACTGTTACGCTATTACCTAAAGGATTGGTAACTAGCATTTTACACTATGCCGTCCCTGTTTGTAATTCTTTCCCTCTTGCAATTGATGTGCATATATATGAGTGTGTAGATCCGGGGTCAACTAATGCACGAATAGGGATATCAAATATATTAAACATACCAACTATAATGTCTGGTGCATCTTCCTCATCTCGCCCCCGAATAGCATATGTACGTGCTGGATTGCGTGCCACATCTTTGTTCACAGATTCTGATCTTGCCGCTTGACTGACATTGTTAGCTCCACTACCTCCAGGTCTTCTCCCTCTAGCAGCTACTGGGGCACGGTCTTCCACCGTGTTAGCAGGTGTAGGTCCTTGTCGGGTACAGTCTCTTGAAAAGTGCTCCTTTGATCCACATCTAAAACATGCTCCTGTCAGCTTCCAACATTCACCGAGATGCATTTTTCCGCAATGCTTACATTCAGGAATTTGTGACCCTCCTGCTCCCCTAGGTGCACTCGCCACAGATGTTGTGGTCTTAGCAGGTCGGAATTGAGCCGACTGGCTTCTCCCTTGAGTATTGTTCTGCCCTTTACTCTTTGAGCCCTTAAACTTCTTGTTAGGTAGTGGCGACGAACTTGAATTTCCACCAATTCTCTTTTGACTCCAGTTTCTACGGGCTTGCTCCTCATTTTTGACCTTTTCAATTTGCAGGGTTGCATCCCCGAGTTGATTGTAATTCTCGATTCGTAAGGGGGCCAGTTGGAGGCGTAAATAGTCATTCAGTCCGTCCTCAAACCGTCTGCATCTTTCAGCTTCATTTGTGACTATGCCACCAGCGTATTTGCTAAGTTTGGTGAATTCTCTCTCGTACTCAATCACCGTCATTTGGCGTTGTTTAAGATGTAGAAATTCATTCCTCTTTTGTTCAAGATACAACCTCCCCACATATTTTTCTTTGAACACGTTCACAAAGAACTCCCATGTTTGTTGTTGTAAAGGAACTCCACCCGATACTCTCAACCACCACTGATATGCATCTTCTTGAAGTAGAGACACGACACACTCTTTTTTCTCATCTGGGGGACAATGCATCTGGTTGAGCATTCTCTCGGTCCTGTCCAGCCAGTACTCGGCAGCAACAGAATCCTCATCCTTTCTTCCATAAAATTCAGCAGGTCGGTATTTTGCCATTCGTTCGATTGCCATCCTTGGAGGAGTGGCACGATTCATTTGTTGGAAAAACTGCGTCATTTGTTGCATAAATTCCGGTAAAGCTTGACGAGCTGATTCACCTACACCAGCGCTACTTATGTGATGGCTTTCAGCTTCTTCCTCATTATTAAGCATACCTTCGGGTTGATTGGGATCCATGTACAACCTAGATGAAGCAATTTGGGAGTTTGCCGATCAGAGTCACACTACCGTGCAAGTGAATTAATGATATCCTATATTACATGCAGTTTCCTAAACCTAGGCTCTGATACCACCAAATGTAACATCCCCTACCCAGCCCAGACGGCTGAGGGCAAGGAGCGCTACCCGCAGTGCCGGAGCACCAAAGGGGTAACTAACTATTTCTTTATTTATACTTTTAATTGTTTTTAAGTGAAAATACTAATATATATATTTTTCAAATCCATGAATTGCGGAAGCATAAATATATTACATAACAGGTAGTTCTAGATTTTGGAATAACCAAATACATCCATGAAAATTAAACAATCTCATGTTTATTTATCTTACACACTCATATGCTAAATGAGCACTTATTATGCAACTAAAGATGGATTATTACTACTGAGCAAATGTGACTCTTTGATGATTGGCTGTTGCTCCCAAATGCATCCCGACTTGAGTTCCGCCTCGTAGCACTTATTGACCTACGCGAAGGACAAAAATCCAACGCGCTAAGCAAATCTTGCTTAGTGGTGTTCATTCTTTCTCATATAAAAATTTGTCACAATGAACCAACATAATTTGTAACAATAATATACCAAAGCAGCTTATAAATCCGGGTTTGAAAATACAACTTTCTTCATAGATTATGAAGCTTAATAATAAATTAGCAAAATAATAACACAATTCGCTCAAGGGAACTATTATCATATATTTCAGAATATAGAGTATCTCAAAATTAAAATATACTCTGTATGCTTTTAGCATTTTTCACTTTTCAATGAACCATTCCGATTTTCTCAACTTGTATTTCCAAATCAAATTTCTACGCATTTCTCATTTTCAGGAATTTTACTCCTTAATTTAATGGACTGGATAAACGGAACGTTCTCATCTCTGGTACTGTCCACTCGGTGGCTACGGACCATCAGAGAACTATTTTGGCACGGGCCACTCGGTGGCTCTGGCCAGTTGGGTTCGTTTGGGTACTGTCCACTCGGTGGCTACGGACCCGTAAACGAACATTTTGGGTACTGTCCACTCGGTGGCTACGGACCCGTATAGAAGCGGGCGTGTATCAAATATCAAGATTTGGGTGCTGTCCACTCGGTGGCTACGGATCCGAAATCATTGATCAAATTCAACGGCCGTGTTAATTATCCCTGTTGGCATGACAACCTATCCAAATCCAGAAACAAGGTTCCAAATTCCTTTGTCTTTATTCATTAAAATTCTTAGTATTATTTCTCATAAATTCATATAATTATTATAATAGTACTTTTCATTTCAAATTACTATCATTTCAATTGGCTAAAAGTACAACTTATTATATACAGAGTAATACTTTTTTTTAAAAAAATAAAATTCCGATCCGTATATCTACAATTCGTGTTGCTGACTTAAACTTATTAAAAATCACACATCAATCTTTACCCTTTTAATTTATTCATTTTATTTCTTCAAGTTTATCGTACTTCACTTATTAACCACTAGTTAACACTAATTAGAATCTAACCCATTATAGTTTATAATATTCGAATTTAATTACCTAACTTATGTAGATAATAATATCAACATATAACTACTTTATTAAGTACTTGTGTATAATCGGTTCGAATTTACTTTATTAAAAAGTAAATTTCTGAATTTATGAGGCTACATTTATGAATTTCGAACATATTGGACGCTTTTACAAATTTGTATCCTTACCTATTTAATTATCTTTATTTAATCAGAATAGTTTCAATTCCTTACCTATATAATCAAAATAGTTTCAATTCTCTTTATTTAATTATTAATTTCTTAAAATGCGAAAAGATGATTCCCTTTTTATAATCAAACTTTATATAATACGAGTATTTATCATATACAGAAATGGTTTCCTTTTTATCTCTATATATTGGTATACCGAAACTTTATAATTATATCACAAAACTAAAAAGTTCATTTCTCATTTGTACGTAATTGTAGTACTTGAAACCATACTTCTCATTTATAATTTTTGAATCTAACATATGTATATATACCTTACTATATTTATATCCACTTATATTTTCTATATATAATAAGTAATCAAATATAATTTGATATATGATAAAGAAAACAAATTATCATTTCACAAAAGTTAGATTAAGCATTTTCGTATTATTATGCAGGAGTCTAATCAAAACTTTATGCATGCATCTGGTTAAAGAATTTAGTTTGACTTCTAAATATACCCAATAATTATAAATATAGTATCCTCTTGAAAGAAATAATATATCACGCTTAAATAAAGTTGAATGCATTAATAATAACATAACTAATTGAACACAGTAATAAAAATAAACAATACAATTTAAGAAGATAAGCAACACTAAGATATAACCATAAAATCTAGAATACATAAGAATAGGATATTATAAAATTTTAGGAGAAGGAATGAACACAAACCTTAAATTTTAGGCAAGATTTTTACTTCTTATTTCTCTCCTACCCTTTTATCCTCCTTTCTCCTAGCTTCTCCTCCCTTTTGGCATCATAACTCACGGCCCTCTAGCACCTTTATTCCTAGTTTTTAGTCTCTCATCTAAGGATTTTTTTTCCAATAGTGAGGTATGAGTTCACCTTTCTAACTTAGCCTCATTATGTTGTTTTTTTTTCATCCGCACATGCATAGTTGAAATGCATAGATCCGTATATATCTATGATACATGACAGCATGGTTTTTTTGTTTCTTTTTCCATTTGGTGTGACTAGTGTCCTTAAAATTGGGTGGGTTTGCATGGTGATGGACAAGTGTCACCTTTAGTTATTTTAGATTTTTTTTAGTTCTTTTATGAGCAAGTCTCCAAAGAATTTAAATGTGGCAAAAATCATTTTTCACAAATTTTGTGTACTACGAATGTTAGCTTATATTATCATTATTATTAATAATAATAATATTTTTATTATTATTATTATTATTTTATAAAGTTTTGTCTATTTACTTTTTATCTTGAAAGTTTCATTTGTGAGAAATTGAGGTTGTCACACTTAAGTCTTTGCTTGTCCTCAAGCAAACTGGACAACGGGACTTACGATAATCACCACACAGAATTAAAAATAATTAGCATGCACACGTAGCTAAAGGGATATTCACAGAACATACAATCTAAACCAAGAAAATTCTTCCCTAAACTACATCTTTGTACTCAAGCTAAACTATTTAATTTGACAAAATTATTCACAACATCCTTAAAGTAATGACAGCATACACAAATAAACTAGCTATTGATCAGAAGGACTTGTGAAGGTGATGGTGAATGCTGAATGGTAATGAACAGTCCCTTTCTGTTGAGATATTGGAATATTCTAACAAAGACTCAATGCATTCAGAAATGTCAGGGCTATTCTTAGGATCAAGGAACTAATTAGGCCACAATTTAGGAACAATCATCTAAACTTATGCAAAGAGTAGACATGGTTGTACAACTAAGCTAAACCGCCGCGGCACATTGGTGTTTTGACGTATACTTGAAGTACGCGGAGGACTAAAGCTAATTTTTGCAATAGCCTCCAAGTTCATTAATTAAGTTTAGTTTTTCCTTGTCATGTTGGCACGAGAACGCCATTTCTTTCGAAAGATCCCCAAGTCTCATCTTATTATGCAGAACACTTACGCTTTTTGACCGGGTCTCCCATTCTCTTTTTCGTAAGATAAGAGGTCTAGTTATAGTATTTTTTTCACCTTTCGGGTTCTCACTAGACATTACCCCATTCTAATCTCGGCCTCACCAAGGAAAAGTAGCAATTAAAGTTCATTTATTTTAGAAGTGAATCCATGCCTACAATGCAATCCTCGAAAATATCAAGTTCCTAAAAAGTGACTGCTCTTACCCCGTTTGGGGCATAGGAACAGTGCCAAAATTGGCTCCTATCAAAATTCTCTAAACTTAGCAAATTCATCCCCTAGTTCCCTAAACATCAAGATTACGTCAGAAATATTCACGGGTAAGAAAACAAAGGCCATTTGGCTATGGAGCTCAATTAATTGGGTAAACAAAGAACAGTCAGGCTCAAAATGGCTTCTCCTAAAGGAACTTATTCAAGTCAATGGAGAAAATTGTTAATTATTACGTGGGTGACTAATGCCTTCATCCTTTCAACAACTAGATTATAGTGCAAGCAATTTAAGCCTAAACACTTCAAGGACATTTTAAAAGCATAATCAAACGCTAACTAGCTCACAAAGACACAGTTTAAAGAAAAATTTTCAAAAATTTTGACATGACTTTCCTATGAATATACAACTAACACCTGCACATGCTAACTCTAAAAATCACATTTAACAACTACTGCCCGGATGCCCAATTCACTCCCCCACACTTGAACTTTGGCATCGCCCTCGATGACCAAATATGCACTATGCACAAGGGGTAAAGGGAAAGGGTCACGCGTGCTCAAAATCATCTCAAGTCATTTTACTAAAACAGGTGAGTAAGAGTCTTAGGAACTTCCCAAAGGCGTTGGTCGGTGCATAACTAAACTGAGTAAAGTGATCCTCGGCACACCATCTCTACAACAAGATCCTGAGCTGCAAAAACAAAACACACAACACACACAAAACAACAACAAATGCAGAAGTAAGCTCGGGTTGCCTCCCGAGAAGCGCTATTTTTAACGTCGTTTGCCCGACGCAACCACCTCATCAAAAACTCAGTCAAAGATACTCCCGCTCAAAAAATTAGTCTTCCACAAATCAAACCTCTTATCAACAAATGCCCTGAGATGACGTAAAACCTTAAATTCATGAAAACAATTGCGCATCTCAGGGCCACTCGTAGAGCACAAGAATGAGTCTAGGCCTTTATCAGGCCCTTTATCAAAGAATGGGTCAAAATCAGTCTCTCTAAGAGGTGGGAGTTTCCTATCCTCCTTTCCAGGTGGATCAATGGCATCAAACAAAAAGCACTCATTAACATCTTGACCGGACTGTTTTGCCAGATTGGCCATGCAAAAAGTGACTCTCTCCTCCCCAACTCTCAAAATCAATTCCCCTTCCCCAACATCTATGAGGGCCCGAGCAGTGGCCAGAAAAGGTCTTCCAAGAATTAAGGGCACATCAAGATCTTGGGGCATATCTAGGACAACAAAATCGA
This sequence comes from Cuscuta europaea, assembly GCA_945859875.1. Classification (NCBI taxonomy): domain Eukaryota; kingdom Viridiplantae; phylum Streptophyta; class Magnoliopsida; order Solanales; family Convolvulaceae; genus Cuscuta; species Cuscuta europaea. The sequence goes on along the minus strand of CAMAPE010000008.1, from coordinate 20,141,170 downwards.
CAGGATTCATAAATTTGTCCACTTTAACCAACACGTCTTCAGCAACCCCCTGGGGGTATTTGACCGATCGGTCAGCCAGCCGTATGCACATGCGTGTTGATTTAAGTGGACTGAGTGCAAGCTTCTCATACAAAGTAGAAGGCATTAGATTGATGCTTGCACCCAAATCAGCTAAAGCATTATAAAAAATCTCATTTCCTATAGAGCAAGGGATAGTGAACTTACCTGGGTCCTTGAGCTTTTTAGGCATCTCCTTTAGCACCACTGCCGAGCACTCTTCATTCAGCACCACCGATTTCGGTTCTCCCCACTTTCTTTTGTTAGAGAGGAGTTCTTTCATAAACTTTGTGTACCTCTGCATATGTTGCAGTGCCTCCATGAATGGTACATTTACTTGAACCTGTTTGAAGAGTTTCAAAAACTTGTTGAAGTCCTCAGTGTCACCCTTCTCCTTTAATCGTTGCGGGAATGGGAGGGGTGGGTTGTAAGCTTTGACTGGAATGGATTGCTTTGGGACTTCCTCCACCTCTTCCTTCCTCTCTTCTTCCTTCTCCTTCTCATGGCCAATTTCAGCAGGCACAACCTCCGCAGACTCCTTCTCTATGGCAGCAGGTTCAAGGTCCCTTCCACTTCTTAACGTGATGGCATGCACTTGCTCTCTTAGGTTTGGCTCGGTATTACTAGGGAGGGATCCCTCAGGCCTCTCATATATGGCTTTTGCAAGCTAGCCCAGTTGATTTTCAATATTTTGCATCCTTGAGTCCGCTTGCTGTTGAAATTGCAGTTGCTGCTGCTGAAATTGCAATAATTTCTTGAGTGTTTCTTCCATGCTAGAAAATCTTTGTTCAGTTTCTCTGGTGCACACTAATTAGTAGTGCATAATTACATGTTTTTATGTTTGATTTATGTTGATTGTTTGACGTTTTATTTTCTTTGTAAACATTTATGTGATTTCAGTTGTAATTGTATTTTAGTCTTTATTTATAAGTTGTAAAGTATAGTTAGGATTTGTGGTGTTGGAAAGGAAGACTTTGAAGAGAAGAAAACAAGAAATTTGACTGCCCAGGAGTAAAACCCGACCGGGTAGAAACCCTCACGCGGTCGGGTAGGATTTAACAGACGAAATTGCCAAGAAAGTCACTGGACCCGGTCGGGTCCCCTACTTGACCCGGTCGGGTCAGATGTGACCCGGGACAAAACGACGTGCGAAGATCACCAGAACGTGACGGATTATCTGATTTTGACCGGATCCGATCGGGTAAGTACTTGACTCGGTCGGGTACCCGGCCAAAGGTGTTGAAAAACACCTATAAATAGCACACTTTTTCTTCTCTAAAAAGAATCCCTTCTTTCATACTCCTAAACTCAGTTTAGAATAGCATTTCTTTATATTTTTCTAGCTATGTTTAGTCTCCAAATGAGGAGCTAAACTTCCATTCTTGGTGTTGCTCTTGAAGCTTGTTGATTATTAAGTTGTGAGTTATTTTCTTAACTTCTTTCCTTGAATTTTAATTAATAGTTCTTTCCTTAATACCATCTCTATATTAATGTTGGGGAGTGTTGCTAAGATGACAATTAGTTAACATCTCGACATTAGTTAGAATGATATTTTCTTCCTCTATATTAATGTTGGGGAGTGTTGCTAAGATGACAATTAGTTAACATCTTGATATTAATTATAGTAGGATTCATCTTCTTTAATAATATTCTTCCTTGAATATTAATTAATTCCTACTCATATTTCATATTAATATTTTGAACATTACTTAAAGGATCAACTAGTTTTGTTTCATATATTAATTATTACTAGAAACGATCAATGAACCGATGGTTAATCGTCGATGGTTTCACAAGTAAGTAACTTCGGTTTATTAATGCACGGTCGTGGTTAATAAACTTAAGAGGGATTAATTTTATTGGTTAAACCGAAACCGTTGTGTTGAGGTTATCAATCTCAATTGATTTCATCAAGGAGTTAGAAAGATTAAATGCTACTATTAAAACGGTATAAGACGTTGTTCTATATTTGATTTAATAGTAAAGATTATTAATGAACGGTTGTTGTTAATAACTACCCTCGATGAAGTGGATATACTCCCCGATTGAGTATTCGAGAGGGAATAAGTTATAGATATAACAATGATCGACTAAAATATATCAACAAGTGGAAAGTAGCAATGCCAAGTCCTTTTTATCTTTGAATTAAACACATATAGGTTGTTCATCTTAGTTCTTAATTAAATTAAATCACTCAATCCAAACCCCCCCTTTTTATTTACTAAGTATCATAAAAAGAGAATTATTCCTTTCCCTGTGGATACGAACTCTACTACGCTATAGTACATATAAGTGTTAGTATTGAAATTATTTTGAGTGCACCTCACGACAAGTGCTCGTCAAATTTGACACCGTTGCCGGGGAGAGGCAATTATTTTTCCCCGGGGAGTAATTTCAAGATAATTAATTAAAGGCAATTATTTTTCCCCGGGCATCCAAGTTGCCCTCAGTTACACCTCACGACTAGTGCTCGTCGCCATGCTCGCAAGTTTTTTTGTTGTGACCAATAGCATGACAGCGGGAACATTTTTGATGCTTCGTACGACGATGTTCACCAATTGATGGGATTCTTGACTTTTTGGGACGACCGGGTGGTCTTTTTTGACACGAAGGCGGTTTGCAATGAACATTCAAAACATCAGGAGGAACTGACCAAGGCTCCACATCACAGATAGGGTGCATAACACCACTCCTGGTGGACAACCAGTAATCTCGAGTGTAATATTTGGATATATAATCATAGCATGACATGACTGGCCTGGTACCAATAGCATCAACACCATGCACACAAATGAAATGAGACAATTGAAAGACCCCGCAACTGTATGTCTTAGAATTCAGTTCAACTACAAATGACCGACAATGTCTATCAACCATCTCAAATTCTGTATAAGATGCTGGCTTCACTTGATGTTGTTTTTAAATATGATAAAAAATAATAAAGGTAAATGATGGATATTCACAGAAATGATTTGGGGGATAAGGTCTGGGAAACATGGAAGAGGGATTTCGTTCGTAAACAAATGCCATATATTTGGAATTTTTGCCAAGTATACAATACAATAACTCTGAACAAAAAATTAAAATCAAATGCATATTTTTCTTGCGAATAAATGTATACGAATTTAGCACACATTGAGTTACCTGCATCCCGCAAGCTTGTCCTTGAAGGGCCACCAAATGCTTCTCACGTGTGGGAGCAAAAAATGTACGTGTTTTCTCAGCAATTTCCTTCCTTTCAGAAACCATTGTTGCATTCTTCCCCTCAAGAAATAAACAAGTTTTGATATAGAATACTCCCTTGCAGAAACATTGACGTTGTTCATAGATTCAACACAGTTGGAAGTCATGACATCGTATCTCCTAGGACCAGACATGCACTTGGCCCACTTTTCAAAACCAATCTTCTCAAGCCAAGGTTGTATACGAATATCCTCAGAATCCAACAAGGACATATATTCCTCAAATTCGTTGAGTGTCGATGCCATGTAGGCAGCCTTGAATTTCCAACCCAAATTCTTACCCTCGCCCTTAAACTTTGGAACCATGTTACATAACAAGTTCACATAATCGAATACATTCTCTTTCTTACTTATTTACTCTGACTTCTCTCTAGTTAATTTCTGAGTAACACTTATGATAAGCTATTGGTGCTACTTTAGTCCTACTTAGGACTGTTAGCCGATTTGAAAGTGGATGTATGAGGCAGTAGTCGTGAACTTCAGGTAAGCATCACATCCTTTTTCCTCCTTCCATACCGCCCCTTCGCATACCCAGACGACAGACGGCTCCAATCTGGTACGTCATACAAAATTGAGTATAAAGATAGGGTTTTTAGCAAACTGTAGTTTCTCTCTTCTTTTCGGTTATCGACGTTTGGGCTCCGCTGAAGTTGCACTTACTGAAGCTGATGGAAGTACGTTTAACGTTCACATGATGAAGTCCTGGTTCCAGTGTAAAGAGCTTTCGTTCCAGCAGCTCTGAGTGAAACTCACGCCATTGATTTTGTTTTGTTTCCGTAGCATTATCAATTGGATTTGTCAAATTGTTTATGCGTGTTCTTCAATTTTACTCCGTATGTTATTTATGTGTATTTTTTTTAATTTATGTTTAGGTATTTATTGCATGAAGTTGTTGATTGCTAGAGGTAGAGAGACGACCATTGAAAGAGTAGGCTCTATTCTCCATTTCAATCATCTTTGGTTTATCTGATCTGTTTTTAATTAATTTTGATAACAAAAATAATACATGAAATTTGTATTATTTTGACTAAACAATAGTGAATATTTACTTTTAAAACTATGTGAACCAATCTATGTCACTAAGTGTTTGTGAATTTGTCTGAATCACCATTCATTACACATTGTTATTGATGTTTGGGTTCTTGGTTGTGCGACATACAGAGTATTTAGGAGATAAAGTGATAAACTGTTAGTTTTGATCTCTCTTTTTTCTATGGAAACTATTTTCTTCTTGAAAACCCATGAGTTGGTATAGCCTTTATCTTGAAAAAATTATAAGAGTGAATAAATGTAAAGCTATATTGCGTATGAGAAAAATGTTGGTGTAATCGCATGTTAATATAGCTTGTACCTTGTGCTGAAAAGATTGTGGTATGAGTTAGTCCACCATGTTATACGGTATTAACATGAGCCCATAACTTATACCATAAGATTCCGTCATTCCGTTAATTAACCTGAGCCCATAAATTCAATTTGGTGCGTGTCTTCCTTAGACAAGACACTGTACGTCTTCCTACGGCTCATCAGATTCTACGAGTCTTCCTTCCTCCACCTCCATCAATCTTACATCTTTCGCTAGACCTCCCAAAATGTTAGACTGTTTTTCATCTTTTATGTAGCGTCATTTATTTTCTATTCATTGTTAAATGTTTACCCTACATAAAGAGACACCCCTGAATGGAGTGGTTGAATCTTGAAAACCCTCGAATGGTTTATCAGGATGGTTGTTGATGGCGCAGAATGGCGTGTTCGCCATGCGCCATGAGGCGCACATATCCCCCCTGCGCCATGAAAAGTGACCGTGGCACTACATATACAAGTGGTGACGCCATTTGGGCGCCATCGCCATTTGTACGTCACCGCCATGGCGATGGGCCATCTTATTTAACGAAATAGAAGTACAGGCTCGCGAGTCCAGGGAAAGTAGAAAGAGAATTCCGACGATGAGTGTAGACAAAAACTGTCCGAAACATCTGGAATCCATGGGAAACGTTCAAAAATTTTTTGAACCCGGAAGGCAAACCACCAAAATCATCCCAAAAAAATAGTTACTACGGTTGTTACTTTTTTGCATAAAATGAGTTTCATTTTTAACCATCCAAACCAAATGTTGTTATTTATTTATGCAAATAAGTCATGTTTTAATCATATTTGTTCTCACATCGAATCTGAGACCAATCCTTATCCTATGAACTTTTCCCCATTGTCTGGATACCCCACTGATGGTAATAAGGACAGTCAAAGTCTCCAACACATTAAGAATAGCTTTATTGGCGATCCTTAAATCATCTAGTGTATAGTCTTAAGCTGTGACTTGAATTTGTTGCTTACATTAGGTATGTGAAATATATGTGTATTATACGACATATGCCACATGTTATGTTGTTTTTGTTGCTCCCCTGTATTCCGCCTTTTCCCAATGAATTATACAATAACCCTTTGCTCTTCTTGTCCATCCAGTCCTGTTACATTTTCTTTCAAAACATCAACTAACATTAATATTTTAGTAGTTTGAATAATAATTATTTAGTGTCACCCTTTGCAGATGCCCTATTTACTATTGACCAACACATTGAGGTTTCAGAGTACATGCAAAAAGTGGGTTCAGAGCAGCATGTTTGTGTGTACATTGTTTTTGGTCCAATGTAAGTTTTATTTTTTATTGAAAAGTTTTTCTGTCTTTTCTACTCCCCATCCATTGTGTCGGGAAGCATGTAACATAATAAGGTGTTGAACTGCGATAGGTGAATTGTTTAGAAAGAAGACATGAATTATTGCCTGAGCATCCATTTGCATGTGTGTGGTGATAGGTGTGGCAGAAGGGCTGGCCGATGAGCAGCTGTGAAGGGCTGCTTGTGTAATGAGCACGGTGACTGCGTTTGGGGATCTGGGCGATATAGTGAGCTGTCCAAAGTCTTGACAGTGAGCTGCCTGGGACTAGGGTAGGTGAGTGGAGCGCAAGGGGGTAAATTTTATATGTGCATGTCAAAGTTTATTTGAGAAAAGATACTTCTCAGTTCTGACTTTTTTTAGGTAAATAAAAAAAATTGAACAATGTGTAGCAACAACAACAAAAACCAAGAGTAGCTAACATTCAGCACAAACCATGATTCTAATGGAAGAAATCTTTAATGTCAACCATGCATGCTCAATTTGATGATATTTGCAGGTTTGATATAAGATTTGAGACACCAAAGGCGGCAGAGCCACCGACAAGAGAAAAAAAAGCTACCAGCACCTGGATACCAATCTGCTAAGGGTAATCCTCAGGCACAAAATACACACAAACAGGACCTAAGACTAGCAATCCTGTGCTAAGGCTGAAGAGGCCTGAAGGTGTTCGCGGGTCAGTGGCTGCTGATAGAACTCCCAGCTCTTCTGCTTAGATAGCAGGCCAAGTCTCTCAATTGTTGACAGCGTAATCTGAACCTCTCAGCTACCGATAATACCCCTGCTTTCTCTGCCTTGGTTAGTAGCCTCAGTTGCTCTACCCTTGCAGTAGTTTCACTGGTGCTACTGCTGCTTTTGAGTTCCTCACCTTTTATGCTTTCTTTTTTGTGCCAATAGCAATCGAAGCTGGAAGGATTGGCTTCTGGGTAGAAAAGCAAGTTTTTGGCATGGCCATGCAGTCCATCATCTATCGCTGCACTATTTGGTTGGTGCTGCACTTGCCTTTATTAATAATTTTAAGCTAACCCATTTTGAGTTCTGTCTGTTAAAATAATCTCTATATTCAATCTCCCTAACTTAGCAACTTTCATGACTTTAATGTACGTTGCTTTACTTTAAAGTTGTGTATCATGTCTTTACAAGTACATTGTATGCCTTAAATGCTTCAAAGTTGAAATTTTCAACAAATTCTCAATCATTATTCTAGCATTTTTACATTTAAACTCTCCAATAGGTTATGAAACCAGTGGCTAACCACTAATTGAGCATTATAGGCTTTGCCCCAGTCTATATATAAAGCAATGCCATGTATGCAACTGAACGTGGATGTATAACTAATTCTTTCTATAAGCTAGCTCTACTCAAGCGTGTAAGTTACAATTCTGTTTGATGAAAGTTCTACCATTTGGTCAAGGGCATAATGGTCAAGATATGCGTGTGAATCTATACTTGTCTATTTATTTACTCATGGTTGATGAATCGAGTAAAAAAGTCTTAAGGTAACAAAGCTTATGTCTATGGGTATGACTGTATGAGGTGTTCGCGTCATGTATCATATGAACCTTCTGAAGTACAAGAACATGATACTCAGCTTGGTACATACAGTGTAAGCCTCGATATTGATCACATGCACCAATCATCATTTTTCAAAAGTCTTGTATAACACAATATTTACAAGTGAACTAAATACAATAATCTGATTTTGTAATCAATCAAGAGAGAAATTAATATCTAGTGACACATCAACTGATTATTTTTGAGAAATTAATATCCGTTAAAATTCTCCCCACTTACATTTTTGGGACGTCCAAAAAAATTCTTTCTATTTTTCTTTCTGGAAAGTTTTGTATAACTAACATTCATTTACCTTTTTCTTATTCAACAATAATCAAACATTTTCACTTTACTCTCACTTGTTTAAACTGTGATCCAAATTAAACCAGTAAGTATTTTATGTGATGGAAGTAAGTTGATATGATACAGTTTCAATTGGAAAGAATAGAAGAATTGATTCCGTACGGAGTCCCATGTTATGTAGGTCTGAGCTTATGGGCGGTAATCGAACATATTGACAAAATAACGGTAAATCTCGATCTATTTGGTGTGAACTGTCTATAAACCTTCTCCTCTAATCTCACTACAAGGTGATTAATTGAGACAATCGATTTAACTTCACTTCTCAAGAATCATTGATATATAATACATTGATGTGACATTTCTCATACTTGAAAAGAGACCTACATATAATACACGATCAAAGTGTGAATATCGTCTCCAAGGGAATGAAAAATGAGAATCGAGTACTGAACTATTATCAACGATTTCATAAAACTAGTTTAAATTGCATTTTAGTCACTTGAGTCATATATTAAATGATCGAGTATAACAATCATAAATATTTTATTTTATCATCTAGTAATATTCTCATGGAGGAGTGGATCAATTCAATGAGAAAATTAAAATAGAAGATGTGCTAAGATCGAGAGGAACGTTACATCTCATACACTTATAGAATCCTTATATATTTTTATTATTATATTGGTAAATATATTTTCCGCTAACATGTGAGTATATTAATGACTGAAACCTTAACATGAGAAAGTTGATCAATAGAAAGACATGTGGATGCACATTAATAGATATTATTAAGCTTAATTGAACATCCTTAAACAACCTTGTATAAAAAGGGAAAAAATAAAGGAATTAAATAAACAAAATAAACGTGCCAAAAGAACAGTTGTATTCCCAAAACTCTTTTAAGCAGTCAATCTATGTATGCTTAATTACCCCAAATGCTTCGAGCTCGCTAAACCTTTTGAAAATTTGAAGAGTGATTTCTTGTTTCATATCTCAATTTATGTAGGCTAATTATCGAATTTCATTAATTTAGGGCATGCAGAAGTTCATATACAAAAATTAAAAATGTGAAGGACGGACTCATGGAAGGAGTATTTGGTAAATATGAACCAATATAGTAGTAGTTTTTATGTTTTGTAACTCAAAAGAATGTTTGTATGTTTAGTAATATTACCTCATTGATTTCCCTTCAATAGTTCTATCCCTTTGAGCGAGTCAATAATATATTCCAACACATCTCTTCTATTAAAAACTAAAAATTGATCAAATGATCATAAATCTTTCACCCAATGACCCAACCAATACTACACTTCTCCCACTTTTTTATAACTCCAATAAAATAAGTAGAACTAATATTGTTCAAAAATGATGTTTGTACTCACTCTTACACACACTTTTGTATCCACTCATGTTTATGAAAGTTTTTTTTGTCTGTGAACATTGTACAAACAAAACTTCACAAACGTGGTAAGTATAAGATGGATATAAGGATAAGCATATCCTTATATCATAGCATTTTAAAGGAAATGTTACCCTAGATGACCAAATAAATAGCTGTGTACACAAGTGTTTTTATTAGGAAGGTTGACAACTCTCTCTACCTTTAACCGTTTGGTGCGTAAGTTCTTAGTAAAGAAGGGGCGGGGCATGAGAATCCGCAACGCCTTTGTCTTCTCTATTCACGCGTAATCGTAAAAGGTCTTCTAAGGACGAAAAGGTCATTTCCCTACTTCTACGCGTCTATATATAAAGAACTTAAATCTGACACTCTTCTTGGTAGACTAGACGACTGAAGCAACGGTGCTCGTGCATCGCCGCCTTTCTTCGTCCCTACCGAGTAGTATCCGTCTCCGGCGACGGCGAATCCGCGCTTAACGTGGGCGATATCCTTGAGAAACAAGAAAGCGTAAGTTTCTAGGCTCATTGCTTTGATTTCCGTGAATTAGTCCTTTCTGTGTGTTTTGGTAAAACAGTGGTACATAAGTACATTTACTGTTTCAGAGAAATTTGAGTACGATATGTCGGCTTTTGCAGGTTCTGATTTTTGAGCTAAAAAAGAAGGAGAAAAGAAAGCGGAGGAGGCTTTTTCTGTGAATCGGAATCTGGGAATCTGGAAATGGGAGTGAAAGTAGCGGCGGCGTGTTTGCATTGGTCGCAATCTTCAGTTCCACATCCGCCATCGCCTCCTCATCATCATCCTCAAACCATCGCCTCCTCGGTTTCGTCTTTTTCAAAACGACGCAGATTCGCCGGAAGTGAACGATCTGTCGTTTGCCGGTTCGTCCACAAGCTGAACCGGCCGGCTACGCTTGGAACCCAACCAGCAAAGCTCCCCAGGTCCCGATCCTGCGAGCTCCTGAACCTGAACCCCCCTGCACAACCGACGATGAGACGGGCTTGTAGTGCCTATCTAGATTCCTTCTCTGACGAGGGATTTTCTAAGAGAACTGAAGATTTGGATTTAACTTTCCATCTCTCAGATGAGGAAGAAGAAACAGAAATCTCGAGGTCTAATGAATCTGATGAAGTAACCTGCCGGAGCTCTACGGCGCGAGATAATCGGAGAGTTTTTGATCGCTTGGAGCCTCCAGATTGGATCCATAGAGTAGGGATGGTTCCGACCGGTATAGATCGTGGGGCAAATAGTTTCGGCATCCCTCTGTCTTTGCGGATTATGGAGAGAAAAATGCAATGGCGAGACGGGTTCAGAGATGCAGGGGAGTTGCTGACATGTTCTTCGATGAAAATGGCCTTTTCTAACATGGTGTTCATAATCCAGGAACTCCATCGCCACACTTTCAAGATGAGAGAGATGTTGTTCTATGAAGATTTAGAGGGTATAATTGGGAGAGTGCAGAGAGATATGCAAGCATCTTTCGTGTGGCTATTCCAGCAAGTCTTCTCACAGACTCCAACGTTAATGGTCTATGTGATGATACTTCTTGCCAATTTCAGTGTCCATTCTTTAGCTACAAGTTCTGCTTTTGCTTCTACCCCTCCATGTGACACTGAAGAGGTCTCTGTGGTTGAAGGTCATCACAGCCATATAAATCAGAAATTTGATTTTTCAACCTTTTCAGCATCCTCTTCTTTTAACGGGAAGAGCATGTCGATTGGCGGAAACAGTGGCGGAGGCGGCAAATTCAGGCCAGTTGCTGGTGGGACCGATGGTGATGGGAGGAGGTTTGATGGTCTAGCCATTGCAACTGATGGAGTGTCTTCTTCAGCTACTACTGAAGAACAAACAGTTTCTTCTGATAAGGTTTCCAGTGAAGAAGAGTTGTTGTGGAAGTCTATTTGCGATGAGGCTTCAAGATTGCAATCTGAGTCACGAGATCCATCTTTGGATCGTGATACCATTATGGATTTCGTTTCCCCCGTAACCGTAATAGGGAAGATGGAGTCTTGTGATAATGCAGATTATTTTCGAACGGAGTTGTTTTACCAAACAGAACTTGCCCAAGAGCCCAAGAATACCCTTTTGCTCACCAATTATGCTCAGTTTCTTTACATGGTTGTTCAAGACTATGACAGGTACATCCATCCTTCATTTCTTTTATGTTAGAAATAATGATAAATTCTTGACACTTAAAATTAATGGCCAGGGATGTAAGTTTTAATATGCAATGTCCAAGATCAATTTTTTACTGATATTAGTTTCCATATTGGTCCAATTTTACACTAGTTGTACTTTTTACCATGAGTACTTTTAGTAGTATTACAGAGAAAACACCTGTTTTAGACTATGTTAGAGAGGAGAGTTATAATCTAGTGAGATGGCTACTCCTGGTAGGAAGGTTCAAGTGTTTTTGGTTGGAAAAGATGGAATACTGATGTGTGATTGGTAACAGAGCTGAGGAATACTTCAAGAAAGCAACAGAGGTGGAGCCAAAGGATGGAGAGGCATTAAACAAATACGCGACGTTTCTTTGGCAAGCGAAGAATGAACTTTGGGGAGCAGAAGAGGCCTACCAAGCAGCCATAGACGCGGAGCCTGCGAATTCCTTCTATGCTGCAAGTTATGCGCATTTTCTATGGAATACTGGCGGAGACGACACTTGCTATCCTCTGGAAGATGACGATCCAGCCCAATATGATGATATTTGAAAGGAAATGGAAAAAGAATGGAAAGAATGCTGAAAAAGAAAAAAACAAGAACAGAAGAGAACAAGAGTGAAGGAAAGTAATGGGTTAGTGCTCTTATTGGAAATCTTGCTGACAGATGAGATAGGGTGGTGGACGGGTAGAATCATGGGTTCTCAAATGAAGCTCAAAGCATAGACAACCAGTAATGGTCTCCATACTGGTCCAGAAACTAGATGGAGTTGCAGATAAGAGGATGGGGATGGCTCTGCTCAGTTCTTCTGTTCTTTTTTTACTAAAATTTTCAAGCTATGCACAGTTGGTTCAAGTTTTAGATATGTTGGTTGTTATAGAATGGCATTTGCATATTGTAATTAAACGTCCTGTTAATATCATAAATGCCCAAACTTTACCTCAATTACTTTCGTTTAAAGTTTTATTACTGTGTAAAAGGTGTCGTAATTTAACAGCAACGGAGCACTATTGCATCACAGTGCTATAGATGGTGACAAAAACGATCACCTTATCTTGGCAATGTCATCATCATCATCCGTCCATTAGCTAGCTTCGCATTTTTCGCTGGGTGGAACTCACGTTATCTCTTTGTCTTCACTCTCTTATCAAACACCCATCGCAAACATGCTTTTCCGGTGAATGAATTGGTCCTTATGATTACCGACTTGTTTACTGTGGCACTCATTTTAAATCACATCAATTACTTAAATAGTGCGAGTGTATAAACTCCTTTGAAAGGGTAAGTAATAAAATTCCCATACAATTTCTTAATAAAAGCAAAAGTTGGTAAAATCTAATGGGATGAAATAAGTATTACAGAGTATGTAGTATAAAGTTTGTATAATACTCCGTACTACATATCAAGCTAAAACGGATCATGGTTTAAACATTTTAGTCCAACTAGTTAAGAATAAGACATTAGACGGATTTAGACCAAACCAATCTAATACTATGTATATATCAAATCAAACTAACCGGGTATTATCAAATCAAAATATTTGATGATATTATGCTTTATTTCGTCTATTTCAAGCGTTTTATAGTTCGTTAGAAAGACCGTTTTGTGTTTTAAAACTAATGTTCATCACATATTCGATTTCCAATATATTAAAGAATCGGTATAGTTAACCTGAAATTCATAACATATTCGATTTCACTCCGAAATTGGGGCAAAACTGTCTCGGGTCCACCCATACACATTCTATAAACCACGAATTATAAAGAATGTGTAGAACAAATGAGCAGGCATTATTTCATAAGAAAAGATGAATTGATTTGAAAGAAACTAGCTACACCAATGGAGAAAAAAATGAATTGATGGAGACTAGGCAGATATTTTTTATAGGCAAGACTTGACGGGTCGATTCAGAAAAATAATACTGTAGTAGTCCTTATTATCTTAGCACTTACTATGTGGGAAGTACTTTGTGGGGAGGAGGGACTTAGGGAGTGACACGTGAAAAACAGTACTCTAGAGAATGAGTGCTATCCCTTTCAGACTTTTCCCATTTTAGCACAAACCATGCGCATTTACATTTCTTTCATTCATGTTTGGGTAAATAAACTTAAGCCCAAAAAAATAGAGCACGGGGATGAGATATTGTCATTCTTATCATCCTATGGCTTGTGGTTCAAGTCCATGTCAAGGAGAAAATGGCAATCCAAACACGTGTATCATTTAGAAGTAACATTTTAACAACTCCTAACCCCCACCGCCCTAAGGCCGTGTAGGCGTCAACTGAGCGTTACATCTAAACAGATTATATACCTCGATCGGTATACATGTAACGCCGTTGAATGATTTAAATCATACAGAGTATGACATTGCACAGTATGTAGTCTGGTTTTAGTTGTACGTTTCAATTCATTGAATCAACGTTGACGCTCAGACAGAATAAAAGATCATTTTAGTTGTACGTTTCAATTCATTGATTTTAGTTGTACATTTCAATTCATTGAATTAACAATGATGCTACAGGTGCAAATAAGATCAATAAATTATTAATGTATGATGAAAATGAGTCGGGGGTAGGTCGAGCAGACGAGCATTACATCTAAAGACGTATGATCATAACTCTCCATTCGATTACCTAAACGTCGTTGAATAAGTAATATCATATGATATTAAAAATCGAGTACACTGGTTTTAGTTGTATGTTTCAATTCAAATTAACACTTACTCTACAACTCAAAATAAGATGATAATAGTGTATGATAAAAATGAATTGAATCAGTTTACCTTTATTGCCTCTTGATGGTCATTAGATCTCAGTTTTGAATATGTTGGTTGAGGTTGGGAATATAGTCTTTAATCTATTACATAGTAGTAACATTTTAACAACTCGTAACCCCCACCGCCCCAAGGTCGTGTAGGCATCAACCGAGCGTTACATCTAAACAGATTATATTCCTCCATCAGTATACGTGTAAGGCCGTTGAACGAGTTAAATCATACAGAGTATGACATTACACATTAGGTAGTCTCGTTTTAGTTGTACGTTTCAATTCATTGAATCAGCGCTGATGCTCAGACAGAAAAAAGACCAGTAAGTTAATAATGTGTGATGAAAACAAGTCCAACGTAAGACAAGCGTTACATTTAAAAATGTACGATTATATCCCTGCATCAATATACCTAAAATGCGGTTAAATGAGTTAAATAATATGATTTTATACATCGGGTACTCCGATTTTACTTGTACGTTTTAATTCATTGAATTACTCTCTCCGGTCCCTATTAAAGTTCCCAGTTTGACTTCACACAGATTAAGAAAATAAATTTGACTTTACTGTGAAATGCACTGTTTGGCACTGTTTGGACACTATTTGGCACTGTTTGACACTGTTTTGCATTGTTTTGTTTCCTACAATAGAAGTGTGAACTTAAATAAGAGACATCCCAAAAGGAGAGTGAGAACTTTAATAGGGACCGGAGAGAGTAACAATGATGCTAGAGTTGCAAATAAGACCAGTAAATTATTAATGTATGATGAAAATGAGGCAGGGGTAGGTCGAGCATTACATCTAAAGACGTATGATCATAACTGTCCATCAGTTTACCTAAACGTCGTTAAATGAGTAAAATCATTCTACGTCTGATATTAAAATCGAAATCGAGTACTTAGTTGAAAATGAGATGATATTAGTCTATGACAAAAATGAGTCAGTTTACCTTTATTGCCTCTTGATGGACATTACATCTCACTTTTGGTTGAGGTTGGGAATATAGTCTTTTACTCCCTCCGTTCCCAAAAATACTTCTCACTTTCCTTTTTGGGCTGTTCCCAAAAATACTTCCCACTTTCCCATTTTGGACAATTTGTGTGGCTCACATTCATTTTACCTTTTTTCTTACACAATCACAACCATATATTTTCACTTTATTCCACTTTCTTAATAAGCGTGCCAAGTCAAACCGGGAAGAATTTTTAGGAACGGAGGGAGTACTATATTCTTAATCTCACATACATAGTAGTTGGAGTAACAAACATACAACTCTATGATAGCTACGTCAATTAGCTACACAATTTATTTACATTAATACCTGTTATTATTTTTTAAGAATGTGTTAGGAAAGAGAAACCATGTGCTTGATTATATTATTACAATAATCTATAGATTAACTCCTCAAAACTAAATCCGTGGTTCCTGTACTTATCTAAACTTGTTAATTATTTTTCGCGGCATGTGAGAGCAGTAAAACTTACCTAAAAGAGATGTTAGGTTTAGGAATAATTATCTTTCCATAAGTGGTAATCGAAACGTGTCGGTCACCAGATATCAGACCACAAGTGTACCAATAAATAAAAAAGAATTACTTGGAATGCATATTATATGGTAGAAATTAAAGTAAGATTGCCACTTTTGGAATATAGAAATTTCAATCATCCAATGTGAAATGCTTTCTCACTTGAAAAGTGATGAACCGTGGTGAATTATTATTAAATGAGCTAGTAGTTACGCCATTATGATGATTTTTACTAATGCTAAAATAAGTGTCACATCTCCTTTTATGAAAATAAATGTGTAGTTTGCAAGATTTCACTTAATTATACTCAAATCTCAATAACAGATTTTACTTTTATAATTACTTTATTAATTATTGTGTCAAGTCAAATAAGTTGGATACATAAAATGGGACGAAGGTAGTAGCTAGTATCGATAACAATATATTGCTATAGCACAACTATTGGCACAATCATATCACAAAACCGCACTGGTACGATAAAGTAGGGGTGGATAATTCGGTATACGTTTCGGTTTTGATCGATTTTGATTCTGTTTCGGTTTATTCGATTTGGGAGATACCATATCAAATTAAAACTATTTTTGTTTCGATTTGGTTTATTGGTTCGGTTTCAAGTTAGGTTTACCAAAGTGAAAATTATTAGATTCAATTTAGTTCAATTTGATTCGGTTTCATATGCTTATTGTTTTAATTGATCAACCTCTATATTTTAGCATTAGAAAATAAAAATATTAATCCATCTTAACTTCTTGTATTTATTATTTAAATAAAATGTAAGGGAAAATAAAAGATAAAAAAATACAAGTTTACACATAATTTATCTTACTTAAAATGGTGACACAAAAACGTCTAACATCTTTTCAACCGCTAGAAAAAGTTTACTTCTAACTACAAATAAGTTTAAAGTAGATTAACATTTATAATATCACATAAAATATTCAATGAAAACTAAATGAGTCGGCGGTAAGGTTGTAAAATTTACAGTTTTATTCAAATGAATCATGAAAAATTTATAGTGTACTCTAGTTTAGCTAACTAATATAAATGGAATTTGCTACTATCATCGTCAAACATCTTTTCATATAGGTAGAGTATAAAATACCACAAATGCAAGTATGTTTTACGATGTGTTAGCTAACTTTGTCATACTTAATGTCTGAAATGTGTAAAAATTAAAATGATATATACATAGTATATGCTAAAGATGTATTTTTCATATATAAATTATTTAGTTACATCCTAAAGATGAAGAGCGAAGACAAATACAAAATATTTTTATAAATATTAATACAAGTTGTTCGGTGTTCGATTCGGTTTACGGTTTTGCGGTTTAAAACCTAACCGAACCAAATCAAACTAAACCAAACCATTCAGTTTGAATAAATTGTTATGATCCAGTTTGATTTGGTTAAATAAACCCAAACCAAATCAAAGTATCAATTTTCGGTTTGATTTGGTTTGATTCAGTTAAACCAAACCGTTTTTCCCATCGATGAAAAGTTTGAACAAATAACTAAGAATAAAAACCTGTAGCGGTTGTGTGGAAGTCACAAATCTTGTATGTCAAACTAAGCCTCATGTGTATACGAGTATAAGGTCTATCACAACGAGAACCGATTGAGTCACGGTGATTTACCATTTGTACAGACTACCGCGTCAGGACACGGGAGTGGCTCTTGGAGTTTGGGGATTCAAGTATTTGGACAAAATTTTTCCATTAAAAAAGTTGGCATAAGGGACTTCTTTGAATTTTGTAGTAAAGCAACTACACTTTAACTGTTTAATAGAGTACACTATGCTGCTACGGTCATCAAATTATTGTCATCTCTGTAATTTTGGAAAAATTTAATCCATACCGCTCTAGTATAAAAAAACCTCCTACATTTTATAAAATATACAGTGAATATATAACCTTATCTTAAATTGGAGATGCTATACGATTGTTCCATAAGGTGGAATCTCCCACCTCAGGAGTCCCCCACCCCGACCCGACAGGATGGTGGGGAAGTTAGTCACGGTGACTCAGTCAGCAGAATGACAGTAGATCCATACACCCGTGCGCACCAGAGGCCCAGTCTTATTTCAGGTTCTGTGACCTCCACCCGGTCGCTGCGGGGGTTCGAACCTTGGTCCATTGTTCCAAATCTCCCACCACTCGACCAACTGAGCTACCCGTGCGCGGAGATGCTCTACTATATACCCTCAAATTCTATCCTTTCTTTATCTTAAACAATCATATAGCTCTTTTACAGCTCAACGCTAAATAAATCATACGGAGTATATTTTGAAAAATAAATCAATATAGAGATTAGTACAGAAACCCCCATTAAATTCTCAAAATGACAATCTATTTGGAAACAAAATATACATTGAATGATGTACGGTGAGTGTCGTATGTATTGACAAAAAAGATACAACACGTCTCTCCCTTTTATTAAGCATTTAATCAACTTTCAAGGACAATAGATTAGCAGCCGGGGTACATACTACTTGACTCAATTAATTAATTGATTGATGATTAAAGAACATAAATATGATTAGCGATCAGGAACTCTCCTAATGGTGGGAAATTACGCACCCAAAAAGGCAATAATGCAGATTGGAGGGCACCCATCATTCAGGAAACAGTCCTTTTCTTTCTGCTAGTACGTGGCAAAATATTTACTTTGTTCCAAAAGAAGGAGCCCCACGTCTCCAACCCGACATAATTTTTAAAAGGATGTAAGTCACGGTGCCTTAGTCATACGTATCAGAGATTCAGTCCAACACGCAAGAGTTGTAACCTCAACATGGTCACTGCGAGTTTCGAATCTTGATCATTGTTCCAAATTTTCCAATACGGAAGAGCTACCTGTGCGAGAATTACTTTGTTTCAAAAGATGGAATCTCCCACCCCTTATTTTGAATGATAGGGCACTAGAAATTGTCTCTACCTTTGTAGGGGTTAAGCGTCCTTATTTGGTCCGGCCACGTCCGAATAATATTTTCCAATGTTCAAGGGATTGATCGAACCTCAAAGGACATTAATGCATGCAAATACATAAGGGTAGAGCCCATGTGTAAGATCTTGAGAGGCTGAGAGCATCTTCTGTGGGCTCCATCATAATTGATACTCCAAGTACTATTACAATAACTCACATGTGTAGAGTTTTTTATTTTATATTAGAGCAACAAATATTTGAACGGTCATTATTTAGCCTTATATTTTGAATATGTTTCATTGATGAAATAAAAAGTTATATGAAAATTGATGAAATAGTACTCTTCCATCTATTTGGTCACAAAAGTAGTCATTTTGACCTAATTTATTTTTGATTTTTACACATTTAAAGTTTTAAACACATGAAATAAAAAATTGCTTATTTTGTAAAAAAGTTGATTGATCATTTTCATCATTTTCATTTAACCCAGTGCCGCAAAGGCTCCCACCTACGATTGAGTAAGAGAGTCGGATGTACGCAGTCTTACCCCTGTACTAAAGCACAGAGAGACGGTTTTCGCATAACCCATAGTGAAAATCACGTCCAAAATTGCATGGACTGACTGCTGCTTCATAACAAAAAACGCAGACACTTTAGTGAGTCATTTTGCTTTATTCCACCATAATCTCAAGCCAAAAAATAATGAATCTTTGACTCCAATGCGAATTATGGAAAAAAATGTTTTTACAGGCCCATTGATGAAGTTGATAAATCGAAAATAAACGTTTCTTACAGGTCGATTGATGAAGTTGATAAATCGAAATTTAATTGTATGAAATTTATTATATGAGTGCCTTAATATACACAAAATTTAATGTTACAAATGCAAAGATCAAAGCAACAAGAGTTCTACAAAATCTTAAATATGTTTTTTAAACATATCAAAATTTAGCACTTATATAATACAAAAACTTAAGATCTATCTAACCAAATCAGACACAAAAATTTAGTCCAACTAAAAACATATTCTTACCCTGAATATTTTTATTCGTTCATGGTGATCTGTTGCACGCCTGCACATATGATCTCACATACATCTTAGTTTACTTAATTTTTTAAATAACTTGCAATTTTTCCTTCCCGGATTTTGTTTATGATCTCGACCAATATAAACCACAATTATTTTTATATTGTTTAGAATTAAATTAGGGAGTACTTGCTTGAGTTGTGTCAGAAATAGAGTGAGAATTTAAGATATACTCCATCTGTCCCGTTGGAATGTTCCCGGTTTGACCTACACACATATTAAGAAAATAAACTTACCAGAGGGTAAATTTTACTATTTTGATATTGTTTCGACACTGTTTGACACTGTTTCAACACTATTTGATACTGTTTTGCACTATTTGACCCCATTTTAATGTAAAATAACTTTTCATTTAGGGAAATGAGAACTTTCCAACGGGACATCCAAAAAAGGAAAGCAGGAACATTCCAAAGGGAGTACTAGTATATAATCCGTACCTTTTGTGTTTCGATTGTAGACCGGTTGTTTTCAAAAATCCGGAGTATTTTTTAAGCAATTATGAAAAGCATATGGTAGTAATTTTTTTCAACCTTTTACTTAATAAGCCTAAATGAGATTTTAACTTTCTTGTTTTGGATTATAATAAGTTAAAATTTCCAGAACAAATACGTTTCCATTTTATTGGGGAATAAATTTGCCCATTCCCACCATTTTCATTAAAACTATGGGCCCTGAGAAGCTTGTATCAGAGAAAATGAGAAGTTTATTACCCCGTAGAAGAGATGGAACTTGTAACAAAGAAAATGAACAGTTTATTACTCCGTAGAAGTAAATGAGTGCACTAATATAAAAGTCCATTTCAAGGTTCAAAAATCAATTCACTTATTCGCTTACTCCCTTCCTCTTTTAAAATTTTGTCAACTTTCCCGTTTTAGATGTCCCACTAACTTTATTAATCCACGTGCCAGTCAAATTTGGCAAAGTTTTAAGGGACAGAGATAGTATAAAAGAATACTCCGCATCAACAAAATAGATGAAGAGGATGTAATTTGACCAGAGAAAAAAAAACTCTCTTCTTGTTGATTTACTTCATTGTGTAATATTATAATGAGTACACATACCGATGGGCGTAACTCAACTGATAGCAAGAGAGTGTCACAAGGAATAGGTCCCGAGTTCGAATCCCGACAATTGCGATGAAAGGTAACTATGTTAAAAATGCATATGACCTTTGCAAGTACCGAGAACAGAGCCACACTCTATATCTATCATATTGAGATTATAGTCCAATTTACATCCTCCCAACGTACCGTCCGGTCGGGGTTGGAGGACCCTCAGGGATGGGATGTCATCCTTTTTTTTATAATTGCACAATACTAAATAGTGCACACCATATTAATAAGGAAAAATTGAAAATAATAATCCCAACTATTGCCGGTCCGCTAACAATAATCCCAACTATTGATTATTTTTGTATAATCCCACCTATATGGATCGTCCGCCAATAATGGGCCATGACCGCATATTACTTGCTCTAACAAGTGAATTTTTAATAGAAATTAAGCGTAAAAATTAAAATTTGGGATTATTTATAGAGATTAACTGCTATATCTCTTTAGAAACTATATGAATTTATTTACAGTCGGTCACATCGAACCATTATTGACGAAAGATCCCTAAAGTTGGAATGATTATGAAATAATCGATAGTTGAGATTATTATGAGCGGACCGCCAATAGTTGGGATTATTAGAATCAATTTTTCCTATTAATAAAGACATTCAGTAAAAAAAGTCATTTGAGATAATTAACAAAAAACTCAAATTCTATTTTCGTGAAAGTTAAAGCAGGAATTTAAGATGAAGCCTTTCTTCAAAATTCAAAAAGGAATTTGAGTTATAATTTGCATCTAACTCAAATTCAAAAGTTAGATGCAAATTATTACAACCATCTAGGCATGGACGGTTCCGGTTCGGGCCCGGGCTCGGCCGGACCTCGGTTCAGAAAGGGGAGGCCCGGAACCAGCCCGGGTAACCCCCGAGTCCGGGCCGGGCCGGGCCGGGCTTCGATTCTATTTTTTTTTTTTTGGCTTTTCCTAGTTAACCCCCAACCCTCCCCCTCACCGGCTCACCCCCAAACCAACTCTAACCACCTCAAGTGACCCATCCATTAAAATTTTACCCAGTTTAACTAGCACGAGAAATAATAACTTAAAAAATGTGTATTTAAAATTCATGCAAAAGTGATCGATTAAAAAAGTACAAACTAATTAATTAGTTAAAAGGAAATAGTATGTCTCCCATTCAAAACTTTCTGATGAAAACGGATGATTATGCATTATGATTGATATAGAAAAAAAAAATTAATTCATTCGAAATTGAAAGAAATTTTGAAATATCCTAAAAAATGTTAGGAAGAAAAATAGTCGTATTAGATCCAAGGGAGAAAAGAAAACCAAGTAATCAGTCCATGAGGTCCATCTGTGTGTCGCATCATGTGCTTATCTGACACAATTGACGAGTTCACATTTATTGGAGGACAAAATAGTCAAACATGTAAGATCATAAACATAAGGTATACCGAGTATTTTATATTGACAAAGTGTAACATAATGTGTACATAGAACATATACTGTTTTCGTCCCGCTAAGAACGTCCCATTTTACTTTTTCGAAAAACTCCACTAAAATTGTCTCATAACAAATTTAGTAAAATTTGTGTGGCTCTAAATCATTTTTACTTTATTCTTACTTTATCAATTTAATATCAACCACACAAATCCACTTTTCTTAATAATCATGACACCTTCTCTTGTTCCAATCTTAGTGGGACGAAGGTAGTAACACATTTATATTAAGCCAAAAAAGAATGAACTAAATTATGATTAGTAGCAAACAATCCAAACCATTTTCATATTTATGTGCCGGAGAAGTTCATAAGTTAAATCATACAGCACAAAAATATGCCGAAAAGGTACCAATCAACAGCTTTGTACCATCTAACATTCACACTTGAGTTAAGGGGCATGAAATCAATTTGTCAGATGCAGAGCATTTAACTTGGGAACATAATTACAGTCAGCCCCTCAGTGAGTATTTTTTCCCAGTGAAAGGTTGAAACTTTGGCTCTTCTTTCTTTTGCGGTTCTTCTTTAGCAGTTTCTTTCTGCATGCAGTAACACATAAAGATTAATACGAGCAGGTTCATACAGTGCGAAGGCAAAACAAAATATTACTCCCTCCATCCCATTGTGATTGTGCTTATTTTTCTGTCTTGTGCACAAACCTCAATCATATAACTTTTGCTTTTCTTATTCCTCTCATTTGAGTCAGGATATCGGGTAGGCCATAATCTATATTGGCCACTAGTGGTGATAGAGCTAGGGGTATAAACTAAAACAAATACAAATTTCAAATAACTTTATACACAAAATTTTATATATGTATAATCATTGTTTTTTAAATTTGGGTGGGCTGGGCCTAGCTCAGCCCCTACCTACACCCCTTGCCACTAGCCACTAGGTATAAAAATGTTTGCATATGTATTACATATTAATATTAATACTCATTCTCTCACCGGGAGTCTTACCTTCAATTTTATCTAATCGTTGCCAGTTAATCAGTTATCTTCTGTAAAAGTTGAATTTTGAACATGGTTTAATAGCTTAAGTTAATATTTGATGCTAATAAGCAAAAAAAGGACTATGAAATTGTTTTAGACCCAGATCAAAGTGCCTGAGGTTATCATTCCTCTCTAAAAAAACACGCATACACATATCATAGATATCAAAATGGGAACACATAATGCGATGCAAGAAAAAACCTTGGGTGTTTCACGCTGGCGGTTCCCATTCGAGCCAAACACAAGCTTCCCTTGAGATTGACTATTTGTACTTCGAGTGCTTGATGATGCAGGGGAAGAAGTTTTGGTTGCCTCAGTTTTGAGTCCAGACGGGGAAGCGGGTGGTGGGTCATACTTCAAAGATTTTCCATCCAATCGTTTTCCTGCACCCGTAAAAGGGTTGAACTTGGGTATATCATCAACTTGACTCTCTTCACCTGCATTGGTAACAAATGTATGCATGTTAAAACCTGGCTAATCTAATCGAATTGCCCCATATTACCCCCACTTGCCTACGTGGAGGTTATTTAAAGCCTATACCAAACAAGGTAATCACACGCCTGCATAATAAATACATCCAACAGATCTCACTTGAGACAATAATCTTAGTCCTAGCTACATACTACTAGTCTACTACTACCTCCATCCTAGCTTAAGTTTCTCATTCAAAAATGGCAAGGCTATTTAGACAATATTTAAATAAGGTTATTCGAGTATATTTTGAAAAGATGTTTTGATGGGTATATAATATAATAAGGTCATTAATGAGAACTATGATGTTGTAGGTGTACTGTTTTTAATACTACCTCTGTCCCAAAAAACTTTGTCATCTTTAAACTTTGACAAACTATATATTTTTATTGGAAATTATTTATAATATGAAAATGTTCTTGTTAAAAGTACTTTCATAAAAGCATAAATTTCCATAATATTATACTTCATACTAATCAAATCATGGTCTAAATTTTATGAAATGGCAAAGTTTTTTTAGACGGATGTAGTATTTGACCATTAAGCTGTCATTTAAAAGTGCTAATTAGTTTCTAAAATAGAAATGGGAACCTTCAACTGAGACGTGCAAAAGAGGCAAGTGAAAAACTTAAGCTGGGACGGAGGGAGTGCTATTTAATATTTATAGCTTCTTTATTAAAATATAGAAAATATATAAGTGTGAAACAGCATCCATGGTGTTTTTATTTTGAGGGAAGGTGCATGTATGTACTGCAGAATATACAACCTTCAGCAGGGGCCTTGTTTGGAAGAGAAGAGACAGGTCTTTCAGGTTCCTTATAATCAAGAGGAGGAGCAAAATCAACTTCACAGTCTGTTTCAATGACACTAATAGCGTTAGATGGCTTCGCCTCGATTATATCTATGTAGTACTTTTTATTGTTATAAGCCATCATGATACTATCTCCTGTGGTTAAGCATGAGAAGTTCCTGAGTGTTGTCTCCAAGCTGTAACAAAATGGAAAGGGAAATTACAAATAATTGAACTTCCTCATTCATCCAAATTACGCATGTAAGCAAAAAAAAAGGTTTAGCAAACTCACATGGCTTTTGGGTTGGAAATATCCAGGAAATCTTTTGTGTGGGGTTGCAATTTCACATATGTGCCCTTAGGAAGAGAAACATTCTTCACTCGTACAAAGCTTCCTTCTTGCAACAACAAATTTTCCATCATCTACAAGACCTCAACCTATGAGATTATGTCCGAATAACTGAATCACTAAGACCCTAAAACAAATAACTATTTCTTACCCAATATGGCATATATATCATGCCTTCTTCTGCAATAAACTCCAAAACACCACAATGAGACACCCTCTCAGCCGCAGCATTGTGAAGTTCAAACAGCATCGGGTACTCGATATGTAGAGATGCTGCAATGAGAAAATTCAAGCTAAGACATCAACTAAGCCAAAGAAATATTGCATATAAGAATATAAGATAAAAAAAGGAAGTTTCAAAACTAACCAAGGCGGTCAAGAGCAGATGGAGGCATTATAACTGAAATGGAAATAAAGAAGATATCATTAGCATAATATTTAGTAACATCTATGCATCAATGAGAGGACAAAAATTCTAACTACTTACTTTTGTCTCCATTTTCTATATGAGGCTGCAAAGAGAAAAATATAGAGTCAGTATTGTAGCAAGTACATACAAGATAGCCCAAGTACTAGTGAAGCTTGACAAAAAACAATTATGCATGCTTTCGTTCTTGATTTCATAACTGTAGCGTGCAGTGTGCTTGTGTTTGTGTGCCTGTATCTTCTTCAATTTCACCAAGCCACCAAGGGATCTTGTTGTGTTCAGTAAAGGAATCCAATATAACAACAACAACACAACAACATTACCCCAGTGCCGCAAAGGCTCCCACCTACGGTGTGGTAAGGGGGGTCGGATGTACGCAGCCTTACCCCTGTGCTAAAAAGCACAGAGAGACTGTTTCAGTAAAGGAATCCAAAAAATGCAGTAAAATATATTTCTCCTCATTTCCCATTTTTTTGAGATAATAGTAGAAGAACGAGGAAGCAAATGGTTTTAATATCCAATAAAAATAGAAGAGGAAGAGAATGATGGGATAGATAGAATGGGAACCAACCAACCTTGTCAATAAAAGATGCAGGATAACACCGATACGTTTGCTCGAATGATGTTCCTTGGTAACCATATCCATCGAAAAACTGATTTCAGAAATAGGTTGAGTTAAGATAATGACAAAACAAAATGAGAAAGAAATGCTCGGAGAGCAATAGATGAATATTACACGCATTATAGTATTTATACCATACAACGAGGTAATGATTTAATTTATTGATAAAATACTAATCTGTGTTTAAATTGTGGTTCACCTAAGTTATGGTAAGCTAAAAATACTAATCTGTCTATTGAGAAAATAAATTCACCTGTATGAATATCTTAAGATGGTGATTGGACAATATAGCCCTACCTAGGTTTTGTTGAACCGAGTTTGGGTTAAGGTGAACTGGAATAAAATTGTAGCATAAGACACCCACACCGAATCTTGAGGGGTAATAACAACGGGAGTGAATTGGGGTAAACGATTCACCCACTCAGGTTAATAATATAAATTAAGTCCCTAACGGAGTGAATCAAATATTTTATCTAGATTCATTAAGCTTCATGACAATTCAAATGGGGCATTACCGAATTAGAGGATACTTGAAACCAAATTAATTTTTGCATATATAACAAATAAGCATAGTCAAGAATGAGAACGCAAGCATATATTATCATCTCCTATGTTTCCTATCCACACATACTTTTAATCCGTGGTAAAAAGGCAGAATGTAGTCATTCAAACCACCAAAGTGTCTTACTCTGTTACTCAAATGCTTAAACAGGGCAATGATCATCTCCTAGGCTCAAAATTATTGTTTCCTAAGTACTTTACTCTAGTGAGGGTAGGAAAAAATAAAAAAATCTGCAATATCATTGATTCACCTGAAGTTTTTTTTTTGTAAAACACAACTTTTAGCAAGCAAGATCAAATCATTCCAATAAAGATGATCTGCAAGCTTGCAGTTCATATATCGCAATAGTAGAAAAAGTTCGACATAAAATACATAAACGCTTGAATCCAAACAGTACAAACTTAGCAAAGCCAGATAAAGATTACTTCAAATACACACGGAAACCCAAAGTTGCATACCATATTTACTATCGACGAAGCACTGACAGGCCAAGGCTGAGATGAAATCGGGTAAAGCGCCCTAGAAAGAGACGTGTAGGATACTCCGCGTGGAGTTGGGAGAGAAAGGGGTGAAGCTTTTCAGGCAGAGGCGAGATGCAAGCGGAGAAAGGGCGTCGGCGATCGTCGTTTGAACGGAACCGGAAGCGGTTATGATGGGCTTTTTGGGATTGCTTTCAGAAGAAGGGTGGAGAAGAACAATTGAGTCGAAGAGGGGAAACCGCAGGCCGCAAGTCCGATCAGATCTTTCGATGAATTCTATTGATGCACCTGTACTTAAACACCTCTCTCCCCAAATCCCAATAGTATACTGACTCCCTCCCCGAAGCAATAATAGTTCTTATATCTCCCGTTTTTTACAATTTCTTTTTACTATCTTATCTTATAGGAGTTTAATGTTTAAATTCTCAAAATATGACTAATTCTTCCTATTCTACCATTTCTCTTGTCCTTCTTAATAGGGTTTTTAAAGGAAAATTACCCTAAATAGGAGTAAATGAGGTTTGAAATTCCAAAATAGGACTACTATGTTTTTCTTCCCGAAATAAGAGTTTTTACTACCATGTATAAAAAATATTGCCATAATTAAAAAATACTGTCATTAATTATAATAAATATTGTCATGTTAAATGCAATGTACTGCAACTATTTGGCAACCACGCCTACAAGATGACAGTAAATAATGTCATGTTAGTCTTATTTCAGCAATAAAAATATAGTAGTCCTATTTTTGGAATTTCAAACTCCATTTACTCATATTTTTGGAAAATCTCCCTTTTTAAAATAATCATTATAAAACATAAAAAATTAAAATAAAATAAAAAATAAAAAACGTAAAAAATAAATAAAAAATATACACACCTCAACCACCACCTCATCAGCCACCTTCCAGCACTGCCACCTCTGGTCATCGATAAAGATTGCCAAGTTAGGTAAAAAATTCACCGTGATGACAATTTTGAAAAGAAAGCTGAATGTTTTCAAAGAGTACAAATGCCATCGTTATGACATTTTCAGAAAAATGTGGTATTTTTTTACACAAGATGACATTTTTTCCGATGATCGGAGGTGGTGGTGCTGGACGGTGGAGGATGCAGAGGTAGTGGCCTACATATTTTTTTAATATTTTTTTAGGTATTTTATTTGATTTTTTTTATTTTTTAATGTTTTTTTATTTTATTTTTTTAAAATTTTATTTTTTTTATTTTATTTTTTGCATATATTTTATATTAATTTATAAATAGTTTTACGATTTTTTATGTTTTTATTATAAATAAAACTATGATTTTTGTATTAATAGGTGAATCTATTAGAATTTAGGGAAATTGCCAAAAATAGGAGTAAATGAGATTTGAAATTCCAAAATAGGACTAATATGTTTTTCTTTCCGAAATAGGAGTTCTTATTGTCATGTATGAAACATAATGCCATGATTGAAAGATACTGTCATTAATTATAATAAATATTGTCATGTTAAATGTATTGTACTGTAAATATTTGGCAGTCACGCCTACAAGATGACAATAAGTACTGTCATGTTAATCCAATTTCGGGAATGAAAACATAGTAGTCATATTTTGAAATTTCAAAATCCATTTACTCTTATTTTGTGAAATCTCCCTAGAAATTATAGGTTGGGGGTAGATTAGGAAGAAGAGGCATATATTGCTCCTATTTTGGGAATAAAAAGAGTATAGTCCTAATGTGAAATTTTTGACTACTTTTAGTCTCATTTAGGGCTAATAGCTGAAAAAACAAATCACTTCTTCTCCTCCACCCACCCCCCAAAAAAACAAATCACTATTGTTTCCAAATTTCAAGAAATATATTTACCATTTGACGAACTATATTTTATTTTAGTAAGATTTCAAAATAGAACTATCATGATTATATTTCTTAAATATGAGTATTTACTATCAATATTGAAAAATGTTGTCATATTTAAAGCCAGCTAATGTCAAAACATGACAAGTTACTTATATTTAGGGAATACAAACATGATAGTTCTGTTTTGGAATTTACAAATATTTTTACTCATATTTAGGATAATTTCCCTTTATTTTCCTATTCACAAAAGTCTTAACTAAGCTAAAAAGTGTTGTAATCTATTTGTTCCATAAGAACGCTTAAAAGGAATTCTCACTAACCTGTGAGTTTATAAAATAAGAAAGATGTAAATCATTTTATTTTGATCGAATTGAGTAATAGAATTACATTTCGAGCCTCTTAGAAAACACAACCGAAATTGATGAAATTCTGGTTAAAGTGAATGAATCGACTTTGCCTGTTGAATTATGGAAACATTTTATTAATAATATTTTTATTAATAGAATAATGAAAAAATTATATGAAAATAAGGGAGGATCATAACCCATGTTATGATCCTCCCAGTTTTAGTGAGTCTTGGGTTAGTTTGTGATACTGATAACAGGATGCTTTATGTATTTCAAAGAGAGATTATTGTAACTAGCTAATGGGGGTGTCAGTAGTGTTTATTAATTTTGGGGGAATATGCATGGAAAAAAGCATTGTTAACATATAGCTCTGTCAAGCGGTGGAGCAAGAAAAACGGCTCAGGTGGTCGAAAATCAACTATGTATAAAATGAAAATGGTAGATCGTTTTTAGACAATGTTCGAGTTGAATGTTGCATTTGTAGTTTAGATAAATAGGCACTTGTAGCAATAAGATAGATTGTATTTGCTCTGTTTCTAAATCATGTCACGTAAGTAATGAGTTAATTAAACGTTATTTTTAAAATTTGGTGAAAAAAACAATATTACGCATCACATTTTGCTGATTTTACGTTTAGATAGTGCTAATTTTCCAGAAATCATAACTTTTTACTCATAATGAGTTACGTGGGCCATAATATATCAAATCAAAGATATTTCAGAACTTTATACTCTCAATCATTCAGCGGGGTCGGCTGACCACCCCTTGGCTCCACCCCTGGCTTCGCCCAATGTGGGTGATAATGGAACTAAAACACGAGAATCACTTTGGGAAAAAACGAAACACACAACCCTATTTGAAAAAGTTCTCAAGCACATTTGCATTTTCCTTATTTTATCCAATAACTATTACTCCCTCAATATTGAAATGGTTGCTACACTTTGCTTTTTAGATGTATTTTAATTTTTGTTACAATTTCCGTATTCCATATTTTTTCCTTTAAGAAATTAAATTATCAATATTTTTCTACTTTTTATTTTCTCTTTCTTACTTTTCAAACATCTCTCCTATTTTTACACTATTCGTTACTTTTACTACTTTTCTTTTAAATATTGTGTCAAACCTTATTATAGCAACCATTTCAATATAGAGGGAATATAGAAATAAGTAAAACCATCCAATATGACTCTAAGTTCTAGTTTGGCAAAAAATCGAACTATAAAATATTTCAATTGTAAGTACAATTTTTTAAGAAGACTCTTACATATAATTCAATTGTAAGCTATGTAATTATTTCCTAAGAGTATGTTTGGGAGTTTGAAGGGAAGGGGAGCCAGGGAGGGGAAGGCTTGGAGGTATGTTGTTGGAGAAGAAATGGAGGGGGAGGTGAGAAAGCTCTTCTTCGTATTTGGGAGTAAAAAATTTGAATGAACATAGTTTTTGAAGGAATTATGATTCAAATCAATTTGAGACATGACGAATTCAAATAATTGAATTGATATTCATTTTTAATTGAGCTTAAGTTATCATTTCATTAAGTATCCTTCAAAACCCTCCAAATTGGGGGAACTTAAAAATTGGGTCTTTAGAGGGTTTTAGAGGGTTACAAAAGCTTTTAAAAACCATCCCTTCCAATTTTTAAACTCTGGAGGGATATACCCCCATCAACTTTCCCCTCCCTTCCAAAACCCAACTCCCAAACATACATACGTAAGAAGGTTCTTACTTCTAATGCATTTTGCAAGCTATGAAATGTTTAGCTACTCTTTTCCAAATGTTTATTTCTTTGCATATCTTATAACCTTTTCTAATTATATAGTTACTCTATTTTACAATCAACATGTAGATTTAAATTAACACTTTAAAAAAATACCATCGTCTTTCCTTCTCTCAACCAACATCTCAATCAACCAACAAGTTGTGAAAGCAATACACGGTTAATTAATGGTTCAAGCAAATAAGATGGATTTGACAAGTTGTGAAACCAATACACATTAAAGCCCAAAAATCTAAATATTTTGTTTTATCATCTTCTAAATAAGTTGAATTTGTCTCAAAATAATTATCTACAATGACTTAATTTATGCGAGCGGCAGCACACCTTTAATTTATAAAAATATTTATGTATTCAGATAAAGTATTATGTAAAAAATTATGAGTTACAATTCTTTCTATTTGACAGCTCATTCAACTATTCTCTTATGCATATGCCACTATACATTTATCTTACAGTATCATATTGTAGGTAGTGTAGGATTATGTATAGTAACTTATAACTGCACTTAAATTTAAAAATTCGAAGTTAAGTACCATTTTTTTAAGATATTTGTCAATTTGTGTCACATTCCTCATCTCAAATCAAACACGACATAAGAAGTATTTCATTATATTTTTAGGAACCTCATTGTATTAATTTTTTCAGGCTTTTTGTTGATTTACATAAAGTATAATTTTTCGGATGTTGTAAGTTGGATTAAAATTTTCCGATATGGTTTGGTGGCCCATTTAAGTCTAGTCTAATATGATCTGTGGTCGTATTTTTTTATCTATTTAAGTCTAGTTTGATTCAATGGAGCTTGTTTAGCTCTGATTTGATTCCATTTGATATGAAATTCAAACACATCCAATTAAAACATCACTACTAATGCATTATCCAATGTATCACGTCTATTCCAAATGACCAAACCTTGTTCTTTTGATCGCTGGGACATGAATATACATGGATATATTCGATCTGACATTGACTCCCTTCACCCACAAAGACATACGTTCATGCTTTTAACATAATTTACATATGAACTTTGGTGAATTTTCTATAAAAAATTATTGGTTCAGGGATAATTCCACTGCATTACACCAGTAATTTCATTCTTTATTGTTGGAATAGTTTAAATTTTACATTACTCACATATTCTAATTTAATCTAATTGTATTTTTTAAAAGAAATAATAACGGATAAATGTATAAGTATGATGACTATATCTATAAGTTTTTTTAAATAAATGATCAAAGTAGTGCATAAAGAAACATGAAAATTAAAATTCAAACTAGTAGCAAAAGTAAACAAAAGTGAAGTTTTGGAGTGGTTTATCAAAAATATTAAATACGGAGTATCATTTACGTGAGTAGGCGGTGGAGTATGACTTTTGTAGGGTGGTCGTACGAGCAGAGTGTTAATTGTTGGACAGTCAGACGAACATTCAAAAGATGATTGTGACTGAGATGCCTGCATTGAATATGTGGATATACAAAAAAAAAAACTTGAAAAATGAAAAAATCAAACAAAAGATGGGAGTAGCACATATAGAAGATAAGATGTAGGAGTCTCTATTATTGTGGTTTGGTCATGTGCATAGAAGAACGAGTGATACACATGTTACACGAGTTGAAAAATTGGGAAAGAGGCGGAGAGGAGAGGAAGATGAAGACTCAAACAAGCGTTGGTTAGAGAAATCGGAACTTATATGCTTCTTCTGGAATTGGATGAAAGGATGATTTTGAAGAGAGCAAAATAGAGAGCACATATTCATGTGAAGGATTTATCTATCTCTTTCTTCTCTTTTCTCCCTCTCTTTTTCTTTTATCTTCTTTATCTTTCTTTTGTTATTTTTATCTTTTATCTTTCTTGTGTTCTTTTATTTTATCTTTATATTTATCTTTATATGTATCATATCCTTTTATCTTACCTAATTTTTTTTATTCCTTTTTTAGTTTCGATATTAGAGTTGATTCATATTAGATGACCTCAAAATCTTTTGAGAATAAGACTTAAATGTTATTGTTATTGCCGTACGAGCAGAGTCAAACAAAGAGTAAATGCACTTTAGTTTAGGGATGGATTCGGTTCGGGCCACCCGGCTCGTGACCCGGCCCGGCCCGGTACTGTGTGGGCCCGGGACCGGCCCGGTCAGGCGGTCCGGGACCGGGTATGGGCCCGAACCGGGGGGAAGGGGTGGGGCGGGCTCGGTTCATCATTTTTGTGACCCGGCCCGGCCGGGTCGGGCCCGGGCCCGGGTCCGGGTCTATTTTTAAAAAAAAAAACTTTTTTTTTTAATTTTTGGCTACTAGCCGTTGAGGCCTTGGGGGTGGGGCTGGGGACAACCCAAACGGCTATATAGCCGTTGGGTGGGGTAAAGGGGGGGTCCGGGGGGGTTGGCTGGTAGGGGGTGGGGGTGGGGGGGGTGGGGGGTAAAAAAACCTATAAATTCTCATACTCTTAAACATTTTTTCATATCTCTTCTCCAATTCTTCCTAAATCCTATTCTTAACTCTCTACTCTCTAATTCTCTTATTCTCCAATATATTATATATCT
The DNA here is from genome assembly GCA_945859875.1 of Cuscuta europaea. Taxonomy (NCBI): domain Eukaryota; kingdom Viridiplantae; phylum Streptophyta; class Magnoliopsida; order Solanales; family Convolvulaceae; genus Cuscuta; species Cuscuta europaea. Next base: position 20,107,727 of record CAMAPE010000008.1, on the reverse strand, counting down.
ACTCTCTAATTCTCTTCTCCAAGAAGTTAAGATGGAAAATCAAAATGCCATTATACGGTATAATTTTGATAAGCAGAAGGACCCGAAGACCGGGATGTGGTACGCAATTTGTAAATGGTGCGAAAAAAAATGTATTATGGGGGCTTCAGGCGGATTCGGGATGACAATCAAGCATATGAAGTCATGTGACAAAGCCAAAGGATGGGAGGTGCGGGAAGTTCCGATTGATTACAATTTTCAAAATGTTTATCTCTTAAAGTTTGTTTTAATTTTCAAATGTAGTTCCTATTTCATTTTAAATAAATGCAATTGAAGTTTGTTTTTAATACTCGTATAAAACTATAAACTATAAAATATAAAATATAAATTATAAAAAAAAAAATTAACCGGCCCGGCCCGAACCGAACCCGACCCGTGACCCGGGCGGGTGGCCCGGCCCGAACCGGACCCGTCCAACCCTCGGGCCGGTCCCGGGCCCACTGTTCTTGAACCGGCGGCCCGACCGGGCCTAGGCCCGGCCCGATTCCATCCCTACTTTAGTTTAATTAACTTGGTTGTTGTCATGATGTGCAATAGGCTAACTACTTATTGTTTTTATCTGGTCATGTATGAACAGGTCAGTTTATTGCATCGTTATTTATTGCATGCCTTTACAACGTACGAACTGCAGTAGGGATGGATTGGGATGGGTCGACCCGGCTCGGCCCTCTTTAGGCCCGGAGCCCAACCTGATCCCGGCCCGGTGACTATAAGGGCAGGCTTCATTAACATTTTTTAGGCCCGACCCGACCGGGCCAATCCCGAGCCCGATTGCACTATTTTTTTAAATTATTGCCCAGGCACATCTCGGCCCGATCCCGACCCGATACCGTTTAGGCCCAACCCAGCTCGGTCCCAGTACAAACCCGAGCCGGTACCGGGCCTGAAATTTTTAGTCCCGATCCATTCCTAGACTGCAGAAATTACAAAGTAGTGATTTCATACTATTCAATTCCATATTTAGAAATTCATTCTTAATTGCATGGAAATACACACATTTATATAGTGATATAGGAGAGTTTTCTCTAATTGCGCATATATTTAATACGGAGTACTTGACATAGTACACGTGTGTTGCACAATTGTTTTATCATGTTATGACTTATGAATATATAAGTAAAATTATAAAATTATAAACAACTTAATTATATATAAATATTATCCACCCTCAATCAACTTAATCAACTTAATTATCAATAACCAAATGAAAAATGCATCTAAATTTCTAAACCCCAACATCTCCCCCTCACAAGTCACAACTACCCCCTTTCAACCAACAAGTGGTGAAAGCAATATACCGTTGACAGTTCAAGTAGAAAGGATGGAGTTTGACAAGTTATGCACTTGTGCGTATATTTCAATATGCACATATAAAATGTCTGACTCCACTTTTAGCTGCAAAATAGAAGAAAATTACTACGTATAACATAGGATGACTTTACTTGGACTGTAATTCGTCCCAGACCAGACCAATTCAAACCAGACCAGACCAGACTTGGATAGTTATAAAAATACAAAGAAACCAGACCAGACCAGACCAGCAAATTACAAGTAAAAACATCCATAGAGCACTATAATGCCATAAAATTAGTTTTCCCCTGTAGGCTGTAGGTGTTTTTTTATGATACAAAGACAGTAAATGGGAAAAGTCACTAGTCTAAAGTTTCTAAGCACTAGTTCAAATATCGCTTTAAAAAATGCAGTGTTTGAAAGTAGTTGGAACTCAAAAGAAAGTGATCAGTTGGTTGTTCTATAGTTCAAGTTGTAAACAGAAGATATATGAGGCCCTTAAGATACTCGACTATTTCTGAACCTCCCAACTTGGAGCTCCCAAATACTCTATCAACAAAAGTGATTGGAACCTGCAGCAAATGGAAAAAGAGAACTACAACTTCGTCTAAACACCGAAAAAATCAACCAAAAGTTCTCGAATTAAATGATTATTGAATGTAACCAAAATCCACTGAGCAACAAGAGTTAAGTAGGTTTAGGAACCAACAACCTTTTAGGAAAAAGATAATTAACTACCTCTTCAATATGATAATGTTTTCTTGAAGCACGGACAATCATCTCCATTTGAAAAACATAGCCTTTACTGACGCATGAACTTATGATGTCTTCAAGCACTGACTTCCGGTAGAGCCTTTAATCATGGAAGAGAAGTTGTCAAATTAAGATAATTAAATAACAGGTCTGGATTGGGCAACTAAGCAGACTTGACCTGACACACAGGCAAAAATATTTGGCTTGCTATGATTGAATTGACCTCGTGTTTTTACAGGGAGAAAGGATCAGCTCATTTTATTGATTTTTACATCCCTAATTTTCATTACTTCCTGTCATAGATTGAATGGGGACACTATGATTTTCACACCCAAAAATGACCATGAACTTTCAATGAAAGGCAGATTGACCCTGAGCTATCAAGACATCCTGTTTCGCCCCTAAACTAAATTAAAATAAGTAAATAACTCAATCATGACCTTGCACTTTAAAAAAATTATTAACTTTAGGCATGTCGTATAGCAATATATGCATGCGCCAAAAAGAGAATATGATTAGGTACATGAAGAAAGGTATAACTGATGATAAGATCACTTGCAACAATTTCTTTATAGAGAAAAATGTCAAATTGGCCCTCATACTATGTACGGAAAGTCAATTTTACCCTCGTACTTTAACTTTGATCAATTATGCCCTCGTACTATGAAATTTTCGTCAAATATGAATTTTAGCAGGTTTCCCTCTGGTCAACAGGTTACCTGCTGACACGGTGCACATTTGGCCTGACATGGTTCACACGTGGCGACTTATGTCACCATTTTTTTCTTTTCTTTCCAATTCCTTTTTTCCTTTTTCTTTTTCCTTTGTTTTCCATTCTCTTTCCCTGGTCCCCTCCCTGTTTCTTTTCTCGTCGGTCTTCTTTCTCCCCCGGCGGTTTTCTAATCAACCATCAGCCGGAGACCATTTCTTGCAATCGGCGGAGCTGATACCACCGGGCAGAAGCGACGAAGTCGGCACTCCTATGCGAGATCAATGACAAGGAACCAGGTTGGCATGGGGTCTCCTCAGTCAGCCGCTCAGCGCAACACCAGAGCTTAATTCGCCGAAATCAGAAGCCACGCCATCACATCCACAGTTCGGCATCCGCCCAACTCCCTACAACGGTCTTCTTCTCCGGTAAGCTTCGTCGCAGGTTACCTTCGTCGCCGGTTGCCTCAGTCGCCGTTTGGGTTTAACCCAAAACCGATCTGTAAAATTGAGCCATAAAGGAGGAAGACAAATGGCTAATCGGATGAATTCAAGTCATGGATGAAAACCTGCAGATGAATTTATGGCATGAAGGAATCTGTGACACTGCGCAAGGAAGAAGAGAGGACGAACGGGAAAGAGAAAGAAAGAGGAAAAGGAGAAAGGGAAAAGAAGAAGAAAAAGAAAGAAAAAAGAAAAGGAAAAAGAGGGAAAAGGTGACATGGCCGCCACACATCCGTTGTGTCAGTCTATCTGTGTGCTACGTCAGCGGGTAACCTGCTGACCAGCAGGTTACCTGCTAAAAATCATCTTTGACGAAAATTTCATAGTATGAGGGCACAATTGATGAAAGTTAAAGTACGAGGGTGAAATTGACTTTCCGTACATAGCAGGGCCAATCTGACACTTTTCTCTTCTTTATATAATGTGTTTTTACTATTTCATCTGATTTGATTTGTCATCTGTTTCGGACGCTCACATCTGCAGCATGATGAACATCGATCAAGACTTTTTTTAGAGTCCGGGGTCATTAATGAGTCACTTAAGTTTGTTCAAGGGCTAAATGGCACATTTGAAGAGTTCATAGTCAATCGAGTGTTCTTTGGACGCTTAGGGTCACTTTTGGATATTTGGCACTTGACCTTATAAAACTTCTGTATTAGTTATAAAGAGAAATGTCACCGAAATGATCCAGTTAAGTCTGATACTCCTGGCCAAAGAAGTGTCTGTGCAAGGACATTTGCTCCTCTACTTGTCAATTTACGCATTAGATTCCAGCCGTGAACACCGCCACCCTTAACATAGCGGGTTCCCGTGACGATATCAGCACCGGTATCTATTTGTTTCCTGAATTAAATGAAATATCATAGTTATGCCAAAACAACCTAAAACACAAAAACAAAAACGTTTTTAAAGTTCATCAATACACATACACTTACTTTATAAATTTTGGCAGGTACTTTGGCTGCAACAAATAAGTAAACCAAAATAAACACTTTGGATATAGTGAGATATACAAAGCCAAACAGATTGCAGATCAATATTTAAGCTATCAACAAGCCTAATAGAAAGGTGCAAGCCCCAGTATTGAAAGTAGAGTGAAAAATGTTAGGTGGTGTTAGGTAACATATTTCCAAATTTCCAAAAACAGAGTAGAAAAACAGAGAAATGAAAAACTTGCAAACAGAAAATAAAACTCGAAATCAGAAAACTAAAGGATATAAAACAAAAGCAAATGTGCCCCTAATAATAATTTAACAATGTTTTTCTTCTTTATCATCCACTGTTTTTTAGAGAAATCTCAATTTTATTAAAATATTATAATGAGGACAAATGCTAATGAAGGAAGGAAGTTATAGAAAGAAAAAACTAGTGAAAAGAAAAAAAAAACATTAAGGAAAGAAACGAAGTACAAAAGCCCACCTAGTCCAGTCGGTGATTTTAACAATGCATATGTAGGAACTTGGAGATTATCGTTTGCATTTATCACAATTACACTCAATATAAAAAAGTGCATGTGTATAACCTTTCAAAGCATTCTTACATGGTGGGATAGATCGGCATCCATAATGACAACAAAGTCTCCAGAGGCATACTTCAAACCATGAATATATGCAGTACCTGAATGATATACAGTTAGGGACATGCTTGATCAAATTAGGTTAATTAGGAAAAGCATATGTAAATACCTAAACCAAGCTTAGCAGATCGAGGCCTCAAAAGCTGCAAGACCAATGGGGGGGAGTACAAACTCTTAAGAATTGTTATCTACAGGGAAGAAATAAATCACAAAGAATTGAGTCAAAAAATCTACTGACAATGCGACCTTCCCCATACACCTGCTGCAATTGCTCAACAATATCTTGAGTTCCATCAGGACTTCCATCATCCACAACTATAATTTCAAAATCAACATCCCTACCATGACAAAAGTAAATAAGTCTTACAATATTGTGGTTAGACTTTACATTACGATAAAACATTTTGCATGCATAAAAGTTTAAGAACTACCAATTTAAATAATTAAATGAGCAATTAAACTTTAAGGACCGCAATATAAATTAGCTTCAGCTGGTAAAATTTAATGATACCAAGAGAGCACGCAGTACATCAAAATATATACTGGTATAATTAGAGAACCCAAAAGATGAAGCATCAGAAATTTTGTAAGAGAAAAATGAAGTGAGAAGCTATTAAGTACGGAGTATATGAAGAAAAAGATAATAATAGATTTTAGAGCTAGAACAAGAGCAAGATCACAGGAAAATTTTAGAGTTTGTAATCAACAATTAGCATCTAAACTATACAAATAATAGATTGAATTGTGCACCTAAAAAGATTAAAGTAAACCAATAGATGAAATTGAAAAGATGCACCAAGAACCCATGAAAATATAGGGAGGGAAAAGAATATTACTTGACATGCTTGAAAAGGAGGTAAACAATGAGGGCGATGTTGAGTCGTTCATTATAAGTTGGGATAATTATACTGTACTTGGTCTTCTCCCCCATGGATCTCCTTAAATCAAACCATCAATATCAAAACAAGGCAGACAAAGTGGGCCAGGCCAGCTGAACAAATTGTGAACAAGCTTGAAGTTTCAATGGCTGGCTTGAATAATGGTACGCTGGTAAGTTTCACCAGGCGAAATGAAAACCACCCTTTTTTAGGAGTAAAAGAAAGGGGAAGGGAATGTATATACCCCTGCAATTTTAGTGTGAGAACATTTTCCCTGTAAGATACCCTTGTTTTATTTTTTGGATAAAAAACTTGCATAACTGAAATTGGGGTACGAGTCTACCCTCCCTAATGTTTTAAACATTTTACCTATCAGATGTAAAGTTACTTTTGTGAGAATTGAATGCATCCTGATTGAAGAACCTGGTTAAAGCTTCTCTCTTATTCATGTGTCTTTCTTCTCTATCGTAAAGCAACTATCCGATTATATGAAATGGAGTTTGGAGATGTTCTTGGGTGTATCTTTTAATATAATAAAAATGGATGATATTCTTCATATTTGCACCTAATCCTATATGAAAAAACTGTTGAGTCCGTTATTGAAAGCTAGCTGGCTATCAAGACTATTGAAGTATATATATTATATAGTACCACTAAGTATATATAGAGAAAGTTTGTATTTTGTTTTTGTGTTGGGAAGGCAACATTAGTTGTTTCTCTGTGAGTGCATAATATTGGTGTGTGAAATAGCAGAAATACAGTCTCAAAAAAAGAAAGCAAAAAACATAGAAAAAAACAGGGCCATCAAGAGTGAACTAGCTTGAGTTAGAAAGAGAGAGAGTTGCGCCGATAAATCTCAAAATCTGTCCAATGTTTTCTGAGGTTTGACTCATCTGTTGATGTCTCTGGTTGGGCATCCACTCTTACTTCCTCTGATCTCCTCCTCACTTCTATGCCTCACCCATGGTTAATTACTTACATGGCCATGCAGAGTCTAAGTCTCTAACTCAACTCTATGGCCTTCACCCCTGCAATCTTTGTTCATAGCTTTCACTTCTCTGTTATTCAGACGGACAGGCACAGGAGTGGAGAATACTTGAGCTGAAGTATATTGTGGATCGGTGGCAATGTTAATACATTTAATGGACCGTTAAGGATACTTTTAGGCCAAGTATTTGACTTTTTATGTTTTTTGTCCCAAATTATCGAACAAGGGTATAATTGTTCCATTTCCCTAAAAGAAATGGAGCCAAGTTCTAGAACGAAAAATGGGATAACAAACCGATAATCCAACATATTGAGGGTTTCATGAGCTATTTGCAGGCCCACACTAGAACTGTCAAAAACGTAAAACCATGGGGTAAGTTTATTTACTTCTATTGGGCTACGACATCTCCAGGGATATTGAAATCAATATAGATCAGAGTGTCAATAGCTTGGAGATCATTTATAGGTGGGGTGGCCACTGGCCAGAGAGTCATAGACCATTCTAGGAAAGCAATGATTGCTTGATTGCCAACTATGAAAAAATCTATGCTTGTAATATTGAGATGACTGAGCTTTTTCTGTTTGGTCATAACCGAGAATTGCAAAATACTGGCGCTGGAAGTCTTGAGCAACACCTTCAATTAGACAGATTTTAAAGATGTAATAACCATTTCAATTTTGAATGTAGAAGATGTGAGATACAATGGGTCATAAAAAGATCAGGCATATTTCCTCTGACCTTAATATTTTCTTTTAGGCTGTGATGAGGGAAGCTAATGATATTGCTGATGAAATGGCTAAACTGAGCCTCCGCTCTGATTCCCTAAGGCTCTTCAATTTTAATGGATTTGATAGGAAAGCTAAAGGACTTGTCTGCACTGAACAGGCTGTCAGGCAGATATCTCTAACATTATAGCTCTCTGCTGATGGGGCTGCTGTTTTGGATCCCAACATTCTGCATACTGTGATACTCGGGTATAGTATGTTCTTCATGGCTGAGAGCATGAACTGCCATTCCCATTTACAGCGTAGACTCCAGTATGCTGAAATGGTCGGAAAGGTGACATGAGTTTGTTAACAAATTTGGTAATTGGGGCTTGAAGAGACTCAATGGAGGGTAGTTTTTCATTTACAAGCTCTCTTGGGAGTGGTACATACTGTCCTTAGTTCTTATTCGTCATTTCTTCCTTGTAGAGTGGCTTTGTCCTAGCCTTCTATATTGCCAGTGTGGAGAATTTGGGCTACTTGGGTGCACGCATCTAGCCTCTTCTGGAGGAAAGGTTCGCCTAAGGCCTTTTGTGTCCCCGCATTTGTTTGGTAGTTTACATACTGAATTACTGATTTTTGTGGCTGCTTTGCCCTTCCTTGTTTGTAATCAGTTTCAGCCTGTTTAGGGTCTTCTCTTCCTTTTTGTTTTGCTTGTATCTTTTTAGGGGACTGCCATCTTCGGAAGGGCATTGCCTTTGGGTCTTGGTATTTGTCCCCATGTATATCTTATTTACTTTCAAAAAAATTCAGTAAGGGGTTCCTAGCCTAATCCTACTGACTTTTGTGCAGCTTTCTGTCTTTAAAAATGAGTTCTACTCGGTATATCAAATTCCCCCTGTCTTTAATTCTTGCATATGGGATGTTGCTACAATGCTACCATACAATCGACTTAGTTTTTATTTATAATGTTTTAGAGCCATGCTCATCCAGCCATTCTACAACAGAACCAAAATAACAGGAAAAATGTGCAAATCAGAAACCAACAATGCAAAGATGAGGTAATATGGGAACTTGCATAAATATTACAAACAAGCTTAGAGTCGCATTGATCAAGAAACATTCGAAATCCTTGCTATGTGCATATCTTAAGCCTAAAATAAATCCACTTATTCAGAACTTCTATGAATTTTCAGCATACAATGCCAGAAAAATCAATATGAGCCAAATTCCACAGCAAAGCCAAATTCCACAGCAAAGCCAAATACATTAAAGTGATCCATGGATGGACCAATTCACAATGACTAATTCCTAAATTTTAAAAGCACACAATAAAACGCAAGAAATTTAAGTACAACAGATTGAGATTCAAAGAGTTAAGATGTATAGGTTTATCAGCAACTCAGCATTACACTTGAGAGCTTTTCTATACTGCCTCTAATCAATAATAATCACTTATCTGATAGGCAGATAGGGAGTCAGAATGTTTAGCTGCTGAGGTCTCCATCCCCAGGACCCCATCCCATCTAGATATAGTTAAAGAAATTTATAACCACATTACAAGTAAGTACATCACATCACATGACCTGATCAGATCGAAACTGACTTTAATACGGAGTATAGAATAACGTATTATGCTGACCTTATAATCATATTCTTCGGGTTTGCTTCATAATAAATCGATTAAATGAATAATTCGATGAATTATTTACAACCTAAAACAGTACATCCACTAAAGTGATAAGGCAAATATTTAGTTTAAAACATCTGAACGATCTGTTTATTGTAATAAAGCCTAATTTTTGTTTGAGAATATTTGATAAGGGTGGAAGTTAAAGAAGCAAATGCTGATGATGGAGGCGAGCTTAACAAATGAAATACCTGGGTTAAGAAAAACGGTGAATTCTCTGTCGTCGGAGGCCAGACCCAAAAGGAAGCGGATACGGGTTTGGAAATCGAAGCTTCAAGCGGGTCGACTGTAGAGCATCTGTGTAGCACATATACCGATATACGGAAGGCCGAAACGCTGATACGGGGAAGGAGTGGGTGGGAAAAACAGGAAACCCGCCCTGGTCCGGCCGGAAAATGTTTCCCGTCCGAGTTTCTTCTTTTTAGCCGGATCAAATAATAAAAATCCGGATTGAACCCGAATATTCGGGCTCATAAACGGGCTCTAAAATTTATAGCCCGGTCTGGATCGATAAAAACTCGAAACAATTAACTTTAGGGAGAAAGAATGAATAGGATTAAAACAATAGCACGGAACTTAAATAGGAGTCAACACTTTTTTACTCTTAAATAAGACTACTTTCATGTTAAGAGACAAAAATGCCCCCCACCTTCACAGAAGCTTGGTGGAGAAAGAAAAAATAATTCAACTTTAATTATATCAAAGATTCCTCCGCTTGGTGTCACTATCCGCCGCTGACTGCCGCCAGACCTCCGCCAACCGCCGCCGACTACCACTGGACCTTCGCCGACCGCCGCCAAACCTCCGGCCACCCCGTCGAACCTCCCCTGATCGCCGCCGACCGCCGCCAAACCTCCGCTGAACCTATGAAGATCTCCATCGCCCGTTCTCCGGTAACCTCCGCTGCAGGTCCTCCGACGACTTCCGTCACTAGTTCTCTAGCGACCTCCGCAGCCACTCCTCCGACGACCTCTGCCGCCAGTCCTCCGGCGACCTCCGCCGCCAGTGCTTCGGCGACCTCCATCGCTGATTCTCTGCAACTTCTTTCAAATTTACTCCGACGACCTTCATGACCAGAACTTGAATAGCCAACAATGAGCTTCAACATTAACCCAATGATAATGGCAACATAAAAAAAAATACAATGCTATAAAAATGACATTGTGAGTATTACAATGACAGTGACAATGTAGTAACAATGTCGTAACTATTTTACAATGTCACACATTGTTATTATAAACATTGCCAACACAAACACCTGAATGTTACAACGACAGTGACAATGTAGTAACAATGTCGTAACTATTTTACAATGTCACACATCGTTATTGTAAACATTGCCAACACAAACACCTGAATGTTACAATGTCATGATAACAATGTAAATGTTATGAAAAATGGAATTGAGATAATGACTATGTTAATAGCAATGATAATGTCATTGCAAATGCTATGTAAAATGACATTGAATTCACGACAATGTCAATAGCAATGTAATGACAATGTCAACAACAATGTAATGACATTGTCAATCTTGAATTCTTGATGTCGATAGCAATGTCATGACAATGTCAGAAATATTTCTCAATGTAAAACGTAGTCATCATAAATATTTCCAAAAACAAACAATGTCAAATATTGTCAACAATATCAAAATAAAAATGTCACAATATCAATTCAATCATCTAAAAATGACATTGTAACAAAATATTCGACAATGTCAATGTTATAATGACATTGTGACAAACCGACATTGTAAAACAATAACAATGACATTGGAATCAAACAATTATGAAAATAATGTCAAACATTACAAGATGTCATAATATTAAAATCATTTATCACATTGTAAATTTGACAATGTTGATATCCAATAGAAATATATGACAATGAACATCAAAGTGTGACTATAATAATGACATTTGAATCAAATTTTATCTAAAAAGTATAAAACAAAAACAAAACAAAACACATATCTCTACAAAAGTAAGAAGTTGAAACAAAAAATTTGAAGAGGAGAAGAATTAGAAGGCACCGCATGACCAAGGCACCAAAGTTCATTCCCAGATCTCTAAAACAAATACTTCGTATTGAACAAAATAAAGAGAAAAAAATTTATCCGCCTCCTGTAAAAGAAAACCAAAATTTAGAAGGCACTGTATGACCATTGACCAAGGCACCAAAGTTCTCATAATAGGTATGGACACATTTACCCTTCTATCTCGGATAGTACACCGAACCTTATCTTTTCCTCATCCCACGACAATCTCTATCTCTTCTCCGTGGCTCAACCTCGTCGTACGCTCTCTCTTCTTTCTCCATAGAAAAGCAGGGAAGCTTCAAGATAGATAAGACACAGCAACACTCCAACAGTGATTGGCAGCGGCGGCTCGACGGAGAAGATGCGGCAGCACAATAGCTGCGGGGAGAGAGCGGGCTCGACGGAGAAGATGCGACGGAGAATTCACGGATTAAAAAGACGTCACTCTTATTTAGGTTCATAGACTTTTTTTAGTCCTATTCTAGACCATTTCTCTTAACTTTAATATAAAATTAGTATAATATATGAATCTAATTTATAAATGATTCCTAATACGTATATGATTACAATCACGGTGGATGAAAAAAATGACTTATTATCTTTTAGTAACTACAAATATGTTCAACTTTTTTATATCGTACTGATCATGAAAATATATTTATGGTAACTTTAGTCACATTTTTATCCATACATTTTATTTAGTAATATTTTTAGAAAACCTATATTATTTATTTATATGCATCTTAAACAAAATATTAAGATAATTATCATCTTTGGATTTGATTTTTTGTGATTACGGAGACTACTATTTGTGTTATTATCTGAGGTTTGACTAATTTTATTTGAAAATAGGTTTTAAAATATAAAAGAGCAAGGGGATGATTTCATGTTCGGGCTTTAATCGGCTCAACACGAACCCAGACCGAACCCGTGCTACCGAAAACCCGACTCAGACCGAATAGAATGAGCTTTATTTCGTTTCCTAATTTTCATAACCCAAGACCTTACGGGTAATTTCCCTAAAGTATCTTATACTCCGATAGAATATTTTGATCAAGTATGTGAGAATATTTTTTTACACGCTGATAGAGTACTCTAATCAAGTATCTTTATATAAAAAATTATAAGTGAATGAGGGTTAGAATAAAATGGGTATAGAAAATATGTTGTAGAAATCTATTGTAATGTGTAGTTGGACATTGTGTTTTACACGATACACTTTATATTGTGTTCTTTTGTATTTCGTTTAATCTGTCAAACTTATGCACGGTTCATAAATCTAAATCATATTTTGCAAACAGGTAGTTCACCTCGCCTTCTACCCCGATCAATCATCAATAGTCTGGTGCATGCATTTGATCCGCCCTGGTCACCAATTTTTTGCAACTCTGCGCTAGTAATGGATCCTCAACAGTAGTAGAGGTTTAATTGTTTCTACTCATGGAAGGAATTTTCGAATTCGCAAATTACTTTTTCCGGTCAGTAAGTTATGATACACAATTCCTTCACCTTATACTTCACTTTCTATAGATGATTTTGCAATAGTACACCAAACAAATCTCAAAAACATGAAGTCGTTGGATATATCATCTTTAATTAGGGTTTTGGTGGACAGTATGCAAGAATCAATGGGTTGGTTTTTAAACATACTTGAATTGAAAGTCACACTCATAATAATTCAAATATCAAAGACATTCATATGATTGTTAATGAGTTGTAAAAGGGTTTTGGTTGTTAGAGTGCAAGTATTAAGAGTTTGGATTTTAAACAGTTGAATTCAAAGGTAAACATAAAATATTTGAAAAATCAAAGTCATTCATATGTTTTATAATATAAAACTTTGTATCTTTTGGTTGTGGCAGTGATCAGATAAGCTTAAAAAAATGGAACCAATTTTTAAGACTCAAACAAAATGAGTAATGCTTATCATGGATCGATTTATGTTAGCCGACCCCGAAATGTTTTGGGAATAAGGCGTGGATGTTGTTCTTGTTGAAACAAATTGAGAGTAATGCTTATTAAGCTTACCTTTTTGTGAATGGCGTTATGGTTTGAATACTTAATTTATATTCAAGTGTGAAGCATCAAGTAGATCATGTTCACAAATGGTATATTCGGAGCAAGGACTCTTTGAGTGGCCCCCTACCGTCGATGATTAGTATGACATTAAAAGTGGTATGATGTGGAAATTATACAGGGAGTTTGAACATGCAAGCCATTCATTTAACAATTGGAGAAACTAATCTTGAGTAACTTCCTCTTGTATCGATGCAATTTTTCATGTTCACTTCTATTTTTTGCACAATTGTGATTATTCTATGTCACATCTTTTTTTGTTTCCTTATTACCATTTTAAAAAGCATAAAAGTTATTGCTCAAATACGCAGTCCACCCATCCATTGTGGGTAAGAAAAATGAAACTAAATTAATGCTTTCATTTGATTTTGAAATACGGTTTTCTATTATGAGAATAGTTTTACAGTAAATGTGTATAAATTTATCTTGTAGTAGTTTTCAAATTAGAACTTTAAACAAAAGAACCTAAAAAGCAATATTTATTTCATTTCTTGATTAAAAAATAGATAGACACATGACTAATGAAAAACATATATATCTTAGGTAAATTTCATTATAGGAAGATGAAACCATCCTTAGTATTCATCTTTTGATATGCTTGTTATTTACCATCCTTAATTGTGTAACAAACTAAAGAGCATATTAGTTGGATTAGTGAATTCTTTGATTGCTTGTTCTTTTGGCAAAAAGTCCAGGTTATAAGTACTCTCTGAAACTCACTTTGCAACATTATGCTTAGAAGAATTGAAGTTTTGAATTTTTATGCATATGTGTCAACTGTCAACACTAAACGGGGATGCCATAACATGTTGAAGTTCTTGCCAAATGTGATTGGTTCAACAGAACATATAGTTACTGTTGAGTTTGAGTCCAACATAAACTAATAGATATAGATATAATTTGGTATAACACTCGATTTTTACGTGGAAACCCGGAAAGGGAGTAAACCATGAGACTTTTTAGGCTAAGGTCCAAGCCCGCTCTTTCTCATTAATCCTCTCCTCACCATTTACATAGTACAAATCTTAAGCTCCATTAATGGAGTCTTGAACAAGCTAATCTAAAGGGGATGGGGAGGAAGCATTCTCCCAGGAGAGAAGAGGAAAAAAGGCCCATCTTCAGGAAGAGACCTCCTCCTATTTATAGGAAGGAGGGGAAAGCCCTTCCATGCTAATGGGCCTAAAAGGCCTTGTTGGACCTAATTCATATCATAGCGGGCCGTTTGGGCTGAAATGGGCCTCGCTGACTGGGCTTCATACCGGGGTGATGCCCTGGACCTCTGAACAGTAGTAGGTCGGGATAATATTCCACAACAGTTACTATTCTAGACCTGTAATATTCCTCAATGGAAAATGTTGAAGCACTACACAAGTGAATGATGACATCTAGCTTTTGGTACTTGCATGTCTCCTTGTCTATCTGGGATGGAACGTTGTAGCGGGTTCTATAGATTGGTTCAAAGAAGAAGGTTGGTGGTTCATGGTTGATTATATTTTAAGCCACTTCCTTAAGATTAACTCACTTATGTTTCTCGCAGGCCGAACAAGACAATTTATTTCGATCATAAATTTCAAATCAAATGTCCTTGGAGCTTATGTTTATGGTATCGTCTTCTATGTCATGCAATAAGGTGTGAGGAGCTTTATGCCTTTCCCATCTCCCTCTATAAAAACAGATTTCTCATTAAGTACTCAAAACTATTTCCAACTATTTGATTTATTGTTTTCATCTATACTCCACGCAAGTGCAACACAAGTGCATAATTGCATATGAGTGCATCAGATGGGTTTTGATAGCTCTTTAAGTTGCATCTATGTAATTTCTTATTCATAATTACCTTTCGGCAATTTATATATCAATTTTAGACATAATGGTGTACATGGAGTATTCTTCTTTTACTTGCTTGTAGCAAATAACATTTTTTATGCTTATGAGAAAATGTTGAGCGATTGTGTGATTTGAAATGCTGGTTTTATTCTAAAATTTATCAATTTTTATTACTTCTTCCTACCTTTATCAAACCATCCTCAGAATCATGATGTTCCTGATTATTAGGTTTAGTTTGAACCAAAGCAGATAAAAGTTCAGAATCCTCCCTCATTTTTCTTGAACCCAGAAAGACATGGACTCTAGAACTCAAACCAGGAAGATCTTCTAACCAATCTTGTTTACTTTCATTCTTGTGTGGAATATCTGAATCTGAACCATATTCCTTTTGTTTCCAAATCTTGATCAAAATTTGAAGACTGTTCCATGAATTTAATGGAAAAATCATCATATATTTTAGCACTGATTTTTGATTGTATGATGCTAGGTATCTCTTCATGAGGAATGTGGTTAATTTTGTCTGTCTTATGAGCTATAGGTGGTTCCTTATGGAAAACCTCCTCTGTATTTGTCTCAGAATCTTCAAGCAAGACTGTATGTGGTTTAGAAGAAGAATGCACATCATGATGCTTGGAGGAAGGAAGACCCGCTGGCCGGAAGGCAACAATGGCCTTACCTTTATCTTCTCTTACTGTAGTATTGTAGCACCATCCCCGAGCACATTTAATTTTCAGTAAATTATGTAATAAACCTTGATGAATCAATCACGAATTTGCGAAATTGTGAATTTTTATTATTTCTTTTGCGTGAATAGTAAATTGCACGTGGGGCCCACACCGGGAACGGGGACCGCCTGATAAGTCCAGGATCACATATTATATTCATCTTAGTCTAGATGATATGTATATGGTGGTGAATATTTTAGTAGGCCCATAGAAAGAGCATAGAGTTAACGCGTTGGTCAAACGAGGCCCAAATACCAGTATTGGTAATTTACCGGATAACAGTCCGAAATAAATTTCGGAGACTCCTAAATTAAAGTTGGGGAATGTACATCTATTCTAAAGTCCTATAATAACTAGGAATTCGTGTTATATCTTATTTGGCCCGATAAAATAAAATATAAATAAAACAGTCCGAAAAATACAACTTTCGGGACCGATTGTACACTTCTGGACAAAAAGGGGTGACCTCCCACACAAGTGGGGGCCAACCCACGAAATTTCCAGCTCTTGGAGACTGGCTTGAGATTATTTGTGGCTGAAATCCATTGAAGGGATGGGGGAGACCATTTTGACACCTAAGGGACCCCTAACCTCACCCATTTGTCAACCAAAGACAAAAGTACCATCCTCCCTTCGTGGAAACGTAGTTGGGCCGAGCCCTTGCCACGAAGTTATGGTAGTATGGAAACGTAGTTGGGCCGAGCCCTTGCCATACAATTTTAATGTGTTAAATTGAGTTGAAGGGTTGTATAGAAATGTAGTTGGGCCGAGCCCTTGCTATACAATCGGGACTCGAGGGAACCCTATGGGGTTGGCGTGACTTGTAGTCACGGGGAATTAAAATGGTGAATTCTAAATAAATATGGGCCCACGGGTCGACTACTTGACTTTATATAAAGTAAGTATATTATTTTAAAAAGGGGTAACCGAGAGTTATGGCCTATAATATAATATCACCCTAGATTGAGGATCTTTGAAATTGAAACTTTGATTATACTTAGTATAGTTGTCATTGTACTTGTCAAATGCTTCCAAGTAGTGACCCCCCTTCACGGGGGAGGCCACCTCACAGTTTCAGGTAGAAGTTGAAGCTTGCTACCAGCGCCCGTTGCTTCGGGGATATCCAAGAGAGAAGATGTGGTTCGTGCTTCCTCCGTTTCTGTTTGAAAACAATTATATAAATGCTCATGGATATTAAATTTTCTGAAAAATTATTTGGGGGCGTGTACGCCTAAGTTTGCCAAGTGTGGCTTGAACACTTGTAATGTTGTTTCCGCTGCTTTAATGAATGTTTTTACATTATGTTCGTTTATGGATGTACTATGCGTGAATGATATTCCAGACGCCTCGTATAGTATGTATGTGTTGGACTGCGGTTGACTATTCGTACTGTACGACGGGTTGTTGACGTGTCCGGGTAGGTCCGGGGCGTGACAATTTAATTGGTATCAGAGCCTTAGTCCGTAAACATCATAATGAAGCTTCAAAATTCTTTTTGAAAAATGAATTTGAAAACCATGAGCATAAAAAGTTTTGTACTTATGGAACTTTTGGTACTTGAGTTGCAATGTCTCTTATTGTTAAGATGGTACCCTTAACAATTGGTATGGCGGTGATTTGAGCCAAAGGGTGTCTTTAAGTGCCTATCCGTCATTTGGCACTTGATACGGGTCTAATGACTCATTCTCAATTTCTTTCAGAAATGGAACGTACCGGGAAAGTAACTAGGAGGAACCCGACTGGCCGGGCACTAGGAGGGTCCGTGCAAGGCAGCAGGAGGGCTTCTAGAGTGTCCAGGGGACAAGGCCATGGAGGCCAAGATCAGACCGTGAGTGACGGTCATATGGAATCAGTGAATGAGTCTTATGGAATCAGTGAATGAGTCTTATGAGTCCGAGGAGGATTCAACGTATCAACCAGAAACCGAGCCGGTTGAGACCCCATTTGATGGGGAATATGATGATGACGATGATGAGGAGAGGGACGATGATGGCGCTCTAGAAAGGATGAAGGAACTACTCCGTCAGTACCAATAGGATCGCCAAAGGCGCCGGGCAAGGCGTGATTTGGGAGGGGCTTCAAGAAGAGGAAGCCATGTGGGTTCTAGGGGACATGTAGAGTCCCGACAGGATCGAGGTGCTGAGATCCCAATAATAAGGATCTCAAAGTACCTCAAAGAGGCGAGAGACTTGGGGTGCAAACCGTTCGATGGAACGAGGGACATATCCATTGCGGCCGAGTGGATCAAAAGATTCAACGAAACGGATCTTGATATGCAGCTGCCGCCGAACATGAAAATGAGGGTAGCAATGAGGTTGCTAGAAGGAATGGCGTCCACGTGGTGGGACGGAGTCAAGGAGAAGTATGGTGAGAATGTCACTTGGGAGAATTTCCGCCAGGAATTCTTCAACCAATACTACTCCGATTACGATGTTAATCTGAAGAGGCGAGAGTACACTAACTTGATCCAAGGAGGCAAGTATACGGTGAGGCAACTTTAGCACAAGTTTAAGGAGCTTGCGGAATTCATACCGAAGTATGTTTGTGATGAGAACCGAATGGGGAATCACTTTTGGGATGCCTTGGACTTAGACGTGCGTGAGCGGACAACACAATTGCCTAACATGACGTTTAGTCAAGTGGTGGAGCAAGGCCTGAAAGGAGAGAAAGAATGGGAGGAAAGAAAGCTGAAAAACGTTGAGGAGGTGAAGAAGAGAAAATGGGAGAACACCGGCCCTCAAGGTTCTAGCAAAAAGGGGAACCACGGGGGGAGGTGGATCTTTTAGAACACCCGCACCACCATCCAGGGGAAACCAAGGCCCAGGAGGGCAAGGCTCGGGGTCGTAGGGCTCGGGCATTATAAGGTGCAATAACTGCAAAAGGAACCACGCAGGGAAGTGTCGTGATCCCCCGAGATGCTACCAATACGGGGAGGCGGGGCATTTGAGGAGCAATTGCCCATAACTTCGGCAAGCCATGGGTGCAGGACTTAGTAGCGGGACTACGGCAAGTAGGAACCGTACAGGAGCACCTCACGGGAGCACGGAGAACGGCGGGCCAAGTACAAGCAACGCGCCCTCCGTGAACGAAGGCAAGACCCAAGCTAGGGTCTATGCGATGACGAAGGCGGACACACGTGCTAACCCGAACTCTGTTGCGATAAATCCTTAGACTCATACTATTAACTCTATTGTGAGCAATAGGGGTGTTTGAACTTGTAAATTTCTAACCCTGGCGGTTTAAGCCGGTTTGGAAGGCAATAGGAGCAATAAATCCTCGCCCTAGGTGAATGCCGCCCGGCATGGACGAAAGCCGCCCGGCTTTCGTCTGGATTTAATTTGAAAATACTACGGCGCTCGACGCCGGCCGACTTTCGTAGAAACCGGCCGGCTTTTGTGAATGATTAATCTGGGAAAAATTCTCGCAGCTGAAAACCGGCCGGCTTTCGTAGAAACCGGCCGGCATTGGTAATGATAATCCGGAATAAACTACGACACCAAAACCCGGCCGGCTTTCGTGGAAACCGGCTGGCGTTCGTTGGGCCTGGGAAATCCCGCGCTGATGAAACCCAGCCGGGTTTCGTAGAAACCGGCCGGCTTTTGGGAATTAATGAGGAATTAAACTACGGCAACGAAACCCGGCCGGATTTCGTAGAAACCAGCCGGCTTACGGGTGTCCGACTTTTGAGCTGGCATGAACACCGACCGACTTTCGCAAAGCCCGGCCGGCTTTCACCCGGTTTGGTCTTAGAGTGATTCTAAAGGCTAGAAACCGGGAAATTTTGGTAGGGCGACGGACGGTCTCCATCTAAACCACGACCAACGTACCCTACGACTTAAGAAACATGGTTATTAACTAGATAGCGGGTCTTACATTACTTATGAATGTAGGAACACTAAAGATAAACGGGAGAGACGCAAGAATCCTTATTGACACCGGGGCGCAATGATCATTCGTGAGTGAGGCGTTCGCCAAGGGATTTAATGACCCACTAGTACTGATGAGTCAAACCTTATTGGTATCTACACCTCTAGGGGATGATATCGAAAGAGATAGCCACTACCCATTGTGTGAGGTGGAAGTGGAGGGGCAAACCTTGACGTGTGATTTCGTACCGCTGAGTATGATCGAGTTTGATGCGATCCTCAGAATGGATTGGCTTGAGAAACATCATGCTAGGGTCGATTGCTACATGAAGGTTCTTGAACTCGAAAGCGGGGAGGGGCTTACCTTACGCTTTGAGGGAGATAGAGGCAAGTCAAACAGTTGTATCATATCCGCCGTGAGAGCGGGGAATATGATGAGAAAGCGATGCCACACATATCTAGCATACGTGGTGGACAAAACCAAAGAAGAATTAGACATCAATGATGTGAGAGTGGTGTGCAAGTATTCGGACGTCTTCCCAAAAGACTTGCCGGGGCTTCCACCCGATAGGGAGATTGAGTTCGTGATCGAGGTTGAGCCCGACACCAAACCAATCTCTATACCGCCATACAGAATGGAACCCTCCAAACTTAATGAGTTGAAAACTCAACTGCAAGAGCTATTGGATAACGGTTTTATAAGTCCGAGTCACTCTCTGTGGGGAGCACCGGTCCTTTTCGTGAAAAATAAGGATGGGACACTTCGAATGTGCATTGACTACCGTCAACTGAACAAGGTCACAATCAAGAATAGGTATCCTTTACCTAGAATTGATGACTTGTTTGATCAGCTCCGAGGAGCAACGGTGTTTTCGAAGATCGACTTGAGGTCGGGGTACCATCAACTGAAGATAAAGGAGGATGACATACCGAAGAGTGCTTTTCGCACAAGGTATGGTCATTTCGAGTTCCTAGTCATGTCGTTTGGGCTAACAAACGCCCCTGCGACATTTATGGACTTGATGAACTGAGTATTTCATAAATACTTGGACCGTTTTGTGATCGTGTTCATAGATGACATCTTGATTTACTCAAAGAGAGAGGAGGAGCACGAGGAACACTTAGTAATGGTTCTTGAGACACTACGAGAGAAGCAACTCTATGCTAAATTTTCTAAATGTGAATTTTGGCTAAAGGAGATTGGCTTTCTCGGGCATGTGGTTTCGGGATCGGGAATTGTTGTTGATAACAAGAAGATTGAGGCCATCACCGAATGGGAAAGGCCAAAGAACGTCAAGGAAATTCGTAGTTTCCTCGGATTGGCGGGCTATTATATTATAGAAAGTTCGTGGAGAAATTCTCAGTTTTGGCGTCACCATTGACAAAGCTCACTCGAAAAGGGGCTAAGTTTGTATGGGATGACCGATGCGAGAAGGGATTCCTAGAGCTAAAGAAGAGATTGACCGAGGCACCGGTGCTTGCATTACCCAAACATGGTATGGGGTACGATGTCTATAGCGATGCGATCATCCAAGGGCTGGGATGTGTGTTGATGCAGAGTGGGAGAGTGATTGCCTATGCTTCACGACAGTTGAAGAAGCATGAGGTAAATTATCCTACTCATGATCTAGATTTGGGGGCAGTGGTATTTGCACTGAAGATTTGGAGACATTATCTCTACGAGGAGATATGTCACATATACACTGACCATAAGAGCTTGAAGTACGTGTTTACTCAGAAAGAGTTAAACATGAGTTAGAGACGATGGATGGAGTTGATAAAAGACTACCATCTAGTTATTGAGTACCACCCCGGTAAAGCCAACGTGGTAGCGAATGCCTTGAGCCGAAAGAGTTCATCTGGGGCATTGTTGACTAGTTTGAGGGTGTTGAGAGCCCAATTGGAGGTATCTAGCGATGGTGCATTGTTAGCTAGATTTGAGGTGAGACCTACATTACTTTATGAGATCAAGAAGGGTCAAGAAACTGACGAAGAGCTTATGAAGGTTTGCGAACGCATGCTAGCGGGACCGGTGGAGGATTTCAGGGAAAGAGACGGTGGTCTCTTATTATTTCGTGACCGAGCGTGTGTACCGTCGGATGATGAGCTCCGAAAGTCCATCTTAGAGGAGGCTCATTCATCGGCGTATGCCATGCATCCGGGAGGAACGAAAATGTACCGTCATTTGAAAGAAAGTTACTGGTGGTCTGGTATGAAGAAGGAAATAGCCGAGTACATCAGTAGGTGTCTTACTTGTCAGTAAGTTAAGGCAGAACATCATCATCCAGCTGGATTATTACAGCCACTTTCCATTCCTGAATGGAAATGGGAACACGTGACCATGGATTTCGTGGTGGGGCTGCCACGGACAGTTAAGAACTATGATGCCGTATGGGTCGTGGTGGATAGGCTCACGAAGAGTGCACATTTTCTACCTATCAACACCACCTATACACCGGAAAGGTTAGCCAAATTGTATGTGGATGAGATCGTGAGGCTACACGGGGTTCCAATAACCATCGTATCCGATAGAGATCCATGATTCACATCACGATTTTGGCCGAAGTTCCAAGAATCTATGGGAACCAAACTGAAATTTAGCATTGCTTTTCATCCACAGACGGATGGATAATCCGAAAGGGTTATACAAATTTTGGAGGATATGTTGAGAGCTTGCGCATTGGAGTTCCAAGGAAGTTGGGACAACCATTTAGCACTCGTGGAGTTTGCTTATAACAACAGTTATCAGACGAGCATTGGCATGCCTCCATACGAGGCATTGTATGGGAGGAGATGTCGTACACCTTTATGTTGGGACGAGGTTGGCATGGCCAAACTTGAGAGCACGGAATTGGTGGAGATCACCAAATCAAAGGTAAAGATGATCCATGAGAGACTTAAGGCGGCACAGGATAGACAGAAGAGCTATGCCGATAAGCGCCGGAGAGCCTTAGAATTTAAGGTTGGAGATGAGGTATTTTTGAAGGTTTCACCTTGGAAGGGAATCATACGATTTCAGAGCCGAGGGAAGCTAAACCCACGGTATATAGGGCCATTTGTGATTCTTCAGAGAATTGGGGCCGTAGCATATCGCTTACAGTTGACTTCAGAGTTGGAGAAGATACATAATGTGTTCCACGTGTCTATGCTTAAGAAGTATATGCCGGATCCATCTCATGTATTGGAGAAACCACCCGTGGAAATACGGGAAGACCTGAACTATGTCGTGCAACCGGTAAAGGTACTTGATAGGCAAGTAAAGAAGCTGAGAAGAAAGAAAGTTCCGATGGTAAAAATCCTGTGGAAAAGTGACCGAGTTGAAGAAGAAACTTGGGAGACGGAAGCCTTGATGAAGGAACAATATGCTTTTCTGTTTGAATAAGTGTTGTGAATTTCGGGGACGAAATTCCCGTTAAGGGGGGTGAACTTGTAGCACCGTCCCCGAGCACATTTACTTTTTAGTAAATTATGTAATAAACCTTGATGAATCAATCACAAATTTGCGAAATTGTGAATTTTTATTATTTCTTTTGCGTGAATAATAAATTGCACGTGGGGCCCACACCGGGAACGGGGACCGCCCGATAAGTCCAGGATCACATATTATATTCATCTTAGTCTAGATGATATGTATATGGTGGTGGATATTTTAGTAGGCCCATAGAAAGAACATAGAGTTAACCCGTTGCTCAAACGAGGCCCAAATACCAGTATTGGTAATTTACCGGATAACAGTCCGAAATTAATTTCGGAGACTCCTAAATTAAAGTTGGGGAATGTACATCTATTCTAAAGTCCTATAATAACTAGGAACATGTGTTATATCTTATTTGGCCAATAAAATAAAATATAAATAAAATAGTCCGAAAAATACAACTTTCGGGACCGATTGTGCACTTCTGGACAAAAAGGGGTGACCTCCCACACAAGTGGGGGCCAACCCACGAAATTTCCATCTCTTGGAGGCTGGCTTGAGATTATTTGTGGCTGAAATCCATTGAAGGGATGGGGGAGACCATTTTGACACCTAAGGGACCCCTAACCTCACTCATTTGTCAACCAAAGACAAAAGTACCATCCTCCCTCCTCTCCCACTCATTGTACTCGTCCAGCACCAAGAAAGGAAGGCAAAGGAGCTCTGAAACCTCACCTTCCATAGCCAACTCGAGCCCAAGCTCAAACAAGAAAAAGAAAGAGGTTTGGAGAAGAAAAAAGATAGGAAAAGTGTAAAGAATTAAGGTAATGACCTCATACTAACTTTTCCTCTACTTCTTAGCTACCTTATGATTTATATATCATTCTGAGGACCCCTAGGACTTTTCTTCATGTTTAGAAGTGTAGAACAAGGGGTTGGAAGGTAGTTCTAAGTCAAAGAACGAACTTAGAAGCCAAATGACCGGTTCGCCGGAAAATAACCTTTTAGAGGTTATTTGTGTTGATATGGGTTTTGTGATGATAAAATCTTGTTAGAAGCTTGACTAAAGTGTTCCCAACTTTCTCCGGAGTTTCGCCGGAGTTTCATCGGAGTTCACCGGAGTTTCACCGGAGTTCACCGGAGTAATGCCGGAGTTCAACCAAGAAGGTTAGAACTTCTTTAAGCTCATTCGAGGTGAGGATGGCTGACTATATTGCTTATAATTGTTGTGTTAATTTCATAAGATTACCTAAGATATTAGATGTGATTTTCATGGATTATTAATGAATAATAATGCCTAAATGAAAATACTATTGCATATGAGTAAATGAAGATGGAGATGAAAGGAATGGCATGAAGATGGAATTAACTATGAAAATATTGTGATAAAATATACTTTTACTTCATGTTATACAAATTTGGAAGAAATTGTGTATGATTATGGGATATGAAAGGAATGGCATGAAGATGGAATTAACTATGAAAAGATTGTGATAAAATATACTTTTACTTCATGTAAGGAATTCATGAATGGATAAAAGTGATATTTTTGATATTGAGATTAAATCATATTTGGATTTGAAAATCAATTGAGTTGAATTATTTGGCTATGAATTAATAACTTGGTTGTTCTAAGATTTATCCGACTAGTATTGAAATACTAGTCGGGAGATTAATATAACTAAATGATGGAATTAATCCTAAGAGATAGGGTTGTGAATAGAGATGCCTTAAGTAGTTTTAAGAGATACTTTAGGGTCGAATTGTATGAACACTAAGGTGTGTTAGGGGTAGGCCTAAAGGCTACCCAAGTGAATTGATTCTAGGCATAGGATTTGCTTGAGAATTGGACTATGAAAATAAATTAGAGTCAGACTCTAGGATTGCATGGAAATGTAGTTGGGCCGAGCCCTTGCCATGTAATGTGATTAGCATGAAAACGTAGTTGGGCCGAGCCCTTGCCATGTATTTGTGATCTTCGTGGAAACGTAGTTGGGCAGAGCCCTTGCCACGAAGTTATGGTTAGTATGGAAACGTAGTTGGGCCGAGCCCTTGCCATACAATTTTAATGTGTTAAATTGAGTTGAAGGGTTGTATAGAAATGTAGTTGGGCCGAGCTCTTGCTATACAATCGGGACTTGAGGGATCCTTATGGGGTTGGCGTGACTTGTAGTCACGGGGAATTAAAATGGTGAATTCTAAATAAATATGGGCCCACGGGTCGACTACTTGACTTTATATAAAGTAAATATATTATTTTAAAAAGGGGTAACCGAGAGTTATGGCCTATAATATAATATCACCATAGATTGAAGATCTTTGAAATTGAAACTTTGATTATACTTAGTATAGTTGTCATTGTACTTGTCAAATGCTTCCAAGTACTGATCTCCCCTTCACGGGGGAGGCCACCTCACAGTTTCAGGTAGAAGTTGAAGCTTGCTACCAGCGTTCGTTGCTTCAGGGATATCCAAGAGAGAAGACGTGGTTCGTGCTTCCTCCGTTTCTGTTTGAAAACAATTATATAAACGCTCATGGATATTAAATTTTCTGAATAATTATTTGGGGGCGTGTAGCCTAAGTTTGCCAAGTGTGGCTTGAACACTTGTAATGTTGTTTCCGCTGCTTTAATGAATGTTTTTACATTATGTTCGTTTATGGATGTACTATGCGTGAATGATATTCCAGATGCCTTGTATAGTATGGATGTGTTGGACTGCGGTTGACTATTCGTACTGTACGGCGGGTTGTTGACGTGTCCGGGTAGGTCTGGGGCGTGACAAGTATTGTCCTTCCCCTTTGTAGTTGGAGCAGTCCCCTTCCCTGTGGACCCTCTTGTAATAGCCTTAGTATTATTATTTTCTGAAATGTGCTTTTGAACCCATTTAGTTCCTGTAGGATGAGAATCTACCAGTAACCTATTCCCTCCATCAACCTATTCCCTCCATCAACCTATTCCCTCCATCAGACTTCTTGGGACATTTATTTTCTTCATGTCCCAGATGAAGACTGGATAAACAATAATAGGGTCTGTTTTCATAAATAACAGATTGAGAAAACCTAGATTTCCCAGTTTGGATCCAGACCTTATTAGGCATTTCCTTAGTCAGATCGAGTTCAACACAAACTCGTTATAGTGAAGGCCTAGCCAACGTAGTAGTAGCAATATCAAGTTTGAGAGGCTTGCCAATTAAACTAGCAATAACAAATATAACTCTTTTATCATGCAAGTGTATTGGCAAACCTTCAAATGTTAACCAAACCGGAACCACAAGAGACTCCACATTAGGTCTAAAGTCAGGGGACCATTTAGTAACTCACATAGCATTGCCATGGATGTCCCATGTCTGACGATTCCAACACCGGATATAATCTTCCTCCAAAGCAAAGCGAATTAGGACATGTTTTTGTTCAAGCAAACCCAAATGAAAACCCCCCTTAAAGCCTATGATATCAAAAGATTTGCGTAAAATACTCATAGGAGGACGGCCTTTGTAGAAGTAACCAACCAAATAGCGCTTGTGTTTGTCTGCTAAAATCCAAATATAATCCTCAGAAAAAGTAGTTGTTGGCATCCCTTTGAAGCGTGTAGGGGCGTGAGAAGAAAGAGTTGCATCCTCCTTGTCCAGTAGAACAGAAACAAACGATCTTTTCCCACCCGCCCAAGCATTACCCAACGTCGGAGGTTTAGCCGGTGACGGCATCGCCGTCTTAGTCGTAGGGTTTTCACTCATGAGCTCTCAGCCTAGTGATAATTCTTTAGTAAGAATTCTTTAATTACATTATTCAATGGGTACAGATATTCAATTAATATGAATATAAGTCTTCAAATTGAGATTATTTTAATTGTTTATATGAATGTGGGGCTCAATTCTACATTTGGAATCGCGGCCTCCAAATTTATTAGACGGGCCTGAAGTTATTCATATATGGAGCATGTATGTATGTATGTATGTATGTATGTATGTATGTATGTATGTATGTATGTATGTATGTATGTATGTATGCATGCATGTATGTATGCATGCATGTATGTATGCATGTATGCATGTATGCATGTATGTATGTATGCGTATGTATGCGTATGTATGTATGTGTGCGTGTGTGTATGTGTGTGTATGTGTGTAGTATGTGTGTATGTATGTGTGTGTATGTGTGTATGTGTGTGTGTGTATGTACGTACGTATGCATGCATGTAATTATGCATGCATGCATGCATGTATGTATGTATGTAATTAATTTTTAGATCGATCATAGAAACAATTTTTTTATTTTTCTCATTTTATTTATAAATGAGAAAAGAATGGGAAATTAAATATTTGAAACAGATATACGTTTTTAAATGCAAAAAATGGCTAAACATTATTTTACCATTTTATATATGAAACAGATCTTTGAATTTGAACGCAATATTTTTATTTCCCATTAAATATTATTTCCATCTACTTTTCCTCAAATTTTTGACTGAAACTTTTCCAATTCCTAACATACCTAAAATGGGGAACTAAAGATGCTGCTATACTTGTATTAAAGACACGATGACTGAAAAAATGAGTCATTTATTTAATATAGCTAAATCGAAAAAAATGTGTTATTCTTTTTAATGATGCCATATATGGATTTTTTTGTGTGATTTATACGTAGTAATTGTTTTTTGTTTATGGGGATTAAGGAATTTGATCAGGTTAGAAAGGCGGTATGGAGTGAGAAAATGGTCATCTGTTGCTGAGAACTTGGTCAGCCGGGCCAGCAAATAATGTCGGGAGCGGTGACAAAACCATCTTCGCCCTGATATTCAGGTTTTGTTTTTATTTTGCCCATTTAATTTCTTTACGTTATTTGAATTGATCTTTACTATGATAATTATCATTGACATACATTTCTTAATCTAATCTGTGTACGTAGTTTTTTTGCTTTTAATCATCATTTATCATGATTTTTTAATTTCTAAATACACAATCTATAGTTTTGTTTTTTCCATCTTAATCTCCTTGCAGTTTTTTAATGATCTCCATCAATTCACATAGCCCAGAAATAGTCACTACTAGAAAAAATCATATTTGATGCGGTTATTTTTTAGTATTTGCTGCGGTTTTGAACCGCAGCAATTAAGGGGGCAGCAATTGTGTGAATTTCTATTTGCTGCGGTTCAAAAACGCAGCAAATACGCCTCCGTATTTTTTTGAAAATTAGTTTATTGCTGCGGGTAATAGGGAACCGCAACAAATAGTTCATTGTTTTTCAACTTATTTGCTGCGGGTATTAGAGAACCGCCGCAATTGTTAAAATTTAAATTTGTAAATTACACCGAATTTTCCTTTAATACCAAAACATGCACAACTAATACTTATTATACCAAAATAGACCTTGTCCATATCAAATTCACAAGTCTTTCATATCATTTAATGAAGTACCAATAATGTTACTTGTTGAGTACACAAAATCATCAAACACATCCAATATGATAAAATGTTTAATAAAAAAAAAATACTTAATTACATGTCTACTATAAAGTTTACAACATTTTTAGTACTTCGTTTTAGTACTGCAAAATAATCAACTCCCGATTTTGTTGTTCCCGCCACCTTTAAATGAGTCTCATTGTCCTGAATTTGTAGAGCTTTCTCTGTAATGCTCACCAACGCAGAAACTTCATCCTCCAAATCAACAGGATCTACTCATGACATTGTTAACCATTTCAATCGTTAAAATACGACAAAAATGAATATGCATATGATCTGAAAGTAATCACGAATGCACGGGAAAGACGAATGCATAGAGAGTTATGTGAGTTTGCATTTGTTTCCAGGGGAAATGACTTTAAATAAAATTAGTTTTACATCGATGCTTTGTAGAAGACCAAAAGGGATACCTTTATCTTGACAATTTTTAATTCTAAATCCTCTAACTTTCCATACATTACGTTTTTTGTATCAATTTTGAAATTTCACATTTAAGTGGTCAGACTATTATGAGAGTAATACTTCTGGCCTTCCAACTATTTCGGCAAAGATGGAAGATGAATACTACAAATGGCACTCACACAATTGGCAGATGAAGTGGGTAAAATTAGAGACATCTCACATAAAATTGTATAATTCTTTGCCCCACTCACACCATTTGTCTATCCTCTCTTTAAGTGACTTTTGAATAAGTAGTGTCCCGTTCCCTCAAAATTCCATTGTTGGTTATTAATGAGTTCTCTTTCCATCCTGAGCATGTTAAGTTTGACCATGTGAGAAACTGAGAATACATGTAAAATGGTAAAAAAGGTTAGACCAAATGTGTTCAAAGTCTTGAACATCAAGAGTTTGGCTGAGTAAAGATTTATCGAGTTATCGACCCTTACCTGTATTAAGAGATTATTTCTGGGGGTTAAACCCATGGCCAAATGCTTATAGGGTTAGTTAGCATCTGGCAACTATGTCATTCTCAACATTCAAATGAGCGGATGCTTATTTATTTGTTTCATCAATAACTATGCAAAGTTATGTTTTCATAGATGATAATTTTCTTTTTTCTAAATCTTTGTCATTTACAGGCCCTTCCTATATATTTGGACAAGGCAAAGAACAAAATACCAACATAAGATTTCTATATATTTCCTAAAATTAGAAAATACCTGTCAGACACATCAATTACTTTCAAAAAAGACGAGGCAAAGAACAAAATACCAACATAAGGTTTGCACTACATATAGTATCTAAGAGCTTAACATAATAGCACATGCCATACCTACACCTCAGAATCTTGTTCTGCAGAGAGAAGTCATTAACCAATCAATCTTTAGCTGCATCATATCTGACTGGGAATAAAACCAATGATGTGAGCACAATAATGGAAGAACATTAGCTAAACAAAATCTTGTTGCAGCAAATAGACATACAGTCAAAGAAACACAGATGACGTACATTTGTCGTGAGGTGCACTCAAAATAAATACAATACAACGATTATACGTAAGGTTCGTATCCACATGGAACGGAATATTTATCTTTTACAGTAACAAAAGGGGGGTTTTGAGTTTGATTTGATTTAATTTAATTAACACTAAGATGAATGACTTATGTGGTTTTAATTAATAGAGACGAGGACTTGGTTTTGCTTTTATTCACTTAATGAAATGTTCGTCGATCCCGGTTATATCTTTAACTATCTTCCTCTCGAATACTCAATCGAGGAGTATATCCAGTTCATCGAGGGTAGTTATTAATAACGAGATGTGTTCATTAATAAAACTTACTATCGAGTCAACATAGAACGAGCGCCGTATATTAATTCGATAGTAGCAATAAGCTTAAGATGAAAACGATTGAGATTGATAACCTCAACACAAGCGGTTTATTGGTTTAATCAATATAATTAATTCCCCTTGGTTTATTAACCATGAGATGCATGCATTAACAATCCAAGTTTACTACCTTTGAAGGAACCAAATTAATAACAAGCGTATTAATCGATTGATTCTAGTAATAGTTAATATATGAAACAAAACTAGTTGATACTTTAAGTAATGTTCAAAATATTAACATGAAATATGAATAGGAATTAATTAATACTCAAGGAAGAATATTAAAGAATATGAATCCTACTATAGTTAATATTAAGATGTTAACTAATTGTCATCTTAATAACACTACCCAATATTAACATAGAGGAAGAAATAACTATTACTATAACCAATGTCAAGATGTTAACTAATTGTCATCTTAGTAACACTCCCCAACTTTGATATAGAAATAGTATTTTAAAGGAAGAATTAATATTCAAGGAAGAAGATTAAAGAAAATAACTCACAACTTACAAATTCATTAAGCTTCAAAGTAGCAAAACCAAGATGGAAGAGTTTAGCTCCTCATTTGGAGACTAAACATGAAGAAAATATAAAGAAAGAACTATTCCAGACTGAGCTTAGATGTATAAAGGAATTGGATATCTAATTGTGAAGGAAAGGGGGTGTATTTATAGGCTTTTGAGATGCAGCTCGGGTACCCGATCGGGTATATACATGGTACCCGATCGGGTATGTGTAATACCTTAAATTCGAGGTATACTCGATCAATCAAAGGGAAAATTTCATAAGCATACCCGATCGAGTATACCTTTGTACCCGGTCGAGTATGCTTATAATTTCAGATCCGAGGCATACTCGACCGAATTCAGGTTTGTATTTGAAGAGGTACCCGATCAGGTGTGTCGGTGTACCCGATCGGGTATGGACACTCGATCGTGGTCTGAATCTTCTCTGCATGATCCTTTGTCTTTGGATCTGATCCGATTTGAAATTTCAACAAGATACCCGATCGAGTATAGGTCATACTCGACCGGGTATAGACCAAAAAATCATGATCTTCTTTCTTTTAATTTTTGCACCTTCCTTCCACTTTTGGGGTTCACCAACTGTCCTTTGAGTTGATCAAGACCTGTTTGAGCTCAAAATAAACCTAATCTAAACAATTTACAAGAATTTAACAAACTAAACTATTACACCAAAAGTGTGTAATTTCCAAAGTAAAAATAAATCAAAACTAATTAAAAACACAAACATACATATAGAAATCACAAACGTATCAACTC
This sequence comes from Cuscuta europaea, assembly GCA_945859875.1. Taxonomy (NCBI): domain Eukaryota; kingdom Viridiplantae; phylum Streptophyta; class Magnoliopsida; order Solanales; family Convolvulaceae; genus Cuscuta; species Cuscuta europaea. The sequence goes on along the minus strand of CAMAPE010000008.1, from coordinate 20,076,071 downwards.
CCCCACACTTAGTTTCTTTACTCGTCCTCGAGTAAAGTCAAATGTTCACAAGTGTTTAAGTCTTCCAAAGTTTCAACAATTTTACAAGATAAAAGCACAAAGACCACCAAGGATAAAATATGAGTTTTAAGTTCAATTTACAAATATTATCTTGGGTTTTATGGCCTTCTAGTGCTCATCTTCTCTTCTCCTCCTCTCTTCTTCTTCTTCTTCTTCTTGACTCTTCTTTTCCTCCAAGGAGATTAAATGAGTGTCTGCAAGAACAAATATTTCTCTCATATATTTCATCTTGCCTAAGAGTCTTTTCAGGTTTTCATCCTAGCATCTCTTTTCATTTTCCATTCTCCCCAACTCACTCATTTTTTTATAAGCCTTTTTTGCTTAGATTGCCCATTTTGTTGGGTTTTCAACCTAACTAGCATTTCTTTTCTTTTATTCATTCTTTTTTTTTTGAATACCAATGGTAAAAGAAATTCATGCGTAGTGAAAGGTAATAAATGAAAGTACATACCATAAGAGTCTCTCCCCCACACTTAGGCCAAGCACTGTCCCTAGTGCCCGACTTCTCCGCCGTAGTAGCTGCCTCCGAAGCCGCTCCCCTGCCCTCCATCTCCCATGTATGTGTCCCCGCCATCTCCGCCATCGTACCCTCCACCCCCGGAGCTAGATCCTCCAAAGTTACCCCAATGAGTGGGGTCATATCACGAGGGTGGTGGAGGGGGGTTCACCATGGTCTGAAAGGATCCCTATTGGGCCATGTAAGAGTACATAGGTCCGTAGAACCTGTGTTGATCCTCTTCATATCGATGCCTGTCGGCTTCCCGGAGTTCCTCCATCCGTTGAAAACCGGCCCTTTGCTCCTCCTGCACTTGGTTGAGCCATTCTCCCATGGCCATGTAGTTTGTGTTCATTTGATTGTACCCCGCAAGCAGTTGTTGTTGACCCTCCAAAAGTTGTTGGAAGAAGTCAGGTGGTGGAGGGTTTTGAGTTTGCTCGGGGATGTCTGCGTCCATGTCTTCATGACCACGGGGTTCAACATAAGGCTCGTACTCGGGTTAGTATTGGGGAGGCTCTTGTTCGGTTCTTGGAGATGCGGTGGAAGGGCGTGTGGGAATAGGTAATGGGGCACCTCTACCTCTTCTTTGTAGAGCAGTTTGGGAAGTTCTTGGTTAGGTAGGAGGAAGTATTTGAGAGGCTTGGGGTGTATGAGCCAGTTATACATGTTTTTTGGTCGTTCACCACCATAAACTGTATGGGAGAAGGTTGTGCATCCCGGATGGCCTAACCAAGAGATATTGATCAAACAATAGTCGGGTATAGGAGAGTTATCCGTATACCCAAACTTGGTGGCTAAGTGCATAATCACTCCACCCACAACAATGGCCCCCTTGGTTGCGCTTTCCTTTTTCAGATGTGCCCACATAAGATTTCACAGATTAAAGTCCACATGAACACGGAATAGAGCTACAGACATCAGGCATACATCCCCCATCCTAGTGTGATGGTTGTTGGGACGTCCAAGCAAGCAATTTGCAAGAAATTTCAAGAATAATCAGAGGACGGGGTGTTGGACATGACTAATATACAGTTGGGAGGAGCTAAATTTGGCTTCCCCGGCAACGGCGCCAAATTTGACGTGCACTTGTCGTGAGGTGCACTCAAAATAAACACATAACAACGATTATACGTAGTATAACGAAGTAAGGTTTGTATCCACAGGGAAAGAAATATTTATCTTTTACAGTAACAAAGGGGTTTTTTTGAGTTTGATTTGATTTAATTTAATTAACACTAAGATGAACGACTTATGTGGTTTTAATTAATAGAGACGAGGGCTTGGTTTTGCTTTTATTCACTTAATGAAATGTTTGTCGATCCCGGTTATATCTTTAATTATCTTCCTCTCGAATACTCAATCGAGGAGTATATCCAGTTCATCGAGGGTAGTTATTAATAACGAGATGCGTTCATTAATAAAACTTACTATCGAGTCAACATAGAACAAGCGTCGTATATTAATTCGATAGTAGTAATAAGCTTAAGATGAAAACGATTGAGATTGATAACCTCAACACAAGCGGTTTATTGGTTTAATCAATATAATTAATTCCCCTTGGTTTATTAACCATGAGATGCATGCATTAACAATCCAAGTTTACTACCTTTGAAGGAACTGAATTAATAACAAGCGTATTAATCGATTGATTCTAGTAATAGTTAATATATGAAACAAAACTAGTTGATACTTTAAGTAATGTTCAAAATATTAACATGAAATATGAAAAGGAATTAATTAATACTCAAGGAAGAATATTAAAGAATATGAATCCTACTATAGTTAATATTAAGATGTTAACTAATTGTCATCTTAGTAACACTACCCAATATTAACATAGAGGAAGAAATAACTATTACTATAACCAATGTCAAGATGTTAACTAATTGTCATCTTAGTAACACTCCCCAACTTTGATATAGAAATAGTATTTTAAAGGAAGAATTAATATTCAAGGAAGAAGATTAAAGAAAATAACTCACAACTTACAAATTCATTAAGCTTCAAAGTAGCAAAACCAAGATGGAAGAGGTTAGCTCCTCATTTGGTGACTAAAAATGAAGAAAATATAAAGAAAGAACTATTCTAGACTGCGCTTAGATGTATAAAGGAATTGAATATCTAATTGTGAAGGAAAGGGGGTGAATTTATAGGCTTTTGAGATGCAGCTCGGGTACCCGATCGGGTATATACAAGGTACCCGATCGGGTATGTGTTATACCTTAAATTTGAGGTATACTCGATCGATCAAAGGGAAAATTTCATAAGCATACACGATCGAGTATACCTTTGTACCCGGTCGAGTATGCTTATAACTTCAGATCCGGGGCATACTCGACCGAATTCAGGTTTGTATTTGAAGAGGTACCCGATCGGGTGTGTCGGTGTACCCGATCGGGTATGGACACTCGATCGTGGTCCGAATCTTCTCTGCATGATCCTTTGTCTTCGGATCTGATCCGATTTGAAATTTCAACAAGATACCCGATCGAGTATAGGTCATACTCGATCGGGTATAGACCAAAAAATCAGGATCTTCTTTCTTTTGATTTTTGCACCTTCCTTCCACTTTTGGGGTTCACCAACTGTCCTTTGAGTTGATGAAGACATGTTTGAGCTCAGAATAAACCTAATCTAAACAATTTACAAGAATTTAACAAACTAAACTATTACACCAAAAGTGTGTAATTTCCAAAGTAAAAATCAATAAAAACTAATTAAAAACACAAACATATATATGGAAATTACAAACGTATCAACAGACGATCTTCATTTATGCCTATGAAGCATCACATGTTACTTAAAAAAATTAGCAGTATAATAGATGCATACACACACCTATACAATTATCTCAGATCCAAGGATATCAAAACCTATGTAAATTAATGTCTAAAGGTCATAGGTTTATCACAAAGCTCTACTATTTTGCAATAATTCCATACACAACTATACAAGTATACATATCTTCAAAAAAATACTGCGTATTAAGAATTTAATGATAGAGGTTGCTAGCATATACCAAAGTCCTACTCATTACCCCAAATGAATTTGTCAATGCAATTTCCAAAAAAGCGGATGTAGCCAGGCAAAATCAATTATTTGTGAAAAGTAGTCAAAGCAAGCACTTTGTATATAAAAAGTCACTCAAGCACATATATTTTAAACATTTTACATTTTCACACAACATATCTAAATGACACTAACAAATATATTAAGTTAATTCATAATCTAATCATTTTTTTTTCAAGTTTCATTACGCTGATATCATTGCAAAAGTTATCTAAACATTTTACATAGTACTCTTTCGATTTACACATCACTTGACACCAAGACATGAAAACAGATTGATAACATTTCAAATAAGCATAGAGAACTTTTTGCTCATGAAATAAACCGTTCACTTGGCTACAACTGAACGTGAAAGAACACAAGATAGTATCAAGTCAGAGTTAATTTTTGTAGCTTAGCTTTGGCCATCTCCAATTGCTTTTGCTCATCTAAAGTTGCTTTCTGAGCATTTGTGCGGAAAAAAGGTTCCCGTTTTTCTTGTAGACAACTCGTGAAAAAGTTATTATACTCCCTCCCTCCCAAAAACAACTTCTCAATTTGACTAGCACACACATTTAGGTAGATTAAAATTTTGGTTTGACTTTCCCAAAATTTTACTGTTTTGACACTGTTTGGACACTGTTTAGCACTATTTGGATACTGTTTAGCACTATTTGACACTGGAGTAGTTTTTAACAATAAGAGAAATAAATAAATAATAGGACCCACTATCATTTTAATACCTAAAATGATAAAACGGTATGCCTAAACCGTATGTGGAGCTTCCAAAGTGCCTAAAACCGTATGCCGGTATACGGTGCTCACCGTATACCGGTCATACGGTATAACAACTGTAAAACTAAAGAATTATACTACTCCCCCCGTCCCTTAAAACTTTGTCATCTTTCCTTTTTGGGACGTCCCAAAAAACTTTTCCACTTTCCTTTTTAATAAATTATTTTGTGGTTTCTGTTATTTCTCTCTCCTCTGCACACACCTCAACCACACAGTTTTTACTTTACGTAGTATTATTCTCCGTGTCGGTCAACTTTGGCAAAGTTTTAAGGGACGGAAGTAGTAAGTTCTAACTAAGGTGGTCACTGAAATACTATCGTATATTAGAGGAGTTGGCGGTCCTCTGAAATTCTAGCACGGAGAATTTCAGTGACCAAACGTTCTAACTAAGGTGGTCACTGAAGTAGTAAGTTTTAAGGGACCTCAATCATTAAATTTGATATCATTAGAGGAGTTATTTAGCATTACTAAACTATTGTTAACCATGTTCACCTAAAAGTATATCACACAAGATTTTGAGTACTTTTGTCAATGAACAGTCAAACCGTTTCTTCAGTTACATTCATTAACCATTTACATTCATTAACCATCCTTTTGCATTCGTCATTAAGTCATTTATTATTTCTTACTCGTATTTTACTAACTCCGCCATGAGATCATTTTTTTGGTATCATGCTTGTCCCAAGCCAGGATAAAGGAGGAGGGTGTTGTGGTAGGCGCGTGACAGCCAACAGTATCTCTTAGTCACATCACATGACATGAATCGAAATATGAATATCGCTACAGCTAGGTCGTCGCCCGTAAGCGACGCGTCATCCCTCCGCCTGGGGGTGGTGTCAAATGGGCAAGGGCGCGCTACACTTCATAGGCCTGAGTGTGGTGATAAGAATGCTAAGGCTGCTAGGTCATCGCCCGGAAGCGATGCGCCACTCCAATGCCCGGGGATGGTGTCAAATATGCAAGGGCATGGTGGGGGTCGATGTGGGGTGAAGAAGAGAAGGCAGAGTGTTAGATTGCACTTTGGGACATGGAATGTTGGCTCTCTTACGGGAAGATCATCTGAGATAGCTGAGGTTATGAAGAGGAGAAATATCAGCATAATGTGCATGCAAGAAACTAAGTGGGTTGGAGAAAAGGCACGCGAGATTAATCCCGGAGGTTTTAAGCTTTGGTACTCGGGGAGAGAGAGGAACAGAAATGGAGTAGGCATTATGGTGGCACATGATTATGTTAACGGTGTGGTTGAAGTGTTTAGGAAGAACGATCGCATCATGAGCATTAAGTTGATAATGGGGGATGCGATTGTGTCCGTGGTTAGTGCCTATGCACCACAAGTGGGATTGGATGCATCTATCACTCAACAATTTTGGGAGGATCTTGAGGAAGTGGTGCGACGAGTGTCAAGGGGAGAGAAACTGGTCATAGGAGGCGACCTCAACGGGCATGTGGCCCCAAGTCGTGATGGTTTTGAGAGTGTCCATGGCGGACATGGTTTTGGCACTAGAAATGAAGCGGGGAAGAACATTCTGGATTTTGCCTCGACATATGAGTTGGCTGTGATGAACACTTGGTTCAAGAAAAGAGACTCTCACCTTGTCACCTATAGAAGTGGAGCTAATAGTACCCAAATTGACTACTTTTTAGTACGGAAGACTTGGAGAACTAGCTACACTGATTGTAAGGTTATCCCAAGTGAGAGTGCTGTCACTCAGCATAGGATGCTTGTGCTTGATTTTCGAGGTAAAAAGAATGGACGAGTTAAGGTACAAGGGGAGCCAAAGATAAAATGGTGGAGGCTCGAGGGGAATCTCCAACAAAGCTTTGCACACAAAATGTTGGAGGAAGATGTTTGGTCTATTAATAATGACGCACACGTGGATGATGTGTGGTTACCAATGGAGTCCACAATTAACAAAGTGGCGAAAGAGATACTCGGAGAATCTAAAGGATGTCTGCCACCAAAAAAGGACACATCTTGGTGGAATGATGAGGTGAAACAAGCAATAAGGGCCAAAAGAGAATGCTATAAGAAATTGGGCAAAAGTTGGAGCGACGAGAACATAGAGGAGTACAAAGAGGCTAGAGGAAGAGCAAAGAAAGTTGTGAAGGAAGCCAAAGGAAAAGTGAATAAGGAATTGTATGTAAAGTTGGATTCTAAGGAAGGAGAAAAAGATATATGCAGACTTGCTCGCCTTCGTGACCGTAGGACTCAAGATATCGGAAAAGTTAAGTGTGTGAAGGATGTCGATCAAAGGGTACTAATGGACGATGAAGAAATAAAAGAGAGGTGGAGATCATACTTTGATACCTTGTTCAACGGGAATAAAGTTCAAGGTATTGATGATCTTACTATACCAGAGTGTATGGTAAATAGGGACTTCGTGAGAAGGATTCAAACAACAGAAGTTAAAGAGGCAATGAAAAAAATGGGCCGGAAGAAAGCAGTGGGCCCAGATGGCATACCGATCGAGGCTTGGAGAAGTTTGGGAGAGAAAGGCATCGAGTGGCTAACACGTTTCTTCAACATGATTTGGAGAAACAACAAAATTCCAGTGAGTTGGCGGAAGAGTACTCTCATTCCCTTATTTAAAAATAAGGGTGATGTGCAAGAATGTGCTAACTATCGAGGGATTAAGCTTATGAGTCACACCATGAAACTTTGGGAGCGAGTGGTTGAGAAAAGACTACGTAAAAGTGTGAAAATTTCGGAGAATCAATTTGGTTTTATGCCTGGACTGTCACGCCCCGGACCTACCCGGACACGTCAACAACCCGCCGTACAGTACGAATAGTCAACCGCAGTCCGACTCATCCATACTATACAAGGCGTCTTGAATACCATTCACACATAGTACATCCATACACAAACATAATGTAAAATAAACATTTATAGCAGCGGAAACATTTAACGTAAGTGTTTGTACCACACCTTGGCAATCATGGGCATACAAGCCCCCAAATAATTATTCAAAACAAAAACAATATCCATGAGCATTATTTAAATTGTTTTCAAAACAAAAACGGAAGAAGCACGAACCACGTCCTCTTCCTTTGATCTTCCCGAAGCAACGAGCGGTGGCAGCAACCTTCAAGTTCTACCTGAAACTGTGAGGTGGCCTCCCCCGTGAAGGGGAGGTCAGTACTTGGAAATATTTGACAAGTACAATAGCAACTACACTAAGTATAATTGATGTTTTAATTTCTAAGACCCTCAACTTAGGGTACTATTATATTATGGGCCATAACCCTCGGTTACCCCTTTTTCTTTTAACTGTACTTACTTTATATAGAGTCAAGTAGTCGGCCCGTGGGCCCATATTCGTTTAGAATTCATCATTCCCATTCCCCCGTGACCGCAAGTCACGATAACCCCGTGGGGTCCCCTCGAGCCCCAATTGTATAGCATGGGCTCGGCCCAACTACATTTCTATACAATCCTCTGACTCAATATAACATATCAAAGTTTGTATGGCAAGGGCTCGGCCCAACTACGTTTCCATACCGACCATAACTTCGTGGCAAGGGCTCGGCCCAACTACGTTTCCACGGAGATCACATATGCATGGCAAGGGCTCGGCCCAACTACGTTTCCATGCAAATCATATTACATGGCATGGGCTCGGCCCAACTACATTTCCATGTCATCCTAAAGTCCAACTCTAATTATTTTCATAATCCAATTCTCAAGCAAATCCTATGCCTAGAATCAATTTCCTTGGGTAGCCTGAGGCCTACCCCTATCACACCTTAGTGTTCATATAATTCAACCTTAAAGTATCTCTTAAGACTACTTAAGGCATACTCATTTACAATCCTATCTCTTAGGATTAATTCCATCATTTATTTATATTAATCTCCCGACTAGTATTCCAACACTAGTCGGATAATCTTAGAACCGCCAAGTTCTTAAGTCATAGCCAATTAATTCATCTCGATTGATTTTCCAATCCAAATATAATTTAATCCAAATATCAAAACTATCACTTTTAACCATTCATGAATTTCATACATGAAGTAAAAGTATATTTTATCACAATGTCATCATAGTAATTTCATTAACATGCTGTTCCATTCATTTCACATAATCATACACAATTGTTCTAAATTTGTATATCATGCTTCACTCACTCATATCAATATTATTTTCATTTAGGCATTATTAATCATTAATAATCCATGAAAATCCCATCTAAATACTTTAGGCAATCTTATGAAATTAACTCACTAATTATAAGCAATATAGTCAGCCATCCTCACCTTATGAAGTGCTGAAATAGTTGCCTTTGCTAAGCTCCTCGATCAATCCCCGTTCTAGGCCGATTGAAAGTGGAAAACTGGATTTCTGGGCAAAAGCCGGGCGGCTTTCACGAAAGCCGGGCGGCTTTCGTGGTCTGCAACTACGACTAGCTCCTTTGAAGTGGCGGTTTCCGGCGATTTCGACTCCTATCGATTGGCCAACCCTCCTAAGTTAATTACCACCACTTTATATCAATATTCTACACTTTTAAACGTGTAGAACTCATGATTTAATCCACCATATGATTTCTTAAAAATCATGCACAATAAAACTAGTTAAAGAGCTATTTGGTGTTCTTACCTCAAGCCTTGCTCTTCTCCTTGTATTCTCTAGCTTCTTCTTCCTCAATGAGGCCTTGGGAATTTGGTTTCCTGGAGATCCTCTCCTCTTGTGTCGGTCATATGAGTGTAGGGGTGGAGAGAGGGTGCCTTCTCAATCAACACAAATGATTTGTGTGAGATAGGACCCTTAGCATGAGTTTTTGTCTCAAAGGAGACTTCCTCCCTCCCCCTTGTGCGTACCAGCACGTTTTGCTGCTCCCCCACCCATTATTTGATCAATCAGCACCCATTGGGGTGGCCCCCACTTATGTGGGAGGTCATCCCATTACGTCCCGGTGTGTACAATCGGCCCCGAAAGTTGTATTTCTCGGCCCGTTTTAATCATATTTTATTTTATCGGACCAAATAAAATATATCACGCGTTCCCAATAATTATGGGCCTTTAGAATAGATGTACATCCCCCAACATTAATTTTGGAGCCTCCGAAACTCATTTCGGGCTGTTATCCGCTAAATTACCAATACCGGTAATTGGGCCCCGTTTGACCGACCGGTCAACTCCATGCCTTTCTTATGGCCCAAATAGGATATCCATCACCATATAGATGTCATCTAGACCAAGACGAATATAATATGTGGTTCGGAATTTATCGGGCGGCCCCCCCGGTCTGGGCGTGGGCCCCACATGCAATTTACTATTCACGTAAAAGAAATAATAAAAATTTACAATTACGCAAATTCATAAATCATCCTTCAAGGTTTATTACATAATTTACTAAAAGTAAATATGCTTGGGGACGGTGCTACAAGTTCACCCCCCTTAACGGGAATTTCGTCCCCGAAATTCACAACGATTAATCAAACAGAAATGCGTACTGTTCCTTCATCGAGGCTTCAGTCTCCCAAGTTTCTTCTTCAACTCGGTCACTCTTCCAAAGGATTTTAACCATTGGAACTTTCTTGCTTCTTAGCTTCTTTACTTGCCTATCAAGTATCCTTACCGGTTGCACGACGTAGTTCAAGTCTTCCCGTATTTCCACGGGTGGTTTCTCTAGTACATGAGATGGATCCGGAATATACTTCTTAAGCATAGACACATGGAATACATTATGTATTTTCTCCAATTCCGGAGTCAATCGTAATCGGTATGCTACGACCCCAATTCTCTCAAGAATTACAAATGGCCCTATGTAGCGTGGGTTAAGTTTCCCTCGGCTCTGAAATCGGATGATTCCTTTCCAAGGTGAAACTTTCAAAAATACCTCATCTCCAACCTTAAACTCTAAGGCTCTTCGGTGCTTATCAGCATAGCTCTTCTGTCTATCCTGTGCCGCCTTAAGTCTGTCACGAATCATCTTTACCTTTGACTTGGTGATTTCTACCAGTTCCGTGCTCTCGAGTTTGGCCATGCCAACCTCATCCCAACACAAGGGTGTACGACATCTCCTCCCATACAATGCCTCGTATGGAGGCATGCCTATACTCGCCTGATAACTGTTGTTATAGGCAAACTCCACAAGTGCCAAATGGTTGTCCCAACTCCCTTGGAATTCCAATGCACAAGCTCTCAGCATATCCTCTAATATCTGTATAACCCTCTCAGACTGTCCATCCGTCTGTGGATGAAATGCAGTACTGAACTTCAGTTTTGTCTCCATCGATTCTTGGAACTTCGGCCAAAATCGTGATGTGAATCGCGGATCTCTATCGGATACAATGGTTATTGGAACTCCATGTAGCCTCACGATCTCATCCACATACAATTTGGCTAACCTTTCCAATGCATAGGCGGTGTTGATAGGTAGAAAGTGTGCACTTTTCGTGAGCCTATCGACCACAACCCATACGGCATCATAGTTCTTAACCGTTCGTGGCAGCCCCGTCACGAAATCCATAGTCACGTGCTCCCACTTCCATTCGGGAATGGAAAGTGGCTGTAGTAACCCAGCCGGATGCTGATGTTCTGCCTTAACTTGCTGACAAGTAAGACACCTACTGATGTACTCGGCTATTTCCCTCTTCATACCCGACCACCAGTAACTTTCCTTCAAATCACGGTACATCTTCGTGCCTCCTGGGTGCATGGCATACGCTGATGAATGAGCCTCCTCTAAGATGGACTTTCGGAGCTCATCATCCAACGGTACACATACTCGGTCACGAAATAATAAGAGACCATCGTCTCTCTCCCTGAAATCCTCAACCGGTCCCGCTAACATGCGTTCGTGGATCTTCATAACTTCTTCATCAGTTTCTTGACCCTTCTTGATTTCATCAAGTAATGTAGGTCTCACCTCGAATCTAGCTAACAAGACACTATCGCTAGATACCTCCAATCGGGCTCTCAATGCCCTCAGGCTAGTCAATAATGCCCCAGATGAATTCTTTCGGCTCAAGGCATCCGCTACCACGTTGGCTTTACCGGGGTGGTACTCGATAACTAGATGGTAGTCTTTTATCAACTCCATCCACCGCCTCTGTCTCATGTTTAACTCTTTCTGAGTAAACACGTATTTCAGGCTTTTGTGGTCAGTGTATATATGACATGTTTCCCCGTAGAGATAATGTCTCCAAATCTTTAATGCAAATACCACTGCCCCCAATTCTAAATCATTAGTAGGATAATTTACCTCATGCTTCTTCAACTGTCGTGAAGCATAGGCAATCACCCTCCCATCCTGCATTAAGATACATCCAAGCCCTTGGATGCTCGCGTCACTATAGACATTGTACCCCATACTCTGTCGGGGTAATGCAAGTACCGGTGCCTCGGTCAATCTCTTCTTTAGTTCAAGGAATCCCTTCTCACATCGGTCATCCCATACAAACTTGGCCCCCTTTCGAGTGAGCTTTGTCAATGGCGATGCCAAAACTGAGAACTTCTCCACAAATTTTCGGTAGTACCCTGCCAATCCAAGGAAGCTACGAATTTCCTTGACGTTCTTTGGCCTCTCCCATTCAGTAATGGCCTCAATCTTCTTGTTATCTACGGAAATCCCTGATCCCGAAACCACATGCCCGAGAAAGCCAATCTCCCTTAGCCAAAATTCACATTTGGAAAACTTGGCATAGAGTTGCTTCTCCCGTAGTGTCTCAAGAACAAGTATCAAGTGCTCCTCATGCTCTTCTTCACTCTTCGAGTAAATCAAGATATCATCTATGAACACAATCACAAACCGGTCCAAGTATTTATGAAATACACGGTTCATCAAGTCCATAAATGCCGCCGGGGCGTTGGTTAGCCCGAACGACATAACTAGGAACTCGAAATGACCATACCTTGTGCGGAATGCACTCTTCGGTATGTCATCCTCCTTTATTTTCAGTTGGTGGTACCCCGACCTCAAGTCGATCTTCGAAAACACCGTCGCTCCTCGGAGCTGATCAAACAAGTCATCAATCCTAGGCAAGGGATACCTATTCTTGATTGTGACCTTGTTCAGTTGACGATAATCAATGCACATTCGAAGTGTCCCATCTTTCTTTTTCACGAAAAGGACCGGTGCTCCCCACGGAGAGTGACTCGGCCTTATGAAACCGTTGTCCAATAGCTCTTGCAATTGGGTTTTCAACTCGTTAAGTTCAGCGGGTGCCATTCTGTATGGCGGTATAGAGATTGGTTTGGTGCCGGGTTCGACCTCGATCACGAACTCAATCTCCCTATCGGGTGGAAGTCCCGGCAAGTCTTTTGGGAAGACATCCGGATACTTGCACATAACTCTCACATCGTTGATGTCTACCTCTTCTTTGGTTTTGTCCACAACATAAGCTAGATATGCGTGGCATCCTTTTCTCATCATATTCCTCGCTCTCACGACGGATATGATACAACTGTTTGATTTGCTTCTATCTCCCTCGAAGCGTAAGGTCAAACCTTCACCGCTTTCGAGTTCGAGAACCTTCGTATAACAATCAACCCTAGCATGATGCTTCTCTAGCCAATCCATCCCGAGGATCGCGTCGAACGCGATCATGCTCAGCGGTACGAAGTCACACGTCAAGTTCTGTCCCTCCACCTCCACCTCACACGATGGATAGTGGCTATCCCTTTCGATATCATCCCCTAGAGGCGTGGATACCAATAGGGTTTGAGTCATCGATACAAGTGGCCCGTTGAATCCGCTGGCGAACGCCTCACTCACAAATGATCGTTGCGCCCCGGTATCAATAAGGATCCTTGCGTCTCTCCCGTTTATCTTTAGTGTTCCTACATTCATAAGTAATGTAAGACACACTATCTAATCAATAGGCTTGTTTCTTAAGTCGTAGAGTATGTTGGTCGTGTTTCGGGTGGAGTCCGTTCGATACCCTTCCGCAATTTCCCGGTTTCTAGCCTTTAGGACCGTTCTAGGACTAAACCAGGTGAAAGTCGGCCGCTTTTCACGAAAGCCGGCTGGTTTTCGTCTGCGAGAAAAATTCTTGTATGTAAATCACGAAAGCCGGGCGGCTTCCACGAAAGCCGGCCGGTTTTCGTCGCCGCAGTTTTTAATCATGGAATGGGTTTCGAAGCCGGCCGGTTTCTACGAAACCCGGCCGGGTTTCAGCAGCGCAGGAATCCCCAGGCCCAACGAAAGCCGGGCGGCTTTCGCCAAAGCCGGGCGGCTTTCAGCTGCGAGAAATTTCCCCAGGTCAGTCATTTATGAAAGCCGGTCGGTCTTTACAAAAGCCAGCCGGTTTTTGGTTGCGAGGATTTTCCTGATTAAATGTTGACGAAAGCCGGGCGGTTTTTTGGTGGAAACCGGCCGGCATTCGTCGCCGCAGTATTTTCCCAATAACTCAAGACGAAAGCCGGGCGGCTTTCGTCAAATGCCGGGGGGCATCCGCCCAGGGCGGGGATTTTTCCTCCCCTTTCCCCTACAATTCCGACCAAACCGTCGGGGTTACAAATTTTGCACATTACAAACACTCCTATTGCATACAATGGAGTTAATAACATGAGTTTAAGATTTTACCCGCCACGGAGTCCGGGTTAGCACGTGCATCCGCCTCCGTCATCGCATAGACCCTAGCCTGGGTCTTGCCTTGGTTCACGGATGGCGCGTTACTTGTACTTGGCCCTCCGTGCGCCGTGCTCGCGTGAAGTGCCCCTGCTCGGTTCCTACTTGCCGTAGTCCCGCTGCTAGGTCCTGCACCCATGGCTCGCCCAAGTTGTGGGCAGTTTGATCTCAAGTGCCTCGTTTCCCCGCATTGGTAGCACCTAGGGGGATCGCGGCACTTGCCTATGTGGTTCCTCTTGCAGTTATTGCACCTGCTAATGCCCGAGCCTTGCGACCTCGAGCCTTGCCCTCCTGGGCCTTGATTTCCCCTAGATGGTGGTGTGGGCGTTCTGAAAGACCCACCTCCCCCGTGGTTCCCCTTCTTGCTAGAACCTTGGGGGCCGGTGTTCTCCCATTTCCTCTTCTTCACCTCCTCGGCGTTTTTAAGCTTCCTTTCTTCCCATTCCTTCTCCCCTTTCAGGCCTTGCTCCACCACTTGACTAAACGTCATGTTAGGCAATTGTGTTGCCCGTTCACGCACGTCTAAGTCTAAAGCATCCCAAAAGTGATTCACCATCCGGTTCTCATCACAAGCATACTCCGGTATGAACTCCGCGAGCTCCCTGAACTTGTGCTCAAGTTGCCTCACGGTATACTTGCCTCCTTGGGTCAAGTTGGTGTATTCTCTCCTCTTCAAGTTCACCTCGAAGTCGGAGTAGTATTGGTTGAAGAATTCCTGTCGGAAATTCTCCCAAGTTACGGCCTCACCGTACTTCCCCTTGACACCGTCCCACCATGTGGACGCCATCCCTTCTAGCAACCTCGTTGCTACTCTCATCTTCATGTTTGGCGGCAGCTTGATGTGAGTTTTCTCGCACTTAAAAAGATTGTAATATAGCAGTGAAAGTACGAGTATCGTCTCCACAGGGACGGTAAAAGGGAATTAAGAATTAACTAAAAATCAGCGATAAAGAATAAATAAAATAAATGCGGTCGTGCGAGATTTGGTTGCTTGAGAAAACTAAAATTGCAAATAAACGATTAAAAGTAAATGATTGGATTCTTCTTAATTAACAACGAAGGGAACAGGGATTGATTCCGGGGTAATCAGATTTCTGGCAGATCAGGCTTAATTACATGAATTTAATTTAATTGAGCCTAGCTAATCAATACTAAGTTCTTACCGCTCTCGCGGCGTAGAGTACAATAATTTAGGGGACCAGACTGATCTCTCATGCGACAGGATCCTAAATTATTGCCAAGACGAACGAGCTTACGGCCCCTTAATCGCTACTAATCTCTTAGCGAACGATTAAGTGTGTGTGAATGTGTCCTAGAACAAATTAGATCTCTCTTAATTTATTCTATAAGCAATTGTAATTCTAGTGGCCATTCTAGGTTACAAAAGATATCAATTAAATTATTCAAACACAAATTAAATGGCATTCATGCAATTTACACCATCAAGAACCTAACCATACATCATGATTAACCCCTTCATCAACCCCAAATCCCTAATTAAAACTACTCACAACTCATAATTGAAGAATCAATAGAATTGCGAAGAATAGAATTAATTGTCATTAATTAAAAAGATGGAACTTACAAATAATCCAAGGGAATTGAAGAACAAGATGGAAAAGTAGAAGAAATTTCGTCCCTAGGGCTCTCTCTAAGCTCCCCCCTTTAATTAGGGTTAGAGAGGTGTTATTTATAGGAAACAAAGCAATTCAGGTTGAATTAGGAAACAAGGAAATTCGCACTTAAATTAGGAAACAAAAACGGGGCACGCACGGCTTGGGTAAAACATCCGAATTTGACTTTACTTTTTTCTTGAAAGTTGTATATAATGAAGGCCTCTATCCACCCCAATTTTCCGAATTGGATTTGAATCATCCAATCAACAGATATGAATAAAATGGTGGAATGTCTCATTCTGAAATCGCAACAGGGATCATCTGACTTCGTCGTATGTTTTCACATTCTTCCTATCAGATTCTCGAAAAGGTGTCTTCGCATGATTTGTAGCCCTTGACATTGGCTTTCATATGGAACTTGAAACGTGTACATTGGATGTCTCTACAAGGAGATATGCTTGAATGATTAATAGAAGGTCATCCTGATCGTCATTTTCAAGCTCTATTTGTCTTCTTTTGATCCCGTAGCCAATCCTAGAGCTCTTTTATCTTCAACTCTTCATCGTAAACCTCCCGGTGAACTCCAAATCTCTCAAATCAATCTCTAATGTTTCTCAACTCGTCCCGATTGCTTCTCAAGCGCCGGTGTTGGTGTCTAAAATCCTGATTTTGACTCCAAATGACACAAAACTCGAACCAACGCCCGGTAAACATAACTTGAGTTAAAATTGAGACTTGCAACACCTTAAAGCTAGGAAAACTATCAAAATGCAACCCCAACACGCATCAAATGCGTGTTGTAATATGTACTTATCAGAATTCCCCCACACTTAAGCTTTTGCTTGTCCTCAAGCAAACAGAACAACGGGACTTACGATAATCACCACACAGAATCAAAACAGTTAGCAGGCACACGTAGCTAAAGGAATATTCACAGAACAGACAATCTAAACCTAGAAAATTCTTCCCTAAACTACATCTTTGTACTCAAGCTAACTATTTGACAAAATTATTCACAACATTCTTAAAGTAATGACAGCATACACAAATAAACTAGCTATTGATCAGAAGGACTTGTGAAGGTGATGGTGAATGGTGGATGGTAATAAATAGTCCCTTTCTTTTGAGAGATTGGAAAATATTCTAACAAAGACTTAATGCATTCAGGAATTTCAGGACTATTCTTAGGATCAAGGAACTCAGTAGGCCACAATTTAGGAACAATCATCTAAACCTATGCAAAGAGTAGACATGGTGTACAACTAAGCTAAACCGCCGCGGCACGTTGGTGCTTTGACGTATACTTGAAGTACGCGGAGAACTAAAGCTAATTTTCAATAGCCTCCAAGTTTATTAATTATGTTTAGTTTTCCTTGTCATGTTGGCACGAGAACGCCATTTCTTTCGAAAGATACCCAAGTCTCATCTTATTGTGTAAAACACTTACGCTTTTTGACCCGGGCTCCCAATCTCTTTTTCGCAAGGTAAGAGGTTTAGCTATATTAATTTTTTCACCTTTCGGATTCTTACTTAGACATTACCCCATTCTAATCTCGGCCTCACCAAGGAAAAATAGCAGTTAAAGTTCATTTGTTTTAGAAGTGAATCCACACCTACAATGCAATCCTCGAAAATATCAAGATCCTAAAAAGTGACTGCTCTTACCCCATTTGGGGCATAGGAACAGTGCCAAAATTGGCTCCTACACAAAATTCCATAAACTTAGCAAATTCATCCCCTAGTTCCTTAAACATGAAGACTACGTCAGAAATATTCACGGGTAAGAAAACAGGCCATTTGGCTATGGAGCTCAATTAATTGGGTAGACAAGGAGTAGTTAGGCTCAAAATGGCTTCTCCTAAAGGACTTTTTCAGGTGGGATGGAAAATTTATGAATTCATTCAATGGGTGACTAATGCCTTCATCCTTTCAACAACTAGATTATAGTGCAAGCAATTTAAGCCTAAACACTTCAAGGACATTTTAAAAGCATAGTCAAAACGCTAAGCAGCTCACAAAGACACAGTTTAAAGACAAATTTTCAAAAATTTGACATGAATTTCCTATGAATATACAACTAACACCTGCGCATGCTAACTCTAATAATCACATGTAACAACTACTGTCCGGCTGCCCAATTCACTCCCCCACACTTAAACTTTGGCATCGCCCTCGATGACCAAAAATGCACTATGCACAAAGGGGTAAAGAGGAAAGGGTCACGCGTGCTCAAAATCATCTCAAGTCATTTTACTAAAACAGGCGAGTAAGAGTCTTAGGAACTTCCCAAAGGCGCTGGTCGGTGCATAACTAAACTGAGTAAAGTGATCCTCAGCACATCATCTCTACAACAAGATCCTGAGCTGCAAAAACAAGACACACAAAACACACAAAACAAACAAAACAACAACAAATGCAGAAGTAAGCTCGGGTTGCCTCCCGAGAAGCGCTATTTTTAACGTCGTTTGCCCGACGCAACCACGCACTCATCTCTCAAAATTCGTGACAAAGGTCACCTCACGTTCGCGGTCTAGCGGTCCTCCGTAGTACTTCTTCAGGTGGTGCCCGTTCACTTTAAAATGGCCTTTCTCTGGATGGTCTATCTCAACTGTACCGTATGGAAAAACTTCGCTTACTATGAAAGGACCAGACCATCTAGACTTCAACTTTCCTTTAAAAATTTTCATTCGGGGATCGAACAACAGAACTTGATCTCCTTTACTAAACTCTTTTCCCTGTTTGATATGCCGATCATGATAGGCTTTGGTACGCTCCTTACTAATCTTAGAATTTTCGTAGGCCGTGAGCCTCCACTCATCCAATTCGTTGAGCTTCCAAAGCCGCTCACGACCCGCCAATGAAAGATCTTTATTCAGCGTTTTCAAGGCCCAGTAGGCCTTATGTTCAATCTCTACCGGAAGGTGGCACGCCTTCCCATAAACCAGGTGAAACGGAGTAGTGCCAATGGGTGTCTTATACGCTGTACGCAATGCCCATAACGCATCATCTAACTTATCGGACCAATCCTTCCTATGGGTCTCAACGGTCTTCTCAAGGATGGTCTTAATGTCTCTATTCGAATTCTCAACTTGGCCACTAGTTTGAGGGTGATATGGGACGCCCCCTTTATGAGTGACCCCGTACTTTGCCAGAAGGCGTGTCATGGGATCATTCCTAAAGTGGGTGCCCCTATCACTTATCAAAACTCGTGGCACTCCAAATCTAGAAAACAATTTCTTCAGAAAACGAATTACAACTCTAGCGTCATTCGTGTGCAGAGCTTCGGCCTCAACCCACTTAGAAACATAATCCACAGCAACGAGAATGAATTTATTACCCTTAGAACCCGGAAACGGTCCCATGAAGTCAATGCCTCAAACATCAAATACCTCACAAGCCAATATAAAATTCTGGGGCATCTCATCCCTCTTGGTAACCACCCCGGTGCGTTGACACCTGTCACATTCCTGCACAAACGTTAGAGCATCTTTAAACAAAGTGGGCCAGAAGAAACCACATTCCAAGACCTTACGGGCTGTCCGGTTGAAAGAGTAGTGTCCCCCGGTTGGTCCTGAGTGACAATGTTTAAGAATTTCAGCTCCTTCACAAAGAGGGACACATCTTCTAACAACCTGATCGGCACAAATACGAAACAGATATGGTTCCTCCCAGAAATAATATTTCAGATCAGCAAAAAATTTCCTTCGTTGATGAGGTGTATAATCAGAAGGAACAACACCCCCAACCAGATAACTGGCGATGTCTGAAAACCAGGGCACCTCATCAACGATACGCAAAAGTCTCTCGTCAGGAAAAGTACCCTCAATATCTCTCTCACTCAAGGAATCAAGAAAGGGGTTCTCTAACCTACTCAAGTGATCAGCTGCTAAATTCTCAGCCCCTTTCTTATCCCTTATCTCAATATCAAACTCCTGGAGTAGTAATATCCACCGAATCAATCTAGGCTTAGCATCCACTTTTTGCATCAAATATTTGAGAGCAGAATGATCAGTGAATATCACTACTTTAGACAAAATCAAATAGGAACGAAACTTGTCAAGAGCAAACACAACAGCAAGCAATTCCTTCTCGGTGGCGGTGTAATTTTCCTGGGCACTATCGAGAGTCTTAGAAGCATATGAAATAGGCTGAAAATGTTTCTCTCGACGCTGCCCAAGAACGGATCCTACTGCAAAATCACTAGCATCACACATAATCTCAAAGGGCAAAGACCAGTCAGGAGCTACTACCACCGGTGCCTTGACCAGTTTCTCCTTCAAACACTCAAAAGCCTCTAAACACTCTTTTGAGAAGTCAAACGGTGTGTCCTTCTCAAGGAGCTTAGTCATGGGTCGGGCTATCTTAGAAAAGTCCTGGATGAACCTACGGTAGAAACCTACGTGTCCTAGAAAACTCCTAATGGCACGGACTGAGGTAGGGGGAGGTAATTTAGAAATAACATCAACCTTAGCCGGATCAACCTCAATTCCCCTACTCGATATCTTATGCCCTAGGACCACTCCCTCACTAACCATGAAGTGGCACTTCTCCCAGTTAAGCACCAAATTCACCTCTCGACACCTAACCAGGACTTTCTTCAAATTCTCTAAGCACTCATCAAAAGTGTCACCATACACAGAAAAGTCATCCATGAAAACCTCCATAAACTTCCCAATAAAATCCCCGAAAATAGCAAGCATACATCTCATAAAGGTAGCAGGGGCATTACATAATCCAAACGCCATCCTTCGATATGCAAAGGTACCGAATGGACATGTGAATGTGGTCTTATCCTGGTCCTCTGGGGCTATGGGGATCTGGAAGTATCCCGACATCCCGTCAAGGAAACAGTAGAACTTATGCCCTGCTAACCTCTCTAAAATCTGATCAATGAAGGGGAGGGGGAAGTGGTCCTTCCGGGTGGCGGCATTTAATTTTCGGTAATCAATGCAGACCCGCCATCCGGTGACCGTACGCGTCGGAATCATCTCATCTTTCTCATTTTTAACCACAGTCATCCCCCCTTTCTTGGGAACCACCTGGGTCGGGCTGACCCAAGGGCTTTCTGAAATCGGATAAATAATGCCTACATCTAACAGACGGATGACTTCCTCCCTAACCACCTCCTGCATGTTAGGACTCAGTCTTCTTTGTGGTTGCACTACCGGTTTAGCATTATCTTCCATCAAAATTTTATGAGTGCAGAAAGCAGGGTTGATTCCTTTCATGTCAGAAAGTTTCCGGGCTAGAGCTTCCCTTTGTTCACTAAGTAAATCAAGACATGCAGATTTTTGGGATGGCTCAAGCCCAGATGCAAGAATAACAGAGAGGTCAGGACTATCATCAAGAAAAGCATACTCAAGGTGGGAGGGAAGAGGTTTTAGATTTAATGGAGAGGGTGTTATAATGGAAGAATCAGTTTGAAAATTTTCCTTCTCCACCTCATCTAAATCTTCTTCCTTCCCCTTCACATCACTAGCATCACTTGGGTCCTCCTCTCCACCTATCATAAGACAATCAAAACTAGGGAGGAGCTCAAGATCCTCTGCTGAAAGACTCTCATCCAAAAGAAGATCAAAGAAGGCTTCATCAGAAAGCATGTTAGGAATGCAATCCTCCACCAAAGAATCCATCACATCCATGTAAAAACACTCTCCACTATCTTGACAGGGCCTCTTTATTATTTTGGACATGTCAAAGGTGGCAGACTCATCCCCGGCAACGGCGCCAAAAACTGATGTGAGATTTCTCGCACTTAAAAAGATTGTAATATAGCAGTGAAAGTACGAGTATCGTCTCCACAGGGACGGTAAAAGGGAATTAAGAATTAACTAAAAATCAGCGATAAAGAATAAATAAAATAAATGCGGTCGTGCGAGATTTGGTTGCTTGAGAAAACTAAAATTGAAAATAAACGATTAAAAGTAAATGATTGGGTTCTTCTTAATTAACAACGAAGGGAACATGGATTGATTCCGGGGTAATCAGATTTCTGGCAGATCAGGCTTAATTACATGAATTTAATTTAATTGAGCCTAGCTAATCAATACTAAGTTCTTACCGCTCTCGCGGCGTAGAGTACAATAATTTAGGGGACCAGGCTGATCTCTCATGCGACAGGATCCTAAATTATTGCCAAGACGAACGAGCTTACGGCCCCTTAATCGCTACTAATCTCTTAGCGAACGATTAAGTGTGTGTGAATGTGTCCTAGAACAAATTAGATCTCTCTTAATTTATTCTATAAGCAATTGTAATTCTAGTGGCCATTCTAGGTTACAAAAGATATCAATTAAATTATTCAAACACAAATTAAATGGCATTCATGCAATTTACACCATCAAGAACCTAACCATACATCATGATTAACCCCTTCATCAACCCCAAATCCCTAATTAAAACTACTCACAACTCATAATTGAAGAATCAATAGAATTGCGAAGAATAGAATTAATTGTCATTAATTAAAAAGATGGAACTTACAAATAATCCAAGGGAATTGAAGAACAAGATGGAAAAGTAGAAGAAATTTCGTCCCTAGAGCTCTCTCTAAGCTCCCCCCCTTTAATTAGGGTTAGAGAGGTGTTATTTATAGGAAACAAAGCAATTCGGGTTGAATTAGGAAACAAGGAAATTCGCACTTAAATTAGGAAACAAAAACGGGGCACGCACGGCTTGGGTAAAACGTCCGAATTTGACTTTACTTTTTTCTTGAAAGTTGTATATAATGAAGGCCTCTATCCACCCCAATTTTCCGAATTGGATTTGAATCATCCAATCAACAGATATGAATAAAATGATGGAATGTCTCATTCTGAAATCGCAACAGGGATCATCTGACTTCGTCGTCTGTTTTCACATTCTTCCTATCAGATTCTCGAAAAGGTGTCTTCGCATGATTTGTATCCCTTGACGTTGGCTTTCATATGGAACTTGAAACGTGTACATTGGATGTCTCTACAAGGAGATATGCTTGAATGATTAACAGAAGGTCATCCTGATCGTCATTTTCAAGCTCTATTTGTCTTCTTTTGATCCCGTAGCCAATCCTAGAGCTCTTTTATCTTCAACTCTTCATAGTAAACCTCCCGGTGAACTCCAAAGCTCTCAAATTAATCTCTAATGTTTCTCAACTCGTCCCGATTGCTTCTCAAGCGCCGGTGTTGGTGTCTAAAATCCTGATTTTGACTCCAAATGACACAAAACTCGAACCAACGCCCGGTAAACATAACTTGAGTTAAAATTGAGACTTGCAACACCTTAAAGCTAGGAAAACTATCAAAATGCAACCCCAACACGCATCAAATGCGTGTTGTAATATGTACTTATCACAGCTGCATATCAAGGGCCGCTTCATTGAACCTCTTGATCCACTCCGCCGCAACGGATATATCTCCCGTTCCATCGAACGGTTTACACCCCAAATCCCTTGCTTCCTTTAGGTACTTCGAGATCCTTATTATCGGGACCTCGACACCTCGATCTACTCGGGACTCCACATGTCCCCTAGAACCCGCATGGCTTCCCCTTCTTGAAGCCCCTCCCAAAGCACGCCTTGCCCGGCGCCTTTGGCGATCCTGTTGAAATTGACGGAGTAGTTCCTCCATCCTTTCTAGAGCGTCGTCATCGTCGCTCCCCTCACTGTCATCATCATACTCCCCATCATATGGGGTCTCAACCGGCTCAGTTCCCGGTTGATACGTCGAATCCTCCTCGGACTCATAGGACTCGTTGACTGTTTCCACATAACTGTCACTCACGGTCTGATCTTGGCCTCCACGGCCCTGTCCTCTGGACACCCTAAAAGCCCCTCTACTGCCTTGCACGGATCCTCCCGGTGCTCGGCCAGTCGGGTTTCTCCTAGTTACTTTCCCGGTACGTTCCATTTCTGAAAGAAATTGAGAATGAGTCATTAGACTCGTATCAAATGTCAATTGACGGATAGGTACTTACAGACATCCTTTGGCTCAAATCAACGCCATACCAATTGTTAAGGGTACCATCTTAACAATTAGAGACATTGCAACTCAAGTACCAAAAGTTCTATAAGTACAAAACCTTATGCTCATGGTTTTCAAATTCATTTTCAAAAAGAAATTTTGAAGCTTCATTATGATGTTTACGTACTAAGGCTCTGATACCAATTAAATTGTCACGCCCCGGACCTACCCGGACACGTCAACAACCCGCCGTACAGTACGAATAGTCAACCGCAGTCCGACTCATCCATACTATACAAGGCGTCTTGAATACCATTCACACATAGTACATCCATAAACAAACATAATGTAAAATAAACATTTATAGCAGCGGAAACATTTAACGTAAGTGTTTGTACCACACCTTGGCAATCATGGGCATACAAGCCCCCAAATAATTATTCAAAACAAAAACAATATCCATGAGCATTATTTAAATTGTTTTCAAAACAGAAACGGAAGAAGCACGAATCACGTCCTCTTCCTTTGATCTTCCCGAAGCAACGGGCGGTGGCAGCAACCTTCAAGTTCTACCTGAAACTGTGAGGTGGCCTCCCCCGTGAAAGGGAGGTCAGTACTTGGAAATATTTGACAAGTACAATAGCAACTACACTAAGTATAATTGATGTTTTAATTTCTAAGACCCTCAACTTAGGGTACTATTATATTATGGGCCATAACCCTCGGTTACCCCTTTTTCTTTTAACTGTACTTACTTTATATAGAGTCAAGTAGTCGGCCTGTGGGCCCATATTCGTTTAGAATTCATCATTCCCATTCCCCCGTGACCGCAAGTCACGATAACCCCGTGGGGTCCCCTCGAGCCCCAATTGTATAGCATGGGCTCGGCCCAACTACATTTCTATACAATCCTCTGACTCAATATAACATATCAAAGTTTGTATGGCAAGGGCTCGGCCCAACTACGTTTCCATACCGACCATAACTTCGTGGCAAGGGCTCGGCCCAACTACATTTCCACGGAGATCACATATGCATGGCAAGGGCTCGGCCCAATTACGTTTCCATGCAAATCATATTACATGGCATGGGCTCGGCCCAACTACATTTCCATGTCGTCCTAGAGTCCAACTCTAATTATTTTCATAATCCAATTCTCAAGCAAATCCTATGCCTAGAATCAATTTCCTTGGGTAGCCTGAGGCCTACCCCTATCACACCTTAGTGTTCATATAATTCAACCTTCAAGTATCTCTTAAGACTACTTAAGGCATACTCATTTACAATCCTGTTATTCCCTTTTTCTATAACAACAGTATAATATGACATACAGATGAAAGATTAACAATAAAGATGAACACAGAAAGATCAAGTGAAAACCTTCTCTGATATACCGTGAATCTTTCGTACAAGAATGATAAGCGCTAAGGCTATTTTGAGCAGATACGAAAGTTAACCGCAAACCTGAGTCCTCCTCCCTCTTTTATAGGCGAGGCTCAGGTATGCGTACAAAGGCTTCTTGCCTGAGTATGGGCCTAACACTTGGCCCATATTGTATACTATTCTAACAGATATATTTAATCAGTACAGAATAGAAATAGTAAACATCTAACTTATTACAGACAAGACAGACAAACTTGATTCACAATAAATAGTCTTCAACAATCTCCCCCTTTGTGATCAAGTGCCGTCTTGCATTTATTTTTGAGATCTGAAGTAATGCTTTCTGAAATTTAGCGCATGCTCATACTGTCTCAGCATTCTTCTCTTTTCAAGTTGCTCGTTGATAGGCTTTAGGATGGTCCACACCTTCTCGTATACTTGGAGCTCTTCCTCACTGGCGTCCGCAAGTCTTGGATCTATATTTTCTTTGATCTCTTGTAGCTTAGTCTGAATGATCTTCAGAGTCCCATCACAGTATTTGTGAATGTCTTCTACCCACATGAGTCTTTTCTGTTCCTCGTGATTGAGATATATGATGGAGACTGGGTCCTTGAAGATGTGGTATGGTCTGTACTTTTTGAGCTCTGGACCGTTCAGAGTCGGTTTTACCAGATTCGCTTTTCGAACATTGTTTTCCAGGGCCATCTGTAGATCATGGGCAGCATAGAATCTGATCTGTCTCAGCATAAACCGCTTGATCGCCTCATAGCCTTCTTCGTGTGTCCTGTTTCGACTCAGTGGGAGGTACCTACTTACCATGAACATTTGGTAGATATCCTCCATTTTCATCATTATAAAGTCGTTTTCCTGGCAGATGAATATGCTGGAGTCTGTCCGTCGAACTTTGAAGCTGTAGAACGGGATGGTGTGATGATCTTCTCTGTGTATATCAAGGATAGCGTCAATAGGATGGGTGCTGGACTTCATATCTCTCTCCAGTACTTGACGTTGCTTTCCAGATGATCTGTGCATCAGCATGTGAAGATGTCCGCCAGCCATTTTTCCTTTGAGGTGAGTCAAACCACGGATCTTTAGTTCATCTAGCTGTTTGAGCTTGTCTGCGGTTCTCCAAATTCCCTTTCTGATTTCCTCTTGGAAGGGGGCATTTATTCTGATGTTTTCCCAGAGTTTTTCTTTTGGGGGCAACTTGCTTGCCGTTTGTCTGATGACGGATTCTAGCTCCCTGGGTATCTTTTTGTAGTCCTCCCCTTCCTTGAGTTCCTCTTCATCAAGGCGTATGATGTCTTCTGCGCATTTGGCCAATAACTCTCTCAGCCACCAGTTTCGCTGCATATCCTCTGACTCGGCTTCGCTTCTAAGATCATCCCACTCTGTCCATTTTCTCGGCCAAACGTCATGTACCACAACATCCTCGAGTGCATCGTGAATATCTTTGCCTTGGGGAATGTAGGGGACTCTCAGCTGTGGTGATTTTTCTCGTGAGTCACAACCGGGTTCACTAGGATTGCCCGTTGTCATCAGGTTAGAACTGAGTTCTGGCTGATGGCCTGACTTGACAGATGAGTCAGATATAGCATTGTCAGGACTTCCATCCCCTCCTCGAACGGTATCCTTTGGAGACACGCCTCGGGATGTTGTCATCGATTTCGAACTGTGTTCTGATCGATGGCCTGAACTTTGTGATGTACCAGAGGTAACCACTACAGGACTTCCATCCCCTCCTCGGACAGTATCTCTAGGAGATAAGCCTCGGGATGTTTCGTCTAGCTCGACCAGGCTAGAGAGTTGGGCTTGGTTGTGGCTCGAGGAAGGTGGTGGTTGGTTGGTGGGCTGGTTTGATGAGGTGTTTGGCTGGGGTTCATGGCTGGTAGAGGCTGCTTGCTCAAGTGTCCGAGGCCTCTTGTTCTCCCCCTCATGAGGTTCCGAATCATCGGGATCCTCATGGGAACGTTTGAGACCTCGGGGACTGTCACGGCAAGTGCCGTACTGAGGGTGGTCATGTTTGAAGAAAATTTGGAGAAGGTCGTGTTCAAAGGGTGAAAGGTGGCAAGTGTCGACCTCCAGCAACCGAAGAAACAGGAGATCGGCAAGCTCAAGGCGGGATAGGTGGTAGGGATTGGTCGAGGCAGAGGGCGATACCAGTTCCGTATCGTGGGTTCCCCGAGAGAGTGAAGGGCTAAATGGTGTGGTGGATGGGAGAGGGATGGCAGGAGTGGGTTGTGGAATGGATTGAGAGGGTGAAGAGTGGGGTTTGGGGTGGCTCTGTTCACTATGAACCACTGGGGTTGGTTTGGAGTCCTGTGCCCAAGCGGTGAATGCTTGTTGCACCCATGGTTTGATGGTGGACTCCATGTAGCGGTTCATGAGAACGGTAACGTCTTCGGGTGTAAGGTTTCCAGTGACGGGGGTTGTAACTGTTGTCACAGCATCAGTGAAGAGAGCTGATGTGTGGCCTGCGTGCAAAGATGAAGTCATTTTTGGCACAGCAGGGCTTCCGACCATCCTTGTTTGCACTCCGGTCGTTGAATCCAGGGTGTGTGCACCTGTATGTGCTGTGAAAGGTGTAGGTGTCCTAGAAAAATTGGAAAATGTGGGGAATGTGACACCTAGACTTGATGTGGAGAAAGAGGGGGTTGTGGCCTCGGGCGGTGGGCCACTAGAGCGCTCAACGGGTTCGGAGGGAACCAGTGAGGTGGGTGAGTCCCGTGATATTGAAACGTTAGCCTTTTGGGAGGCTAACGAGTGGGTGGGAGAGGGCGGTGCATGCGCAGTTGAGCCCGATGCTGCGGCTTCTACTCGGGGACCAACAAGGTTGGCCCCTGTACTTAGAGATTCGGCTCGGCTTATAGAGATGAAAGGAAGACAGTCGTCAAAAATATATAGGTCCTCTTCAGCAACCAAACTCTTTCGGACAGGACGCTGCTTCTTGGCTTTAGCCTTAGGTGACCGGGGAGCAGCAATCTTAGCTGTAGCTGTCTCCTTCACGGGTTTGAGGACTAATGTTTTGGGACGGGCAGCTATAAAAGGAGATGCATCCTCAGGGGTGACCTTCTTTGGAGGAGAATCAATTGGCAGCTTCCCCTTTCGGATCAGAGCGAAAGTGTGCTCCACGCCGTCACTATCGTCAGAGTCATCATCGCCGTCATCATCCTCATCGTCTCTGGCCACGCTATTGGAGGCCTCATCGTCAGCCTTTTTGTGGGCCGGGCTGACCGATTCATCGGCAGGTTCCGCAGCGTTTGTACGTGCGCCCTCAGCCGTCTGATTCCTCTCGAGAGAATCATCAGACTTCCCTTCATGGGGCACACGCGCCACTGGTTTCTGTGGCTTACTGGCTCTCTTCGGACCCTTACTAGCTCTCGGCTTAGGCCCCGGGGCAGGTCCAGCTGGGTTTGACTGAACCATGGGGCCATCTCTCAGTAGACTCTCCCTGTACTGGATGACTGCGGAATGTCGTGGATTTCCCAGGTCCAGCAGATAATCGGGTATGGTCATCCCCACGGTGTCATGCTTGAAGCGCTTGAAGTACTGGATTTTCGGAGCAGTAAACTGGTCTTCATCTTTGCGCTGTGGGATCCCTGGGTGGGCGGTCATGTAGTCAGCAATAATGAGCGCCAACCATCTGGCGTAGGGAATCGTCATACCCGTCTTTCCGTCCTCTTTGTCTTGGACTTGAGTGACCAGCTCAAGCCAGAATAGCTGCGCCATATCGTAATTTTTTGCGAAGACAATCCCATGGATGATTTGGAAGATCTGCAAGTTGCACTTGTCATGGCCGGCGTGCTTTGGGGAAAGACATTTGTTGACAAGGCCGAACAGTGTCTTCCATGGGTAAGGCAGATTCATCAGCTTGAAGTGGGACAGGAACGGTAGCGGAGCATCATAACCCAATTGCACTAGTCCTTCCATTAGTTCGGCCTTGGAGGGCAGTTGTTCATAGGTATCGTGGATAGGCAGCTCCAGTATGGCTTGTAGAGTGGATGCGGTTAAAGTCAGACGTCTGTTGTGGAGCGTTGCACTCAGACTGGATGCGTCCTTCTTGGAAGTCAAGTGCATGGTCCCCCATAGTTGTTGCAAGTAGATTTCGGGGACCGTGATCGCTTTGCTTAGTGCTTGCCAGATGTAGTGCCCCTTGAGAATTATGGGAATGACCAGGTCAGGGCACCTGAAGACAGCTAGGTCGAGCTGAAAGTTGTTGTCCTGTAGCCGAACCCACTTGTATTTGGGGAACAGCTGTGTGTAGTGCGCATCGTCCTGGGGAGTATCTTGTTGTATGCCTGACATTTTGAGCTGAAAGAATAGCACCCGTCAGTAAAAAATTTCCCTTTGGGTTTAGGATTTCAGAGAAAACGAGTTCTGGCACCAAGGTTGTTAACTCGAGCCATGGGTGCGAGTTAACAAACTCGAGCTCTGAGTGCGAGGTTACAAACTCGAACCCGGGCTGCGAGTTTACAAACTCGAACCCGGGCCGCGAGTTTACAAACTCGAACCCGGGCTGCGAGTTTACAAACTCGAACCCTGGCCGCGAGTTTACAAACTCGAACCCTGGCTGCGAGTTCACAAACTCGAACCCTGGCCGCGAGTTTGACAAACTCGAGCCCTGAGCGCGAGTTTACAAACTCGAGCCCAGAGTGCGAGTTTACAAACTCGAGCTCCAGAGCGCGAGTTTACAAACTCGAGCCCAGAGCGCGAGTTTACAAACTCGAGCCCAGAGCGCGAGTTTACAAACTCGAGCCCAGAGCGCGAGTTTACAAACTCGAGCTCCAGAGCGCGAGTTTACAAACTCGAGCCCAGAGCGCGAGTTTACAAACTCGAGCCCAGAGCGCGAGTTTACAAACTCGAGCCCAGAGCGCGAGTTTACAAACTCGAGCCCAGAGCGCGAGTTTACAAACTCGCGGTCTGCTCGAATTTGAAACGGCAGTCCATGAACTCGAGTTCCAGAACTCGTGTTCGCACGAAGAAGATGATTAGCACCTGCAAAAGCATAAAACAACACACATTCAACCAAAAACCCTTTTCGTTTTGTTGAAAATGTTATTTGAAAGAAAATGTATTTTGAGATTTTTGGGAAGGTTCAAAGTGGCGTTCGGAAACAGAGTGTGAAGGTGAACGACGAAGCGAAGTGCTACCTTTTGAGTTTTGGGGAGTTTGGGGAGAACTGCTGAGAGGGAAAGGAGATGGTATTTTCTGCGAGAGGGAGAAGAGGAATTCGAGCTCTGGTATTTTCTGCGAGAGGGAAGCGTAAGAAAAAATGAAGGAGGAGGGGATTTGGTCTTTAAATATGCGAGTTTTTTGGGAACGGGCCGGAAAACAAAATTTGGGCCGTCGGGATGATAAGATCCATTTCTGATCAGTAAAAAAAATACTCCCCCTCGCTGAAGTACTCCTCAAAAAAAATTCTCCCCCTCGATGAATGCAAACGCACACACACTAATTTTGATCTTTTTGCTCTTTTTCTCCCCCTCGATGAATGCAAACACACGCACACTATTTTTGATCTTTTTGCCCTTTTTCTCCCCCTCGATGAATGCAAACACACGCACACAAATTACAAACACACATACGCACACTTTGAACAGGTCCCACACACACACACATTTTTACAGACCAGAGGAAACAGAATTACAACGGCTCGAGGTTCAACATGCCTAATTTGGAAACCAGAAACTGGAATCTCTTTTCATCCAGTGCCTTAGTAAACAAATCAGCCAGTTGAAGCTCGGAGCTTACAAAGTACATGTCAATATCCCCTTTTTCCACGTGGTCTTTGATGAAATGATATCTCAGGTCGATGTGTTTGGTGCGGGAGTGATGAACCGGGTTGCTGGTGATGGCGATGGCACTCTGAGAGTCGCTGTAGATCGGGATATGACAGAAAGTGTAACCGTAGTCTTTTAGCTGGGTCTTCATCCATAATATTTGTGAACAACAGCTAGCAGCCGCGACGTATTCTGCCTCGGCCGTAGATGTTGACACACAGTTCTGTTTCTTGGAAGACCAGCAGACTAACTTATCGAGAACCTCAACCTCGAAGATTTTCCTCAAAAACTCAAAATTTGAAATTTTCTGCGACACCGCACTGTTTTGGCCATAACTTTTGACTCGGTGATCCGATTTGAGCAAACTTTTTTTTGTTGGAAAGCTAACGCAAAGATCTACATTAATTCTCGGGCTATGCCCCAGAACCCAATCTCACGCGCCCTCACTCGCAGTCTTTGAGGGTCAAAACGTGAGTTTTCCGACAAACATTGTAAATCACCGATGTCCAGGCCAAAACTTAGGCAAATCTGTTCAAATTATTTCATTGTCAACCCTGAGGTCAAAACCTTTTCCAAACTTCAATGTAAAGGTCTGAAAATCGTAGATAATTCAATCAACCTCGCGTCAACGGTCATCTTACAACAATAAACAATCAACTGCTGAAGCCTCCCCTGACTCATCAACATTATGTGTTCATCAATATGCTGAAATTCTACATGGTGAGTTCAGGGAAACCGTCATGTGTGGTACATGTTTAGATTGCTCCACACACATGGCGGGTATGACAAGCTGTGAGCAATCAATCCTTGCACATTCTGAGGGGGAGTTTCAGTTTTCTCCTCCTGGCGCCTTACACCGACAAAGCAAGGAATCTCTCAACGGATGCAACATTCTAGGGGGAGTGTTCAATGTTATCCTCCCCGGTGCCTAACAATGACAAAGCATACCGGGTGCTCCAGTTGAGGGGGAGCACAGAGAGAAAATGAAGAAAGTAATGAGAGAACATGTCCCTATGGCTTAGTAAACCCAACTAAGCCTACCCAAGGGACAAAGCCGAGCGTAAGTGCGTAAGTGAGCGAGTGAGTGAGTGAACATTATGAGCATTAGGAAGCAGAAGGCTCAAGTGAGAAGAAAAACAATTATCAATGATGAGTCTGCTACCTCAATTGCCTGCTATGAATTGAACATTTGCTCTTAGCCACTAAAATACTCTGGACTATCCCCATAGGTTCAGGACTGAATTTATTCAGATCCCGGGTAGAAGTCGCTGCATTTTGTCCAAACGGCGCATGCACAACCCTACCCTAGACCACTCACTTGTCTCCCAACAGACAGGTGTTTAATCATAGTTCACGGGGAACCGCATCTCTCATTACTGTCTCCTTCCGAGGCAAGTAATACTGACTACAGTGGCCTCAGCCCCATGCCACTGAATTTTTCATTGATCACGTCGTGTCTAGTTACTCACTTCCCAAATGTTTTGAAATTTTCTAGGACACAGACACATTTTAGAGTCAGTTGATAGTCTTCAAGACTTGCGAGAACTTCCATAGGGCTCATCTATTACAGATGTAGACCAATAATTGGAAGGAAGTCCTGCTGTTGCAACATAAGAATCACCAACATTTTCAGGCCATTGCTTTAGAGTTTATCTCTATAGTGATGCTAACGGGTGTCTTCACGACCCCGGGGGGCTACGTTATCTTTTTTAGATTCTGCTTGTTTTTCATGTTTTTATTTCCACAGAATAAAAGAATAAAAGCATGACGTCCCGATTCATAGGATCGTCATGAGGGGGAGAGTGGTCCACATGCTGTTAACACTGAACAAATCATTCTGGGACACTTCACTCCTCCATCACAAAATTCAACACCCTCTCTACTATCTCCGCAACTCAAATCAAATGGTCAGCTACACTCACAAATCAACGATCATTATGTTCCGCTGTGCCACCGACAAGTTCTCCTCAAATGCATTCATTCCAAATAGTCAAAAAGACTACATTGTGGAGGAGACAGAGGTCAAATACTCCTGTCCTGAAGATGAATTCCATGGGCGTCTCCTATTCTCCGAAGAACATTCATTCTAGAGGCGTCACCGGACTTCATCCAAGCTGATCAAGAGCAACTTCTGGAAGGCAAGGACTACATGCAAGATACTGAAGGTCCCTCAACCCCCGACATCAAAGATCAAATTGTCAAGAAGACATCAAAGGGGAGATTGCAAGGATTTCTTCAGATAGCCTTCCTCAGAAGTCAAGTTCAAAGACAAAGGAAGCTCAATAACAACAAAGACAAAGATATCTGCGCTGCAATGCTGATTCAACACGATTGATCACCAAGGGGGAGATTGTTGGGAATATTTTATGGTGTTCAATCTAGTTAGTTATCTTTGTATTTGTGTAGTTATCAATTAATCGTGTAATACGGGCCACAAATGTGTATCAGCCCGTGGGCTTCCTTGTAACCCGTAAGTTAGCCAACTTCTCCTATAAAAGGAGGCTAACTTACGGGAACCCTAACGATCGTGAGAGGCTTAGAGTTCAGAGGCGTAAAGATAGAGAGAGTTTAGTTTTGCCGCTGCTCTCCTTCTCCAGGGAGAGCAGCGGCCGGTTTTCATACGGTATACCAGATTTGAGTATAAACTTGTCGATTTCTTTCTATCTGCTTCTTCTATAACTGCTATATTTGTTGTTTGTTAGTATTATGGAATTATCAAATCCCATCTCTTAGGATTAATTCCATCATTTATTTATATTAATCTCCCGATTAGTATTCCAACACTAGTCGGATAATCTTAGAACCGCCAAGTTCTTAAGTCATAGCCAATTAATTCATCTCGATTGATTTTCCAATCCAAATATAATTTAATCCAAATATCAAAACTATCACTTTTAACCATTCATGAATTTCATACATGAAGTAAAAGTATATTTTATCACAATGTCATCATAGTAATTTCATTAACATGCCGTTCCATTCATTTCACATAATCATACACAATTGTTCTAAATTTGTATATCATGCTTCACTCACTCATATCAATATTATTTTCATTTAGGCATTATTAATCATTAATAATCAATGAAAATCCCATCTAAATACTTTAGGCAGTCTTATGAAATTAACTCACTAATTATAAGCAATATAGTTAGCCATCCTCACCTTATTAAGTGCTGAAATAGTTGCCTTTGCTAAGCTCCTCAATCAATCCCCGTTCTAGGCCGATTGAAAGTGGAAAACTGGATTTCTAGGCAAAAGCCGGGCGGCTTTCACGAAAGCCGGGCGGCTTTCGTGGTCTGCAACTACGACTAGCTCCTTTGAAGTGGCGGTTTCTGGCGATTTCGACTCCTATCGATTGGCCAACCCTGCTAAGTTAATTACCACCACTTTATATCAATATTCTACACTTTTAAACGTGTAGAACTCATGATTTAATCCACCATATGATTTCTTAAAAATCATGCACAATAAAACTAGTTAAAGAGCTATTTGGTGTTCTTACCTCAAGCCTAGCTCTTCTCCTTGGATTCTCTAGCTTCTTCTTCCTCAATGAGGCCTTGGGAATTTGGTTTCCTGGAGATCCTCTCCTCTTGTGTCGGTCATATGAGTGTAGGGGTGGAGAGAGGGTGCCTTCTCAATCAACACAAATGATTTGTGTGAGATAGGACCCTTAGCATGAGTTTTTGTCTCAAAGGAGACTTCCTCCCTCCCCCTTGTGCGTACCAGCACGTTTTGCTGCTCCCCTCCCCCATTATTTGATCAATCAGCACCCATAAAAGCGTGGGGTGGCCCCCACTTATGTGGGAGGTCATCCCATTACGTCCCGGTGTGTACAATCGGCCCCGAAAGTTGTATTTCTCAGCCCGTTTTAATCATATTTTATTTTATTGGACCAAATAAAATATATCACGCGTTCCCAATAACTATGGGCCTTTAGAATAGATGTACATTCCCCAACATTAATTTTGGAGCCTCGAAACTCATTTCGGGCTGTTATCCGCTAAATTACCAATACCGGTAATTGGGCCCCGTTTGACCGACCGGTCAACTCCATGCCTTTCTTATGGCCCAAATATGATATCCATCACCATATAGATGTCATCTAGACCAAGAAGAATATAATACGTGGTTCGGAATTTATCGGGCGGCCCCCCCGGTCCGGGCATGGGCCCACATGCAATTTACTATTCACGTAAAAGAAATAATAAAAATTTACAATTACGCAAATTCATAAATCATCCTTCAAGGTTTATTACATAATTTACTAAAAGTAAATATGCTTGGGGACGGTGCTACATGGACGCTCAACAACTGAGGCCATTCACCTTCTTAGACAAGTTGTGGAGAAGTATAGAGACACTAAAAAGGATCTGCATTTGGTGTTCATTGACTTAGAAAAGGCATATGATAGGGTACCTCGAGAAGTTCTTTGGTGGGCCTTAACTAGAAAAGGCATATCACGTAAGTATATCAGCATCATCATGGATATGTATGATGCTTGTACTACAAGTGTCCGCACTAGTGTAGGGAGGACCGCAGAGTTCCCAATTACTATTGGAGTGCACCAAGGATCTGCTCTGAGTCCTTTCTTATTTGCTTTAGTCATGGATGAACTTACGAAGTCAATTCAAGAAGATATACCGTGGTGCATGATGTTTGCCGACGATATTGTATTGATTGATGAGACACAATCCGGTGTTAAAGCAAAGTTGGAAGTATGGCGACAAACATTGGAGAGCAAGGGTTTCAAACTGAGCCAAAGCAAGACTGAGTATATGGAGTGCAAGTTCGGTGGAGGTAGAAGCGGTAGCAACAGTGGGATTACTCTTGATGGTAAGGAGATACCGGTGTGTGATATGTTCCGTTACTTGGGATCCATAATTCAGAAGGATGGTACATTAGATGGAGATGTATGTCATAGAATCAGAGCTGGGTGGATGAAATGGAAAAGTGCTTCAGGATTTCTATGCGATCGAGGTATGCCGACTAAATTGAAAGGTAAATTTTATCGTACAGCAATTAGGCCGGCATTAATGTATGGCGTAGAGTGTTGGGCGGTGAAGCAATGCCACATTCAAAAGATGAGTGTGACAGAGATGCGTATGTTGCGTTGGATGTGTGGACATACCAGAAAAGACCGCCTGAGGAACGAGGTAATCAGACAAAAGGTGGGAGTAGCACCTATAGAAGATAAGATGCAGGAGTCTCGTTTGCGGTGGTTTGGGCATGTGCATAGAAGACCGAGTGATGCACCTGTTAGACGACTTGAGGGGTGGGGAGAAGAGTTAGAGAAGAGAGGGAGGGGAAGACCCAAACAGACTTGGATTAGAGTAATCAGAACTGATATGCGTCTTCTTGGGTTGGATGAGAGTATGGCTTTGGAGAGAGCAAAGTGGAGGGCGCACATCCATGTGGACGATTGATGTCTTGTCTACCTTTCCTCTCTTGTTTCTTTTATCGTTTATCTTCCTTATCTTTTTATATTCTTATGTTATTTTTATCTTCTAGCTTTTTTATGTTCTTTTATTTATTTTTCTTTTATCTTGGTTATATTCTTGTGTTATTATTATCTTATATTTATGTATCTTTATTTTATTCATTTTATCTTACTTTTTTTTCCTTTTCTTGTCCGTCTTCTCTTTTTGGCATCGATATCATAGATCGATTCATGTTAGCCGACCCCAAATTCTTTTGGGATTAAAGCTTGGATGTTGTTGTTGTTGTACTCGTATTTTACTACTTAATTAACACTACAAAAAAATATGCCGTTTGTCATGGATTTTTGTCACGGATACGGACTGTGACAAAGTTGTCACATGCTCTATCACGGAATTGTCACGGAAAAATTCGTCACGGAAAAAATTGGATAACTTTTTGTTGGGTCGGTTTTCCTTTGTTGCCTCATGACGCAATGTAAATCTATTTCCCTTTTTTGAAGTAAATCTATTTGTTTTCTAGTTTATTTTAAAAAACATTGGATAACTTTCAAAAACAAATACACATTAATTTAAATTTTCATATAGGAACCATTAAAAAGTAATGCATTTGTCATCACCACAACCAATAAAATTTTAAGAAAACGGCATTAAATATAAAAGTAATTGTCTTAAATAAGACTAAAACATGACATAAACTCCAACTTAGGACTCTAAGTTTATTATTTATTAGAATAAGACTATAGATTACATTTTTACCCTCTCTACTGTAATTACCTTCCCTTCTCTTTCGCCTCTACGTGTAGTCGATCGCAATTTGCAATATCTCTCCCACTCTACATTCCATGAATGCAACTACTCCGCCACAATTCTTCCCTTTGTCATGGTCCAAAGTTCTACCATCGATCATAGTAATTCTTTTTCTTTCTTCTTCTTCTACATTTTTCTGGTCCCTGTTTTCTTCCTGGTTCTCTGCGTCTTCTTTCTATGTATCTTCTTTTTCTTGGTATTGTTTTGATCTGTTATTTGTTTTTTTGCCTTTTAAATTAAATAAAAAAAATCAGATCTGAAAACATTTACATGAAAAGAGAGATTTCAATCGATCAATGATTAAAAATATTTAGATTTGAAATTCATTATTTATTCATTAATTAATTTTGATTAATTTGGACTTTGTGAATGCCATATCTACTAGTTATTAGAAAAATGTCACTTTGACAGTATATCTATCTAGATGTCTATATTACTCCGAAACTACAAATTTTGGAGTGACATGTTTTTGTCCCATTTGACAAACAAATGTCATCTCTATGCCACTAAGATGACATTTTCTTAGGTAAGTGGTTTGCAGGAGAATGTCATCTTGATAAGAGTAATGACATAATTGAAAATGACATTTTCGTTAAACACGTGACATTTTCAGCTGTAAAAATATGGAATTTTAGATGAGAAATAAAAAAATGCCATAACAATGTCATTTTTTAAATAACCAATAATTATGACATTATCAGATTCTGAAAGTGACATTTTTCTGATAATAAATAAATAAAAATTCAAATTGAGATATTTCCAATCAATTGTTCTTTTTTGAAGTCTAGTCCATCTAAAATTCTCAAACTCAAATTTTGATTTAATAGAAAATAAAGAAACGGAAAGCAAGTAGAGGACAAGAAGAGGATGAAATTTCAAATCCAAAATTTAATTTGATAGAAAATAAAAAAAAACAGAGAGTAAGAAGAGGATGAGAGGAGAAGAAGAAGAAGGAGAAGAAGAAACTTACTTGGCTTCACCGGAGAAATCATAGAGCAGCGGCGATGGCTACCGTCGATGGCGGAGGGGCATCGGTCCATCTGTCCATGGCAGTGGTGCGGCTACAGTTTGGTTACTGTTGATGGCGGAGGAGCAGTGGTGGTGCGGCTACGGTCAAGCTACTATCAATGAAGTGAGAGAGTGCTGAGTCGATAGATGTGTGTAATCGATGTTGGGCTTTTAATTTGGGTTTAATAATAGCTAGGAAGTGCAAAATTGTAATTTGAAGTCCCGTTTTAAAGAATAAAACATAGTAGTTCTACTTTTAGAATTTTGCATTGTTTTAGTCTTATATAAGCAATTTTCTCTAAATATAAATATCCATTTACTGTTTGTTAATTACCTTGTGTGCTTTTCGAAATCGCGTGAGAAAAAAATATGTTTCCACATTTAAAGCTATTCGAAAACTCTCTAACCTTTTTTATGCTTTGCGTTTCGTGCAACAATCGTGCTTATTGAAATACTTTAGAAGATCTTGTCACAATAAAATTTTACTAATTTCAAAGTATATAATATTTACTCTATAATAATAAAAATAAATAAGTAACATGAGAATACAACCCGTGCAACACTCGTGTACTATGTCTGGTATTAAATATATATGCAATTAGAGAAAACAGTCATATATCACAAAATGGTACTTATTAGCTAGGGGATTAAAAAATAACTGTGTAAGGTCTCGATGAAGTATACTTTTCCATGAGAAGTATGTGGTGTGTTAACTTAACATGTTTTTACTTGGACCGGTTTCCCTCTCATACCAAACAAGACTTAAACAGATCAAAACAAACTTACATAATTATAAAATACAAAGAGACCAAATATTACCATGTCACACCGTATCAGACTAGTTCAGACCAGATCACAGCAAACCAAACTTAAATAAACCAGATCAGCAAAGTTGGGCTTAAGTAAAAAAAAAACATCCTTAAATAACTAATGTTGATAATTCCTACGAGATTAGTGTGAAGAGGAAACACAAGAGTTAATATCATTAGCTAATCAGTCAAACCATAGGCCGTCGGATCCACATCATTTCTGATATATCAACGGCAGTCCTTTTGGAAACTAGGGGTGGGCATAACGGTTCGGTTTGACCGAACCGAACCGTACCAAACCGAATTAAACCAAACCGAAACCGAACCATTTGTAATTTGGTTTGAGTTTGGTAGTATTCCTCCCAACCCGTATTAAACCGAACCAAACCGAACCGAAATCATAAAACCGAATAAAACCGAATAAAACCGAACTAATCTAAAAATGAAATAATTTCTTTTTTTTTTTAAAATAACAAATCAAAACCAACTTACACCAAACTAAACCAAACTCAAATATAAGATTTCTCTCATTAATTTGATTGATGTTAATCTTTTTGAAGCTTTAATTCTTTAATTTTAGTGTCGAGGACTAGAGTTTACTACAAGACTTACATTCACAACTATAACAATTATAGTGATTTAAGTAGATAGTATTTAACTATAATTTATTATCTACTACTACTATATATTTGGTTCATTACTTACAAGCACCAGTTTTGTTTTTGTTTCAGCTTTATATATAGTTTTATTCATTCTCGTTGTTGTTGTTGCATACAAATGTGCCATGCTTATATATTTTTTGTTCATATGTGTTTTGTTATTGTTTGCAAATTTATATCTAACATTATATTTGGTTCATTATTTCAATCCAAACCTTAATACTTTGGTAAACCGAACTCCAAACCGAACCGAACCGTACCAAACCGAAACCAAACCGAAACTTAATCGGTTTGTATTTGGTACATTTTCTATCAAACCGATTAAACCGAAACCGAACCGAAATCGAAGAAAACCGAACCGAAAACCGAAATGCCCACCCCTATTGGAAACTGATGGCATATTACAAGCCTTGTCATTAGCTCTCCATCCATAAATATCACTCCATTTAATTCCTCCAAGGGCAGCTTAATTACAATAGTAATGATATATAGTAATAATAATAAGGTAGATTCTATGGTACCCATAAGGTACCATACCTTTGTCCACATGGACCAATGAGAATGTAACAGTTGAATTATTTAAATCTAAATTAAAATGATAAAGTGATGTGGTCTAATCAAATGAATTATAAGTACGGTACCCATTTTTCAGA
Source organism: Cuscuta europaea (assembly GCA_945859875.1). Classification (NCBI taxonomy): domain Eukaryota; kingdom Viridiplantae; phylum Streptophyta; class Magnoliopsida; order Solanales; family Convolvulaceae; genus Cuscuta; species Cuscuta europaea. The sequence goes on along the minus strand of CAMAPE010000008.1, from coordinate 20,036,001 downwards.
AAGGTCTCGAAATTATCACCTAATAATAATATAATAAAATAATAATGGAGTAGTAATAAAGAAGCTGGCCGGGAGAATGAATGTATGATGAAGAAAGCCTTCGCCTGAACTTCTTCCCCCATTTTACCACACTTCACTGTCCTCTGATCTTCCACACCTTCCTCATTCTTATATTTGTGTTCAAAGATGAAAAACTACAGCGGAGGCGGCGGTGGCGGCGGAGGTGGTGGAGGAGGAGGGTTTTTTGGCTATAATAAAAATACCCATCTCCAAACCAGCCGCCATTTTCAATCATCTCCGGCCCACGCTCTGGACAGGTTTTTGTGGGCTCATCATCAAGAGAAGCAGCAACAAGTTCCAAACGTTGTTGTTGGAAATAAAAGATCTTTTTTTCATGAAAACAATTTCTATGATGCCTCGTCTTCTTCCTCGTCCGTTATGTCTTGGCCGGGTTTTCAAAATTCAGTCTTTTTTTACGACGGCGCGTTTCTTTCCTCCGAGAGCGCCGTCACGGAGCAAACCAGCCTGACATTGGCTAATGCCAGTTTTAGTAAGCCACTGAAGAAAGGCAAATTCAAATCTTCTGAGCCTTTGATCAAAGGTCAGTGGACTGATGAAGAAGACAGGTATGGTATAGACTTATACTCCGATGATATACTTAAAAAACCTAACCCCTTTTGTAGATCACACTCCCTCTGTCGGCAACTTTCCTTTTTGGATGTCCTACTAACTTTGTCACTTTCTATTTTGAATCAAAGAATTCGTGGCTACAACAAATTCCCTTTTCTATGTAGAAACCTCTACCACACAGTTTTTGCTTTATTAATCATCGTGCAGGTCAAACTTGATAAAGTTTTAAGGGACGGAGGGAGTAATTTTTTTCCCATTCTAACTATAAATGAGAAAAATGGAAAATTTTAATATTTGAAATAGATCTACGTTTTTAAATGGCAAAAATGGCTAAAAGTTATTTTACTATTTTAATTTTATTTGAAACAGATCTTTGAATTTGAATCCAATATTTTTATTTTTCATTAAATTAAATATGATTTCCATCTACTTTTCCTCAAAATTTTGCCTAAAACTTTTCCAATTCCAAACATACTTAAAATGGGGAACTAAAGAAGCTGCTATACTTTAGGAATTAAGACATGATGACTCAAGAAGATGGATCATTTATTTAATTCAGCTAAGTGGGGAAAATGTGTTATTTTTTAATTTTTTTAATGATGACACACACATATATATATGAATTTTTGTGCGATTTATAATTGTTTTTTTTATTTTGGAAATTAAGGAATTTGATCAAGTTAGTAAGACAATATGGAGTGAGAAAATGGTCGTCATTAGTTGCTGAGAACATGGTCGGCCGGGGCGGCAAACAATGTCGGGAGCGGTGGCAAAGCCATCTTCGTCCCGATATCAAGGTTTTGTTTTTATTCTCAACGTTTAATATGTATATGTTACGGAGTATTATTTGAATTGTTCTTTTCTATAGTAACTATCGGTGATATTTCTTGATCTGATCTATGTACGTAGAGTTTTTGTTTTTACTTTAAATCATCATTTTTTTTGTGATTTTGTAATTAATCTTCTTGCAGTTTTTTTATGATTTCCATGAATTCACATAGTTCAGAAACAGTTAAAGTTTTACTTTATTAATATCGAAGGATACAGAGTTACGTAGTATGGTTTAAAAAAAGTTTGACTTTATTAATATCGAAGGATTAAGCGTTAGGTAGTATGATTTTATAAAATAATTTTGTCACATAATTTATGATATATGAATTTAATTTTTTCAGTTGAATATAGAAATTTTCGTTTAAATCATAGAAATATAAAACTTAGTTATTAAAATTAACTTAAGGCTTTTTCTTAAAATATTACTGGTATTCATAAAATGTGACTCAGCTAGCACTGTTATATATCAGTATTATAGCGGCTCAATAAAGTGTAAAACTAAAGACAATCATACTAAATTCCAGGCTTCTAGCTAAAGTTAATAGTGTGGTCAGAAATATAAAAAATCATACTACGTACTAATGTTGAGTCTTTTCATTTTATTCATATATTTACTATTATTTCATTAAATTTGACATTATTAGAGGATTTATTTTGCAATAGTCAACTACTGTTCCCTTAAAAGTATATCAGTCTAAAGAAACACAACACAAGATTTTGAGTACTTTTGTCAATGAATAGTCAAAAGTAAATTCCCTAAATAGAATTAAAAAAGTTTTGAAATTCCAAAATAGGAGTATCATTTTTTTATTTCCTAAATAGGAGTAAATTTCTACCAAGTTTGGCATTATTAGGCTATTAAACATGACATTTTTTTCCAAACTTGGCAGATTACTCCTATTCAAGGAATAAAAAACATGATACTCCTATTTTAAAATTTCAGAACGTTTTTGCTCCTATTTAAGGCAATTTCTAAATAGTCAAACCGTTTCTTCTGTTACATTCACTAACCATCCTTTTGCATTTCACAATGGGGTTGTTTGGCAAATTGACCGTTGGCGGTTGGATGTTGCGATTCTTTTAGCTGATTGAAGAAAGCAGACTCTGTTGGCTGTTTTGAATAGCTGATAGGACTAGCTGTTTGTAAAATAATGTTTGGTTAAAATGAGTGTTTACAATCAACGGATAACTTGTTAAATGACTTTTAAGGATATCGATTATTTTCTTATTAACATAATTAGTACAACTAATTAAACCATTTTAATCATTTCAAAAAAACACTCTTAACACAAATGGTAATTATTTTAAACATCATTTTAATTTCATGAATTGATAGATGTAATTAGTGATGATATTTTGATTAATAAATGGAGTTATTATTAAAATCATATCAAGAAACTAATGCTATTAAGCAGATGTATACATGTGTTTAGTAATTTGCATGAAGCAGGATGAATTGAATCAAATGCCTGCTCGCTCATTTTTTGTAATATAAAAATATTCATTTACTGTTTGTTATAAGTACCTTGTGTGCTCGTCTATGAAGCACATAATCGCGTGAGAAAGAATATCTTTCCATTTTAAATACTATTCGAAAACTCTCTAAACCTTTTTTATGATCCCGCGTTTCCGTGCAACAATCGTGCCCGTTGACATATTTTAGAAGATCTTGATATGGTTAGATAAAATAATATTTATTTTATTTCTAATAATAACAACAATACTGAAGGACGGTTGGAGTGAAGAGGAAGAGAAGATACTAGTTGAAGCCCATGAAGAGCTAGGGAACAGATGGGCAGAGATAGCGAAGAGAATTACCGGAAGAACGGAAAAATCTATCAAGAATCACTGGAATGCCATTGAGAGAAGGCAAAATTCTAATAAAAAGAAGAAAAAGAAGCGTCAGAAAGATGATTACAGGCTTACAGCGACAATAAAACCAAATCCACCGTCCTCGAGGATTACATGAGAAGGTTGTACCCACCGTTGCAGCAGGTCAACGGCACATCCGACGGCGCCACCTTTATCACTCGTTTCGGCACCGATGACTATCTATTAAATAGTGATGCATTTATCTAGAATATTCTATGTAGAAAAGGCTAGAGATGATCTAGAGAGTTAAAGCTAGAAAGTATTCTAGAAAATTCTCTACTAGAGAATTCTTATGTAAAATCTAGAGTAATTAGACATAGATGTAGAATACTCTAGAATCATAGCATTTAATAAGGATCTAGAATGATCCTCTAGCTCCTATAAATAGGACTCATTGTACTCATTTGCATACGAAGCAAAACCAAGAAACATCAATACAATACTACTTTTCTAGAGACAAGAGCTCTCCTCTAAAACATATCATCTACATTACACCTCACTAAAATCACTTATTCTACTCATACAACCAACAACCTCTTCTATTTTCTAACAAGTGGTATCAAAGCCAGGTTCGATGACGAGCACTTTGTCACGGTGCGTCAAAATAATTTTCAATACTAACACTTATACGTAGTATAGCGTAGTAGAGTTCGTATCCACAGGGAAAGAAATAATTCTCTTTTTATGATACTTAGTAAATAAAAAGGGGGATATTTGGGTTGAGTGATTTAATTTAATTAAGAACTAAGATGAACAACCTATATGTGTTTAATTCAAAGATAAAAAGGACTTGGCATTGCTACTTTCCACTTGTTGATATATTTTAGTCGATCATTGTTATATCTATAACTTATTCCCTCTCGAATACTCAATCGGGGAGTACATCCACTTCATCGAGGGTAGTTATTAACAACAACCGTTCATTAATAACCCTTACTATTAATCAAATATAGAACAACGCCTTATACCGATTTAATAGTAGCATTTAATCTTTCTAACTCCTTGATGAAATCAATTGAGATTGATAACCTCGACACAATGGTTTCGGTTTAACCAACAAAATTAATCCCTCTTAAGTTTATTAACCACGACCGTGCATTAATAAACCGAAGTTACTTACTTGTGAAACCATCAACGATTAACCATCGGTTCGTTGATCGTTTCTAGTAATAATTAATATATGAAACAAAACTAGTTGATCTTTTAAGTAATGTTCAAAATATTAATATGAAATATGAGTAGGGATTAATTAATATTCAAGGAAGAATATTATTAAAGAAAATGAATCCTACTATAATTAATATCAAGATGTTAACTAATTGTCATCTTAGCAACACTCCCCAACATTAATATAGAGGAAGAAAATATCATTCTAACTAATGTCGAGATGTTAACTAATTGTCATCTTAGCAACACTCCCCAACATTAATATAGAGATGGTATTAAGGAAAGAACTATTAATTAATATTCAAGGAAAGAAGTTAAGAAAATAACTCACAACTTTAATAATCAACAAGCTTCAAGAGCAACACCAAGAATGGAAGTTTAGCTCCTCATTTGGAGACTAAACATAGCTAGAAAAATATAAAGAAATGCTATTCTAAACTGAGCTAAAGAGTATGGAAGAAGGGATGATGAAAAGTGAAGGAAAATGGGGTTATTTATAGGTGTTTTCAACACCTAATGCCGGATACCCGGCCGGGTATTTTGACATACCCGACCGGGTATTTACCAAATCAAATATTTTCCCATGTTTTTGTGTCTTCTGCACGTTCTTTGGTCCGAAATCACTTTGATGGAGTATATGGGTCTGAGCCCCCGGACCCACATACTCGGAAGAACAGAAAGCACTAGACAACAGAGTGGCGCCCTCGTCGGCCAAGACGCCCCCGTCGGCCGGAAAGGGACAGACTCGGATTATGGTCCTGAGTCCAAGGAACCCGGGTGCCCTCGTCGGCCGCGCCCTCGTCGGCCGTGCCCTCGTCGGCCGCGCCCTCGTCGGCCGTGCCCTCGTCGGCCACGCCCTCGTCGGCCACGAAGACCTCACAGAATCGGATTTTATACTTACTCATTTGTACAGCCCATTAGTGGCTTTGTATTCGGCCCAGTAGCGGTCCAGTTGTAAATGGGCCTTCCAAGCCCAAGGCTTGGGAGCCCAACCCTAATTTTCTCTATAAATACTCCCCTTGGGAGTAATTATAGGGGTTACGAAATCATTCTATTGAAGCATATTATTGCACTTCTCTCTCTAGCTCTCACCTCTCTCTAGATATACTCTATCATTTGGTGCTCTCGTTGAGAGCTAGAACAATCAAGTTAGCACCCTTCGTCGCTACCAAGCACAACTAACCACTGATCATGGGGAGAACTAAGTCAAACCGCAACCTCGTCAGCAAAGTCATCCCTGAGGACCAAGAGCCCAGGGAGCACGATGAGGACACCACGGCCGACCAGGCCGGCGGAGGAGATCTCTTCCAGGAGGCCTTCAACCTCACAACGGACCTCTGCAACCAACTCAACGGCGGCGCCCCTGATGCCCGCCTCGGCTTGGACAAGAAGCGAGCTGAAAAGACGGATCACGCCCCGGCCCAACCTATGGCCGCGACCTCTCCGTCCGTAGATCCTCAGGTCCAGGCCGCACTATCGGCTATCATCGCCAGCTTGGCTCAGAACCCCACCGTCCTCAGCGCACTCTTGCCAAGGACTGGGGGGAACGTCACTCAACCTCCTCAACCCCAACCGCTGGCCGTCCAGATTGGTAACGACGAGGGGGTGGTGCCCCAGGACACGGCATCGTCCCACTCCCACCCTGCTTCCCCTCTTCGGCCCGGGCAGACCCCAGCGCGTGGAAAAGCCTCTGCCTTCAATAGGCTAGGTGACACGCGCCGTCATCCGGTTTCGGAGAGGATGGCGGGACGGATTGGTGATCCTCGTCCTGGCTCGCCAAGGGAAAGCTTGGGGTCTGTGTCCCGGACAGCGGACCAGCCCCGCCCGGATAAGGGCAAGGGGAAGTTACACGAGGATGACGTGCGTCACCAGATCAACGCGGCTCACAACGAGCGCCTAAGGAACCAGCCGGGCGCCGCTGCGGCCAACAGGGACCCCCGGGACGAGGTCATCGCCCAGCTGGAAAGGAGGTTGGCTCAGATGGAGGCCAAGCAGTCGGCCAACATCCCTACGGCCGGCGCCTCCAATGACCCCGGCCTCAACGCGCTCATGAACAAAGTTAGCGCCCTGGAGAGGGAGCTGGCCGAAGGGCGGGGTGACCCCATCATCCAGGTCAGGACTAGGACCCCTTTCACCAACAGGGTCCTCTCGGCCCCCATCCCTGAGAAGTACAGGGGGAACGCCATCAAGTCCTATGATGGCCGGTCGGACCCCCAGGAGCACTTCAGCCGTTACCAGAACAACATGCTGATGGTGAACGCGTCCGACGAATACCTCTGCCGTTGGTTCCTCTCTACTCTCGAGGGGCCAGCGTACGAGTGGTTCAACGGGCTCCCAGAAGGAAGCATCGACTCATGGCAGGATCTCGCCCAGCGTTTCCTCACTCACTTTGCCGGGAGGAAGCGCGCAAAGAAGTATTTCACCCACCTCCTCTCCATCAAGCAGCAGCACGAGGAGTCCCTCCGGTCATTCATCGATCGGTGGACGAGGGAGACCGAGGAGGTCGAGGGGGCCGATGAGCGCACCCTCCTTGCCTTGTACCAGGGAGCCCTCCGCAGCTCCTCGTACGCTAGGAGCCTCATCACCGACCCCCCGAGGTCATACGCCAAGGCACTCCAGCGCGGAGGCTTGTACGCCGACGCCGACGAGCTCCACAATCACAAGAGAGAGGGGGGCCATCCCCCCAAGAAGACAAATCCTTCGCCGGCCCCGGGTCCGTCCCTGGCCGGCCAGGGTGCCCAGGGCCGTCACGGCTCTGGTGGACAGAGTAAGAAAGACCGCCACTGGCGGCCGAGACTGGAACGGCCGGGGGTAACCCTCACCCACCCGGTCGGCACCATCCTCGATTATGCCGAGAAGCACGGCCTCATCGAGCAGGCTCCTCGGCCGGCCGAGGAGATCCTTGCCATCCAGCAGGGCGGCACGTATTGCCGGTTCCACAAAAACTCGTCGCACAACACCGACGATTGCATCACACTGAAAAAGGCCATCGAGCGCCTTATTCGCCAGGGGGAACTCTCCCAGTTTGTCAAAGGTGGCCCACGCAAGAACACTTGGGTAAACACCGGCAAACATGGGGGCGAACCCTCTGCGAAGAAGCGGGAGATTGGTAGGCTCAGCGACGACGAGGACTTCGAAGAGCCTCCACCAAAGAAGAATCACATCCACCTCATCGTAGGCGGGAACACTGGGGGGGACTCCGCCACTCAGAGAAAGAAATGGGCCTAATCCCTTTACATTGGGGAGGTATCCCACGTCCCCCCCAGCCAAAGAAGCAGCGAACGGAGGCGATCACCTTCACCGACAAGGATATGCCTCCGGGTACGGAATCACACAGGGACGCCCTCGTCATCCGATGTGAGATCGGTGACTCCATCATCCACCGTACTTACATCGATACGGGGAGCTCCGTCAATGTGATGTACTTGGACACTTTCAAGCAGCTGAAGCTGGACAGAGCTCTGCTGAAGCCGATCAAGACCCCGTTATCCGGCTTCACCGGGGACTCTATCGACGCCGAGGGCACGATAGTCCTCCCCGTGGAAGTCGGTGACGGCCCCCATCATGCCAAAATTGACATGGAGTTCATGGTGGTCAACCTCCAGTGCGCCCACAACCTGATCTTGGGCCGGCCAGCGCTGGAGGACTTGGAGGCCATCATCTCCATGAAGCACCTATGCTTGAAGTTCCCCACCAATGACGGCATCGGCTACGCCAGAGGAAATCAGAGGATAGCCAGAGCTTGCTACCTCAAGCTAACGAGGCCGGCCGAAAGGGAAGGACAACGGATAGACACCATTACGGCCGCCGTCGCCATGGACGAGGAGAGGCCACATGCGGAGCCGGCCGAAGAGGTCGAGGAGATCCCCCTAGATACCTCCCGGCCGGAGCGGGTTCTCAGGGTCGGAAAGCAACTCCCCCAGGACCAACGAGACGCCATCCTCCTCGTCCTACGGTCATACGCCGTTGTCTTCGTGTGGGGCCTGGACGATATGCCAGGCATCAGCCGCCAGGTGATCACTCACCAGCTGACCGTCGATCCGGCCTCCGCGCCGGTCAAACAGAAGCGGCGCTACTTGTCCGCCGACAGGCGGGACTTCGTCAAAGGGGAGGTCACCATGCTCCTCTCAATCAAACACATCAAAGAGGTGAAGTACCCGACATGGTTGGCCAACGTCGTCCTCGCACAAAAACCGCCGACGTTCAGAATGTGTGTTGACTACACTTACCTGAACAAGGCGTGCCCCATGGACCCGTTCCCTCTCCCCAACATTGATCAGCTGGTGGACGAGACGGCGGGGTGCGAGTTGATGTCGTTCCTCGATGCTTTCAGAGGGTACCACCAAATCTCCATGCATGAAGATGACGCTGAGAAGACAGCATTCATGACCCCAGAGGAAATCTTTTGCTACCTCGTCATGGCCTTCGGACTCAAAAACTCCGGCGCCACCTACACTAAGATGGTGGCCAAGATCTTCAGAGCGGTCCTTGGCCGGACGATGGAGGCGTACGTCGACGACATGATCGTCAAGAGCAGGCAGGCCACCTCCCACACCGACGACCTCCGGGAAATTTTTGAAATTATGAAGGAGTTCAGGCTCCGCCTTAACCCCAAGAAATGCGCCTTCGGCGTCCAGGGTGGCAAGTTCCTCGGCTACATGGTAAGCCGGAGAGGCATCGAGATAAACCCGTAGAAGACGCAGGCTATCATCAACATGGAGCCGCCCCGCAACGTCAAGGAGGTACAGCGACTGACGGGGCGCCTGGCGGCCCTAAACCGGTTCCTCTCCAGGTCAGCCGAGAGGGCACTCCCCTTCTTCCAGATCATGCGTAAGGCAAACAGCTTCAAGTGGACAACAGAGTGCCAGGGAGCATTCGACGAATTGAAGAGGTACCTGTCGTCCCCACCCGTGCTCTCCAAGCCCAAAGCCGGTGAAACCCTCTTCTTGTACTTAGGGGTGAGCACGTCGGCCATCAGCTCCGTGCTCATCCGTGAGGACGAAGGGGTGCAGAAGGCCATCTTCTACATCAGCAAGACACTTAGGGAGGCCGAGCTCAGGTACTCCCCCATTGAGAAGACGGTGCTGGCCATCGTCCACACAGTGAAGAAGCTGGGGCACTATTTCCAAGCCCACACCGTCCATGTGCTGACCCAGCAGCCTCTTGGCGCACTCATGAGGAGCCCCACAAGCTCCTCGAGGATGGTGAAATGGGCGATCTTCCTCAGCCAGTTTCAGATTGAGATCAAGCCAAGGCCATCCATCAAAGGGCAAGCCTTGGCCGACTTCGTCATTGAATGCACAGCAAGGGAGACGGCCGTCGCCAACCCCGGGCCGGAGCCGGACGATACGTGGACCCTGTTCACTAACGGCTCGTCGGCCGCGAAATCATGCGGCGGCGGCGTCGTCCTCATATCCCCTGAAGGGTTCAGAGCTTACTATGCCATCCGCTTCAACTTCAGGGTATCCAACAACGAAGCCGAGTATGAGGCCCTCCTCAGCGGTCTCAGACTCGCCGCCGGCCTCAAGGCCAAACACCTCAAAATCAAGTGCGACTCCAAACTGGTAGTGGGCCAGGTGGAGGGATCGTACGAAGCAAAGGAAGGCCGGATGAAGCAGTACAAGCAAGCGGCAGAGGAATTGCTGAAAGCGTTTGAAACCCACGAGATCACTCAGATCCCAAGGGCCGAGAACGCCGAAGCCGACATCCTCTCCAAGCTCAGCTCGAACACCCCGGGGCACATCTCCCAGTTGGCCAAGATCGAGGAGTTGAGCATGTCTAGCATCCATGCCAGCCCCGTCTTGTGCGTCCAACAGCGACCAGAGGACTGGATCTCCGACATCGCCACCTTCATCGCAACGGGGGAGCTGCCCCCGGACGAGGAGAGGGCCAAACTTGCCAAACTCAGGGCCCCAAGCTACACCATCGAAGATGGCAAACTCTACAAACGGTCCTATAATGGCACTCTCCTCCGATGCCTGCACCAGGACGAGGCCGACACAGCCATGGAAGAGGTTCATTGTGGCGTCTGCTCCTCACACCAGGGCCCTTTCAGCATGTCCCGGTGTCTCGTCGTCCAGGGCTTCTTCTGGCCGACGATGGCACGCGACTGCGCTGACCTGGCCAGGAAGTGCACCACATGCCAGGTACTCCAGAAGGCCCCTGGCCGGCCAGCTGTCAACTATGCCCCTATCAGCATCGCAATTCCATTCTCCAGGTGGGGAATTGACCTGGTCGGCCCCCTGCCCAGAGCCGCCGGGAATAACCGCTACATCATCGTCGCCGTCGACTACTTCACCAAGTGGGTCGAGGCGGAGCCCTTGGCCAGCATCACGGGGGCCAGATGCCAAAGATTTGTTTACAAGAACATCATCACGCGCTTTGGCGTCCCCCAGGAGATTATATCAGACAACGGCACCCAATTCGAGGCAGCCCCCTTCCAGGAGCTCCTCCGGGAGTTTGGGGTGAGGCACCGTTTCTCCTCCGTTGCCTATCCTCAGGGCAACGGGCAGGTCGAGAACGCCAACAGAACAATTATGGAGGGGCTGAAGAAGAACCTCCAGGCCGCAGGAGGTAGTTGGGTCGACGAGCTCCCCAACATCCTGTGGTGCTACAGAACCACGCCGAGGAGGGCGACAGGTGAAACGCCTTTCGCCCTATGCTATGGCTTTGAAGCAAAGGCGCCCACGGAAGTTGCCATCCCCAGCCGGCGGGTGGAACAATATGAGCCTGACACCAACGAAGAGAACATGAAGATTGACCTACACCTGGTTGATGAGAGACGTGAGCAAGCTTACGTCCGAGCAGAGAACTACCGGCGTCAAGTAAAATCATACTATGACGCCAAGGTACGTTCCCGGGAATTTCAGGTGGGGGACTACGTCCTCCGCCGAAGGGAAGCAAGCCAGCCGACAGAGGGTGGCAAGCTAGCATTGAAGTATGAAGGGCCCTACATCGTCAGTGCCGTGGTCAAACCCGGCACCTACAAGCTTAAACGCCCGAATGGGTCCAATGTACCACGAACATGGAATGTACACCATCTGGTGAAGTTTTATCAGTAATCCGAAGGAGGTGTAGACGGCGAAGCCCTCACCCCTTAACGGGTTACTGATTGAACGCAACCCTCGGCCTCGAGCCACTTATGAATAAAATCATGTTCTGATTTTTTCTCTGGAAATTCAAAGTAAAACATTAGCAGGTGCCCTCGTCGGCCACCTTAGAGCGAAAGGCTCAGGTCTGGCCGACATGGCCCCTTGCATTTGCAGCCTACGAGCGACAAGCTCAGGCACTCCATTGTATTTTGTATCAGCGAAGGGCTCAGGCCTAGCTGAGAGAGCACATCATCCTGGCCCCGTAAGCCTAGAAGTGAAACACTCAGGTATGGCCGACGATGTCCCCAGGACGAGGGGCCCGCAAACGGCCCACGTCTTGAAACGGGAAGCTCACCGCGTCGTCCCCGCGCCAGAACGCAGGACGACAGGCCTGAAATCATGGCCGAGGTGACACAATCCCAAAACTCAGGGATGGGCAACGACAGCCGTTGGAAACCGACCAAAAGTCTAGCCCGCGTCATAAATAGGCGACGGGACCCGCCCTGAGACCACGGACGTTATAAACGAAGTCCGAACCGGCCGAAGGACGAGCACACCCTTCGGCCGAAGCCTGAAAGAAGAACACCCCCCGAAACGAAAAAAAAAACATATAAGGGAAAAGAGGGAAGCCGACGGCCGCGCACACTACTCGGCCTCGAGCAAAGAAAAATAAAATCCCCACAATTCAGGCCCAATTTGGCCAAGTACATATCAGTTGAACACAAGTGTAGTACCACAAACAGGTAACATGGACGACACGTCCACACACTACAAGGGAATGATCAAGGCCGACACACACGCCTATAAAACCCTAACCGCATCGGTTGGGTGACACGCGAGAGGTGACCTCCATCGGCCACAGTCCTTTGAAGCACCAACGCTTGGTATGAAACAATCACAATCCTGAGGATGACCAGGACGAAGCGGGCACTACATACACCCGCGGAAGAATCAAGCAATCAGGAAACAATCCTTACTTGCCACAGCACCCAGGATAGCCGATACAGGCACTGGCACCAAGGCTGTTGGTCAAGCGAAAGTTCTCTGGGAATTGGTTCAAATGTTTACCAGACACTTAGAAAAAATCCTGAGAAGAAAAAAAAAAGAGGGTTCCTCAACAAGGAACCATGGCTGGCCGACGAAGGTAGGACCATCTCCTTGGAAAGCCATTCCTTATCCAGCACCCTCATCGGCCACAAGCCAGACCTTGGCCGACAGCGGTACCGCAGAGAAGTAAATGCCTAACATCTATACTTGGAAAATTCTCCAAGTACTCAAGTGGAAGAACTCTAGACGAGGCGGGCACATATATATTCCAAGGCCGTTAGCTACCTACGCCTTGCATATATACTTAGGACAAATTCAAAGTCCAAAAGACTAAGGTGAAGGTGCCCTTATCGGCCACAACACAGGAATGCAGGCCGACAACGACACTGGTTCAACACTTGGCAAATCACCCAAACCATCTGCCAATAATGGGGAGAGACTCAGTGCCAGGACGGAGCGGACACCACGGTCAAGGCCGAAAGGAAAGCACCCAAGTGGATCCCAAAACACTCAAAAAAATTTTGAAAAAAATTCCTAAGTGTTATGATAGTAACGAAACACCGGTCAGGCCGACGAAGCCACCGGACCGGAAGGAAAGCAATTTCTAAGTGTTATGATACTGCATCAACACCGGTCAAGCCGACAAGGCCACCAGGCCGGAAGGGAAGCAACTACAAGAATCAAAACACTTAGGAAATTTTTGGAAAAAATTCCTCAGTGTTATGATAGTACAGCAATGACGGTCAGGCCGACCAAGCCACCAGACCGGGAAGAAAGCAGCTTAGTGAGCCCAAAACACTTAGGAAATTTTTGAAAAAATTCCTAAGTGTTATGATAGTAAGCAACGACGAACAAGCCGACCAGGCCACCGGACAGGGTGGACTACCCCATGGACGTAGCGGACAATCGCGGGTGACCCAAGTTGTGACCTCGACACTTAGACAAATTTTAGAATTGAAATGACAAATGGCAAACAAGCATACAATGGATTCAAAGCCGAGAAGGACGGCAACAATTCTTTCATTTAATCAATTCATTATAATTGGGGGCGCTTCGGCCATTACATCAGTTAGACAAAGAAATGAAAAGCAAATTACAAAGGAGCAGGGAGTAGCCGATCAAGCCTCTGGGGCACCTCCATCCGTGGCTGGCTCTTCGACCTCGTCAGCTCCCTCCTCGGCCTCAGTCTCCTGGCCGTCAGCGGGTGCAGCACTGGTGGCGTCGTCCAGAAAATCAAATTCGGTGTAATCCGGCTCGCCGAGGCCGGAGCTTTCAATAGGAGACTCACGCTCCGACAGAGGAAGCTTGGCCTGCTCTTCTGGATCCTTCATCAGCTTTGGCAGCTTCAGGTTCCGTCTGGCCCACCCCGACGTGTAATTCTTGGCCTTCAGAGCACGGGACAGCCACCGACACAGCAGCCTCTGCATCCGCTCCTGGCCCATGTTGTAATAGACGGCCATCTCCCTACTGAAGTACTCCTGGCCGGCGGGGGAGTTCATCCCCCAATCTTCAAGCCTAGCGGCAACCACTTCGTAGCACCAGGGGAGCCTCTCATCGGCCTTCCACCCCTCGGCCAGGAACCGCTCAACGGCCTCGTCAGCAGCCTTAACAGGGGCGGCCTCGGCCTCAGCTTTCGCCTTCACGGCTTCTTCATTCTTGAGCCGCTCGGCCGCAAGCTCCCTTTTGCTCTCCTCGAGCTTGGCCAGGGCATCGTCCCTGGCTGCGGCGGCTTCATCAGCTTTGGCCTGCAACGCCCTGGCATCCTCCCGGAGCCGGTCCAGGCAAGCAACCGCCTCGTCGGCCGAGGCGGCCTTCTGCTCCAGCTCTTTCAAGCGAGCTATCTCCCGGTATTGCCTCTTATGGCTCTCCATGAGCATAAAGGCACTCTGCAGAAAAAAGGAAAACAAAAATCAGGCAAACGACTCTACACGGACGACGAGAAAAGTACACACTACAAGGCAGAGAACTTACTTGGACGAGGAGGTCCATGCCGCCCTCGTAGATATTCACGTCCCCGAGCTTCCTCAGGTAAGCCCGATCCTTGGCCGGCATGGCCTGCGCCAGGACGTCGTGGCCAAGGACGACGTCATCGAAGACACCCCCGCCGACGGGGTATTCTACCATCTTCTGGTAGGTGGCACCTACAATCTCTTTGCCGGCCCTTTTCGTCCGTGGCTCCTGGACGAGAGGCAGTGATGGAGCAGCATCACCAGCAGCAGTAAGGTCCACGACAGGACCACTATCGTCCACGCTGGGGACAGCCAGAGTACCGGCCTCAGTAGCCGGAGAAGGGGAAGGAGCCCTCTTCGTCTTCTTCGAGGCGCTCAGACCGGCCTCAGTTAACTTTTTCTGGCCGTCAGTGGCCGGCCTTTTCTTCTTCGATGGAGCAGGCTTTGGGGCCGCATCAGCAGTAGCCCCACTCCCACCGGCCGCGGCACGTCTGGCCGCCTCGGCCGCCTTAGCAGCCAGCTCCTCGGCCGCTTTGGCCTTGGCAATAGCCATTATGGAACGACGATCCATTGCAAAGTCTACAAAGGAAAAACAAACAGATTAGTAAGACAAAGGAACAAAACATAAAGACAGAAAGCCGAAGAGGTAATTACCATCGGCCTCAGCAGGAATGCCCAAATTCGGGCCGTCGGCCTCTTCAAAGGTAGTGGTCATCCTCGGCCAGAGTTGGAGGTCATCCTCCTTGTCACCATAGACATGGTACCTCAAGAAGCCGAGGGCGGTCATCTTGTACTCAGTAATGTACTGCTTCACGCTCCTCAGCCCCCTTCCAAGAAAGCCTCCACCTGAGCGTCCAAAATAGAGCTCTTCGGCGGGTCGTGCAGGTTAAACCTCCCGGTATGGCCGAGAGAGGGGAACTCGGTGCCACTCTCACCAATGGACACAAACACGAACTTGCTCTTCCACCCATGAATGGACGTAGGCAAATCCGTGAAGCTCCTCTTCGTCGGCAGCTGCTGAAGAGTAGCGTAGGCCGCACAGTTCTTGTGGCTTCCTCGGCCGATCTGGTACAGATTCATGAATAGTGCCGTTGTCGGCTTATAGCCCAACTCCTCACACCGGAGCAAGAACCCCACCATCAAGGAGTAGCTGTTCGGCGTCAGCAAGGCCGGAGGAAGCCCTACCATGTCCAGGTACTCAGTAATGAAAGGGTGAAGGGGGAACCTCAACCCCTTAGCAAAACTCACCGGGTATACTCCAAAGTATCCCGGTGGTGGCAGAAGAACATGGTCCGTCGGCCTGGGTGCCCTAACCCGCCCGAACGGCCCCACGTACATCTGGGCAACAAGATAATCGACCGCACTGCTCTCCGGCTTGATCAGGTAGATGTTGGTGAGATCCAGATAGGAGATGCCGGGCCCACTCTTCGGCCTCCTCACTCTCTTCGGCTTGGCGGCTCCCTTAACGGCGGACACCGGCCTCGGGCACGGAATGACAGCTGAAGTGGACGCCCCGTCCACCACTCGGGACGCACCTGCGTCCTCACCCTTTGAAGAGGAGGCGGACTCCTCGTCCTCGCCTTCCTCGTCCACCGGCTCTCCGGATTTGTAGGGACTTAAACGTTCTATCTCCTCTTCAAACTCCTCGAGTACCTCGTAGTCAAGCGACCTCGTGGAGGGCTGGTCGTCGTAGGGGTAGTAGTCTTCGTTCAAGCTCTTCATAACTACTACTACGGGCCTAAGGAGACTAACTTAAGATCTAAGGGTGTTCAAACGCCTAACACTAGATCAACAACCTAGGAAGCAAAGTATGAAAAATGAGGAAGATCGCGATGAACACTAACCTCGAACAACGAAGAACACGAAGAACAGGCTTGGGAGTTTATCTCTCTAGAAAATCGGCCAGCACTTCGACAAATTCAGAATGCAAATGTGGTTTCTCGTCGGAGGGGAGGGGGTATTTATAGAACCCCCCACCCAACGGTCACTACACGTGGCACCCCCCCAATGGCCACGCCAACGGCCACCAATGGGGGGCGACCACGTCACCACGGACCAAACTCAATATCAACAGCCCGCTGGCAGGACGGACTCTACGGCCTACACACGCTCACCGGCTTTACAAATGCCAGCAAGCGCCCACAACGTCCCACTTGCTCGCCAAGATCACAACTGCTAAACAATAAGGAGACGGCAACGGCCGGGAACGTAACGGCCACAAGATCAAAGGACCCAAGAGCCCACAAGCCATCGGCTCCTCGTCATGACCTTTGATGATAACTCTTTACAAGCGATCTGCGCACAAGGGTTCTCCCACAGGGTTACCTTGGCCAGAAAATCGCCATGAGAGTTGGATTCAGGGGGACTACGGAGAGGCCGCTTCGGCCAGGGACTCAAGCAACTCCTTCACCCCTCACACTCCTCGGCCTGAAGCAGTGGGGGACTGGGGGACTACACCGGCCTCAGCAAAACAAAAAGGAAACACTACAAAGAACATGAATGTGACCACAAAGCATGGCCACATCATCCATACAGCACAACGGAGCTTCATCGGCCAAACGCCCATAACGTCATTAGCGACGGCCAACAAGCCACTAGAGGCAAGGACACTCATCGTCCTCCGCCAAGAATTAATCATGACGTGCCCTTCGGCCAAGAACACGAAGGCCAACCAACAACGGCCAAAAGGAGTGCGCGAACACCCTCATCGGCCACCCAAAGGAAAGGACGCCATCGTCCTCAAAGCAGGGAATAACTTCAGTGGCCTCATCAGCCCAAACACAAACTTCAACCATCAACGCCCAAGCAAAACGCACCTTTCAACGGCCACCATCGAAAGAAGGACACTCATCGTCCAAGAACAGACATCAAGTAAACAACGGCCTCCCTGTCCACAACAAGGAACAGATAACGGCCAAGGGCGCCAAAGCATAGGAATCTACTCTCCCTCACTTCGTCTACATCTCACCTTAGAGAGTGGGGGACTCCTGATGGAGTATATGGGTCTGAGCCCCCGGACCCACATACTCGGAAGAACAGAAAGCACCAGACAACAGAGTGGCGCCCTCGTCGGCCAAGACGCCCCCGTCGGCCGGAAAGGGACCAACTCGGATTATGGTCCTGAGTCCAAGGAACCCGGGTGCCCTCGTCGGCCGCGCCCTCGTCGGCCGTGCCCTCGTCGGCCACGCCCTCGTCGGCCACGAAGACCTCACAGAATCGGATTTTATACTTACTCATTTGTACAGTCCATTAGTGGCTTTGTATTCGGCCCAGTAGCGGCCCAGTTGTAAATGGGCCTCCCAAGCCCAAGGCTTGGGAGCCCAACCCTAATTTTCTCTATAAATACTCCCCCTGGGAGTAGTTATAGGGGTTACGAAATCATTCTATTGAAGCATATTATTGCACTTCTCTCTCTAGCTCTCACCTCTCTCTAGATATACTCTATCACACTTCATACCCGACCGGGTATATGGAATACCCGACCGGGTATTTGCTAGTTTTGCAGCAGTTTCCTTTGTCACTTCATACCCGGCCGGGTGAAGTCCATACCCGACCGGGTTTTGCACAAAACTCAGGTTTCTTCATCCTTTTTGCTTCCAAACCTATCCTAAACTTATAGCCAAACTAACTACAACTTACAACAAACAATAAAAATGCTAGAAATACGATTACAATCAAATGCAAACTAACAACTATAAACTTGCACAAAACTAGTAAATAAACATCACAAACAATAATAAAAATGTATACTTAGGCACTAACAACTAGTGCCTATCATTCGATCATAAGCGGGCATTATGGCGACATCAAGCTTCTCGGTATCAACTCCGATGTTCAATGGAGAAAGCTATGACTATTGGAGTGTCCGTATGAAGACTTGCCTAGAATCACATGATCTCTGGGATATTGTTGAAGAAGGAATCATCATGCCGGAAAAAGGAAGCGACAACGCATCAACTTCCGAGGTACGTAAGAAACAAAAACAGCAAAATGCTAGAGCTCTCTATCTTCTTCAACAATCCGTTTGTGATACTATTTTCCCGAGAATAATTCGTGCTACTACGGCAAAAGAAGCTTGAGATATTCTTAAGGAGGAATTTCAAGGAAATGAGAAAGTTAGAACTATTAAGTTACAAAGTTTAAGAAGAGAGCTCGAAAATTTAAAGATGAGAGATTCTGAAATGGCAAAAGATTATTTCTCTCGGGTTATACATATAGTCAACGAAATGAGAACTCTTGGAGAAAACATAACCGACGAGAGAATAACTCAGAAGGTCCTAATCAGTCTCCCTGAAAAATATGATCCAGTAGTTTCGGCTATTGAGGAGTCAAAAGATCTATCAAAAATGTCCATCACTGAATTAATGGGGTCGCTAGAAGCACGTGAGCAAAGGCTGAACAGACGACACGAAAGTTCATTAGAAAGTGCCTTCCAGTCTAAGCTCAACATTAAAAGGAATCACTCGAGAAATGGTGAAAACTTTAAACCACATAAAGATGGGAATTCTAACAACAAAGAGAGGAAGACGAACTTTCCACCATGCAAAATATGCAAGAAGACTAATCACTTAGAGAAAGATTGCTACCATCGAGGAAAGCCACAATGCAGAAATTGCAAGAGGTTCGGGCATGAAGAAAAAGATTGCAGAGATAGAAGAAACTATCAGGCCAACTATTCTGAAGATTTTAAGGAGAAGAAGTATATGTTCTACGCATGTCACTCAGCCATAGAAGCAAAAGAAGAAGAGTGGTACATCGATAGTGGGTGCAGCAATCACATGACATCCAACGAGACCATCTTCCATGACTTGGACACCTCTATCAATACAAAGGTCAAGATGGGCAATGGCGATTTGGTGGAGGCAAAGGGGAAAGGTACCATTGTCATAGATACAAAGAAAGGTACGCGCTTTATTAGAAACGTTCTCCTAGTGCCACGCCTTGCACAAAATCTACTAAGTGTTGGCCAAATGATGGAAAGTGGATATGCCTTGCACTTTGAGAAAAATTCTTGCCGAATTTATGATAAGAATAATAATCAAGAAATTGCTGAAGTAAAAATGGGAAATAATAGAAATTTTCCTATTCAATGGCAATATCCACAAAATAACGTTAGAAAATAAAGATGCCTATAAATCTCAAATATACACTCTCTCCGTCCCATTTAAAGGTTCCCGTCCACTATTTTCCGATCAACGTGCATTGTTCTTAATCTTTTACTTTATATATCCAACTTTTATCAAATTTAATTTTTCTTGATCAGGTATTATAAAACTTTTGAATGCGATTTTCACTATGGGTCATCCGGAAACAGTCTCTCTGTGCTTTAGTACAGGGGTAAGACTGCGTACATCCGACCCCCCCTTACTCCACCGTAGGTGGGAGCCTTTGCGGCACTGGGGTAATGATGATGATGATGATGATGAATGGCAATATCCACAAAAGGCGATGGTGGCTCAACTGAGTGATACGAGTCTATGGCATCGAAGATTTGGGCACTTCAATCTCAATGCCTTGAGATTACTACACCAAAAGAAGATGATGAGAGACATGCATCTACTGGATGAAAAAGAAGGAGTATGTGAAGGATGTATGGTTGGGAAGCAGCACAGGCAACCATTTCCAACAGAAAAGACATGGAGAGCCAAACAGATACTAGAGCTTGTCCACACCTATGTCTGTGGTCCAATGCGCACGCCTTCAGTTTCGAAGAACAGGTACTTCATACTCTTCATCGATGATTACTCTAGGATGACATGGGTGTATTTTTTCCAAGAAAAATCCAAAGTCTTTAGAATATTCAAGAGATTCAAGAACTTCGTGGAGAAACAGAGTGGTCATCAAATCAAGAAGTTGAGAAGCGATCGAGGTACCGAATACAACTCAAAAGAATTTGACAAGTTCTGTGAAGATGAAGCTGTAGAGCAT
This sequence comes from Cuscuta europaea, assembly GCA_945859875.1. Taxonomy (NCBI): domain Eukaryota; kingdom Viridiplantae; phylum Streptophyta; class Magnoliopsida; order Solanales; family Convolvulaceae; genus Cuscuta; species Cuscuta europaea. The sequence goes on along the minus strand of CAMAPE010000008.1, from coordinate 20,015,486 downwards.
CAACTAACAGTAGCATACACTCCACAACAAAATGGGGTATCCGAAAGGAAGAACCGCACAGTCATGGAGATGGCAAGGTCTATGTTAGTTGAAAAAGGAATGCCTAAAACGTTCTGGGAAGAGGCAGTATATACTTCAGTCTATCTTCTAAACCGGGTGTCCAACTAAGGCGGTTTTAAACAAAACACCTATAGAGGCATGGTCGGGACAAAAGCCTTCAGCCAAACATTTGAAGGTCTTCGGAAGCATATGCTACATTCATGTTCCCTATGTTAAAAGGCACAAATTAGAAGACAAGACAGAGAAGGGAATCTTCCTTGGCTATAGCTCCAAATCCAAGGGATATCGAATCTACAATCTCGAGACAAAGAAGTTGGTGACAAGTCGAGATGTGGAGTTTGACGAGCAAGCCTCTTGGAATTGGAAACAGAAAAAGTTGAAAGAAAGACAACTACTGTCCAACTAGAGGAAATACCAGAAGAGGAAAATCACGATCAACAAAGCCCCACGTCTACTCCAAGATCCTCTTTTGAAGCTAATACATCAAGAAATCACGACTCCTCACAAGAGTCCCCACCTCTTCGGGTAAGAACTCTAGCAGACCTATATGAGTCTACTGACATCTATGAAACATGCAACTTTTGCTCCTTGGAGCCATATAGCTACACCGAAGCCTCCAAAGAAAAAGTTTGGATTAAAGCAATGGAGGAGGAGATCAAAATGATAGAAAAGAATGATACTTGGGAAATGGTAGATCTTCCCCATAACAAGGAGGTTATTGGAGTCAAAATGGGTGTATAAAACAAAACTGAACCCCGATGTCTCAATTCAGAAGCATAAGGCAAGGCTGGTTGCAAAGGGGTATGCTCAAATACCGGGAGTTGACTACACAGAGACGTTTGCACCAGTTGCCCGGATGGACACAATAAGAACACTCATAGCTCTTGCAGCTCAGAAGAATTGGAAAATTTATCAGCTAGACGTCACGTCAGTCTTTCTAAATGGAGAGCTACGAGAAGAAGTGTATGTGGAGCAACCAGAAGGATTCATCAAAGAAGAAGAAAAAGTTCTTCGTCTAAAGAAAGCGCTTTACGGGCTCAAACAAGCTCCACGAGCGTGGTATAGCAAGATTGATGGATACTTCACCCGTCAAGGGTTCAAGAGGAGTAAGAACGAGGCTACACTATACATCAAATCTCAAGGTAAATCTGACATTCTCATCGTCTCTCTATGTATTGATGACTTAATTGTCACGGGAAATAATTCCAAATTAATTGAAGAATTTAAGAGAGACATGATGAACACTTTTGAGATGAGTGACTTGGGATTAATGCACTATTTCCTTAGCATGGAGATAAGTCAAGAAGAAGAAGACATATTCTTATCTCAAGAAAAATATATTAAGGACATGCTAAAGAAGTTTAAAATGCAAGACTGCAAAGCCGTCGTTACTCCACTGGTTCCTAATGAAAAATTGAAGAAAGAAGATGGGTCAAAGCAGACGGACGCAACCAATTACCGAAGTTTGATTGGGAGTCTACTCTACTTAACGGCTACGAGGCCGGACATCATGTATGCTACAAGTTTGCTCTCGAGGTTCATGGAAAGTCCAACTGAGACTCATTATGGAGCGGCAAAGAGACTCCTTAGGTATCTACAAGGAACCATCAATTATGGTATTTGGTACAAAACAACTCCTGACTCATGACTAACTGGATATAACGACAGTGATTGGGCTGGATCTCAAGATGACATGAAAAGCACCTCCGGTTACGCATTTAAGCTGGGTTCGGGAATTTTCTCATGGGGATCAAAGAAGCAAGATTCTGTTGCACTATCTTCAGCCGAAGCCGAGTATGTTGCAGCAGCCGGAGCAACGTGCCAAGCTATATGGCTAAAAAGAATATTAGAAGACATGGGAGAATTGCAAAGTTCTGCGACTCAAATATTTTGCGACAACAAATCAGCTATTGCGATGGCTAAAATCCAATTCAGCACAATCGTACTAAGCACATCGATATCAAGTATCACTTCTTGAGAGATTTCCAAGCAAAAGGGCATATTGAGATGAAGTACTGCCCAACAAAAGAATAATTGGCAGATATTTTCACGAAGGCCCTGCCAAGAGACAGATTCCAGTTTCTGCGAAGAATGCTTGGAGTCACCGACAAATGCATCAAGGAGGAGTATTAAATAGTGATGCATTTATCTAGAATATTCTATGTAGAAAAGGCTAGAGATGATCTAGAGAGTTAAAGTTAGAAAGTATTCTAGAAAATTCTCTACTAGAGAATTCTTATGTAAAATCTAGAGTAATTAGACATAGATGTAGAATACTCTAGAATCATAGCATTTAATAAGGATCTAGAATGATCCTCTAGCTCCTATAATTAGGACTCATTGTACTCATTTGCATACGAAGCAAAACCAATAAACATCAATACAATACTACTTTTCTAGAGACAAGAGCTCTCCTCTAAAACACATCATCTACATTACACATCATTAAAATCACTTATTCTACTCATACAACCAACAACCTCTTCTATTTTCTAACACTATCGAACAACATCACTTGTTGTTAGAAGAAGTCTCCACGAAGATGTCAGCTTCACGGAGACTTCTTCTGTCACGCCCCGGACCTAGCCAGACACGTCAACAACCCGCCGTACAGTACGAATAGCCAACCGCAGTCCAACTCATCCATACTATACAAGGCGTCATGAATATCATTCACACATAGTACATCCTATAAACAAACATAATGTAAATCATTCATTTAAAACAGCGGAAGCATTTAATAAAAGTGTCTTAGCCACACTTTGGCAAACATGGGCATGCAAGCCCCAAATAGTTATTCAAATAATATCCATGAGCATTATTATAATTGTTTTGAAATCAGAACGGAAGAAGCACGAACCAAGTCTTCTTCTCAGAAACTTCCCGAAACAGCGGCTGGTGGTAGCAACCTTCAAGTTCTACCTGAAACTGTGAGGTGGCCTCCCCCGTGAAGGGGAGGTCAGTACTTGGAAGCATTTGACAAGTACAATGACAACTATACTAAGTATAATCGAAGTTTAAATCTCTGAGGCCCTCAATCTAGAGCATTATTACATTATAGTTAATCCGTTCATTTAGTATCAATTCATCACTATTTACTACGGTCTAGAGCCCAACTCATAATCACCGTTATCTACTACGATCTAGAGCCCCGCTCATAATCACCGTCATCTACCACGGTCTAGAGCCCAGCTCATAATCACCGTCATCTACCACGGTCTAGAGCCCAGCTCATAATCACCGTCATCTACCACGGTCTAGAGCCCAGCTCATAATCACCGTCATCTACCATGGTCTAGAGCCCAGCTCATAATCACCGTTATCTACATCGGTCCCGAGCCCGGCTCAAAATCACCGATTCTTTATAATTCAAATTCTTAGGATCTAATTCATCCATTTCTCAGCTAACATTTCTAACTAATATTTCAATGCTAGTTATTTATTTATTTCAATATAATTCTTCTTTCATGCATGATTGGCCTTAATATCAAATATCACTTTATACTTTCATGGCTTCACCTCATGGTATCAAAGTATACTATCTCAAATGAAATTCATGGTTGATACAACCATCATACACTCATATTCATAATATCTAAACATACATAATTTATTCATAAATTTGTATATCATGCATACTATACTTATAATCAATAGTAGTTTTTATTTAGGCATTATTAACCATTAACAACCCATGCACATCACATTTATATTCACTTAGGAAATCCCATGAGATTAACCCAAAGATTATAAGCAACATAGTCGGTCATCCTCACCTTAATTAAGCTTAAGCGCGTTCTACGTTCCTCGATTGAACTTTGACCAACTCCGGCGAACTTTGACCAACTCCGGCGAACTTTGACCAACTCCGGCGAACTTTGACCAACTCCGACGAAACTCCGGCGAAGCTCAAAAATACTTTAAATCAAGTTCCTAACAAGGTTTTATCATCACAAAACCCATATCAACACAAATAACCTATAAAAGGTTATTTTCCGGCAAACCGGTCGGTTTGGCTTCTAAGTCCGTTCTTGGACATAGAACCACTTTCCAACCCATAAATCCATACTTAGAGCATGGAGAACCATCCCAAGGGTTCTTCATATAATAAATATGCCTCATGGTAGAAGAAGAATAAAGGGAAAGCTATGGCAAGGTGATTACCTCAATTTTCCACACTTTCCTACACCTTTTTCCTTCTCCAAGCACTCCTCTTTGGATCCTCTATCTTGAGCTCGAATTTGGGTGTGAAAATGAGGAGTTTCAGAGCCCCTCCTTGCTATCCTAGGGTGCTGAATCGTGTGGGTGGAGGTGGTGAGGTGAGATGGGTGGTTTTTGTCTCATTTAGACAAATGAGTGAAGGGAGGGGGTCTACTACATGTCAAGGGTGTCTCCCCCATCCTCTCAATTGTTATTCAGCCAACTTGGCACTCATCCAGCCCTCAAGGGTTGACAAATTCGTGGGGTGGCCCCCACCCATGTGGGAGGTCATCCTAATTTGTCCCAAAGTGTACAATTTGCCCCGAAAGTTGTATTTTCCGGACTGTTTTTAGATCTGTTTTATTTTATCGGGTTAAATAAATATATTACGTGTTCTTAATCATTATACCATTTAGAATGAATATGCATTCCCCAAATTTTAATTTATAAGTCTCCAAAATCCAATTTCGGGCTTTTATCTGATAAATTTATCGATACCGGTATTTGGGCCTCTATTGACCAGTCGGTCAACTCTGGGCCTTTCCATGGCCCAAATGAAGTATCCACCATCTATAAATATTTTCTAGACCCAGACGAATATAATATGTGGTCCTGATAATATCGGGCGGTCCCCACTCCCGATGTGGGCCGCACGTGCATTTTACTATTCACGCGAAAAAAATTAATACAAATTCACAACCTCGTAAATTCACTAAAAATTTCCTAGGATTCAATAAATTATTCGCTTAAAGATGAGTACATTTGGGGACGGTGTTACATCTTTTAATGACAAATATAAGGAGAAGGATTATGTTCACAGCTTAGGGAACCTTCCCATGAATTTTGAGACTTCTCAAAATGTAGAGATGTTAGAGAGCAGCCTTCTGCAGCCATTTCCTTTGCCAGCGACGGTGCCAATTCCTCAGCCGCCGCCGGCGCAAGTTAGCTATTATCCGTCGAGCGATTGGTATATCTCATGCCTCTTGGGTTGCAGCATTGGAGGGGTGACGGACACACCGATAGAGGCCGCCGATCAGTTCACGACGATGAGTGGGGGAGAATTACCTTATTATCCTTATGACAGTAAGTGTTATATACATTCTAGTGGATCAAAGAAGGGGGATATGGATCTAATGGAGATGATCTTTTCATCTTCTCGTTCATCTCATGGGAGCAATTCCAATAATGCCGAGGAGAAGAAGTTGTAAGGAAAATGGATGTTTAATTTGTTGGGTCGATGAGCCGATCTATAGAGTTATCTTTCTGTTTTTGTGTTTGTTTTTATTCATGTTGAATTTCATATTATGATACAGTGTAATTATTTCATATTATTCAATGTGATATTTAGAATTTCATTATTAATTGCATGTTAATATACACACATCCATATAGTGATAAAGGAGGGTTTTGTCTAATTGCAAATACATTTAATACTAGACATAGTACACGTGTGTTGCACGGGTTATGTAATATAAAAGTAAAACAATACAAATTATAATTAACTTAATTATCTATAAATATTATCAATACTCAAGTAAATCTATATTTAGGGTTTTTACACATAATGGTAAGTCATCAGAAATTATTAAAGCACAATATAAAATTATTTAACCATTTACCAATATAGATTTAATTGAAGGTGGGTAATATTTATAGATCATTAAGTTGATTATAATTTGTATAGTTTTACTTATATATTCATAACATGAGAATACAACCAGTGCAACACTCGTGTACTATGTCTAGTATGAAGTACTCCCTCGGTTCCTATATTGTCTCCTCCTTTGACAATGCACACAAATTAAGAAAGATAATGAGTTTTGTGATGAAGAGTTGTGCAAAGTAGAGAAAAATGTGTAGGAATATGTAAGAATTGTTGTGAACCACGAAATTGTTTGCCAAAAAGAGAAAGATGAGATAATTTTGGGACGAATGAAAAAGAAAAGTGTGAAGATAATATAAAGACGGAGGGAGTATTAAATATATATGCAATTAGAGAAAATTATCCTATATCACAAAAAGGCCGATGAACACTTTTATAAATATGTTACATCTTTAATGTTACATTAGAGAAATATGTACACTTGTAATGAACAATTATACTTCATCCCTTACACGGTTCTTTGTTTCACCCCCTAGCTAATGCGCATTAGCTAGGGGATGAAACAAAGAACCGTGTAAGGGATGAAGTATAATTGTTCATTACAAGTATGTGGTGTGTTAACTTAGCATGCTCTTACTTGTTTTCAGTCTCATACCAGATAAATCAGACTTAAACAAATCAGACTAGATCAGATTTAAACAGAACAGAACATACTTCCATGGGTATAATAAAATACAAAGTGATCAAACATTTTATCAGACCAGACCAGATCAGTGAATTTCAGTCAAAGTAAAAATATCCTTAATTAACTAATGTTGATACTTGATAATTCCTAGCAGATTAGTGTGAAGAGGAAACACATGAGTTAATATCATTAGGTAATCATTCAAAATAGGCCGTCGGATCCACATCATTTCTGATATATCAACGGCACTCCTTTTGGAAACTGATGGCATATTACAAGCCTTGCCATTAGCTCTCCATCCATAAATATCACTCCATTTAATTCCTCCCAGGGCAGCTTAATTACAATAGTAATGATATAGTAATAATAAAAAATAATGGAGTAGTAATAAAGAGGCTGGGAGAATATATGACGAAGAAAGCCTTCGCCTCACCTTCTTCCCCCATTTTACTCCATCTACTACACTTCACTGTCCTCTGATCTTCCCCACCTTAATTCCTCATTCTTATATTTGTGTGATTGTGTCCGAAGATGAAAAACTATAGCGGCGGTGGCGGCAGAGGCGCCGGATGCGGTGGTGGAGGAGGTTTTTTTGGATATAATAAAAATACCCATTTCCAAAACAACCGCCATTTTCAATCATCTCCGGCCCACGCTCTGGACAGGTTTTTGTGGGCTCATCATCAAGAGAAGCAACAAGAAGTTCCAAACGTTGTTATTGGAAATAAAAGATCTTCTTTTTTTCATGAAAACAGTTTCTATGATGCCTCGTCTTCTTCCTCGTCCGTTATGTCTTGGCCGGGTTTTCAAGATTCAGTCTTTTTTGACGACGGCGCGTTTCTTTCCTCCGAGAGCGCCGCCACAGACGAAACCAGTCTGACCTTGGCTAATGCCGGTTTGGGTAAGCCCCTAAAGAAAGGGAAGTTCAAATCTTCTGAGCCTTTGATCAAAGGTCAGTGGACTGATGAAGAAGACAGGTATATATATGCTATAGACGTATATAGCTAGTTAAATTTTTTAATCACGTAGTACTCCGTATAATTTTTTCACCCCGAAAAATATAATGTAGTTACTCATACATACTTATAAAAGAGAAAAAACCTAACCCATTTTTGAGATCATAGGAAAAATATTTTTCTTTTTCCCATTTTAATTATAGATGAGAAAAAATGGAAAATTTTAATATTTGAAATAGATCTACGTTTATAAATGGCAAAAATGGCTAAAAGTTATTTTACCATTTTAATTTTATATTTGAAACAAATCTTTGAATTTGAATCCAACATTTTATTTCCCATTAAATATTATTTCCATCTACTTTACCACAATTTTTTGCCTAAAACTTTTCCAATTCCAAACATACCTAAAATGGGAACTAAAAAAGCTGCTATACTTTAGGAATTATAGACATGATGACTAAAAAAGATGGATCATTTATTTAATATAGCTTAATCGAAAAAATGTGTTATTCTTTTTAATGATGGCATATTTGGATTTTTGTGTGATTTATAATTATTTATTTATTTCTCGGAATTAAGGAATTTGATCAAGTTAGTAAGGCAGCATGGAGTGAGAAAATGGTCATTAGTTGCTGAGAACATGGTCGGCCGGGTCGGCAAACAATGTCGGGAGCGGTGGCAAAACCATCTTCGTCCCGATATTAAGGTTTTGTTTTTAGTTTCCCCATTTAATTTCTTTACGTTATTTGAATGGATTATTACTATAGTAATTATCATTGACTTCTGCTAATCTGATCTATGTGTGTAGATTTTTTATTTTACTTTTACTCATCATATCATTTATTGTGATTTTTTTAATTTCTAAATACACATTCTATGGTGGATCGGATCTACTGCTCTATCATATTCAAATCTTTAAGTGGATTTTGTGAATGTTTGTCCTGGTAGTTTTTGTTATTCCATCTTTAATCTCCTTGCAGATTTTTATGATTTCCATGAATTCACATAGTGTAGAAATAGTTAAAGTTTGCCTTTATTTATATCGAAGGAGACAGAGATGCGTACGTATAGTAGTATGATTTTACAAAACAATTCAATGATATATAGATTTAATTTTTTCAGTTGAATATAGAATTTTTTGTTCAAGATAAATATATAACTCAGTTATTAAAATCAACTTAATGTTTTTTCTTGAAATATTACTGAAATAAAATTTATTCATAAAATATGACTCAGAACTATAACGGCTCAGTAAAGTGTAAAACTAAAGAAAATTATACTCAGTCCTGATTAAAGTTAATAGTGTAGTCACTGAAATCTAAAAATGTCTTTTGCCTAGTCTTTTAATTTTATTCATATATTTACTACGTAGTATTTTTTAAAGTAAATGACAATCTTATATTAATACTATTATTTCTTTAAAATTGATATCATTAAAGGAGTTATTTAGCATTAGTCAACTATCGTTAACCATGTTAACCTAAAAGTATATCACATAAGACCAGGTTTTGAGTACTTTTGTTAATGAACTTTTTCCTTTATCATTTGTGTAGTATAAACAATACTCACAACCTTAAAAAATGTGTGGTTGAAATTTGTGTAGAGGAGAGAGAAATAACTTTAATCACATATTCCTTACTTTAAATGGAAATGACAAAGTTTTTTTGGACGACCAAAAAAGAAAATTTGGCCAAGTTTTATGGGACAGAGGGAGTACATTGCTAGAGAAAGTTGAACTCACAACCTCTTAACTGTGTATTAGTAGTAAAATCGTTGGACTACAATGTTGAGTTCTTATTTTTGTCCATTTAATTGTATTTAACATACATATAATTTAAGTTCTTGAATTTACTAGTTTACTCGTGTTTTAACCATTCCTTTGGAAAATATATTATTTATTTCTAAAGTAATCAAAGAATACAATACAATTTTAATTTTATATTTTCAATTGAAAAATAAAACCCATTTAAAAATTATGATAAAAAGATTAATTTGAGATATGTAATTAAAAAATAATTTATAATAACTATAATAACACAACACTAAAAGTATTAAAAATATTATATTTTTAACTTAAATTTGTTTAAAAGTTTATCTAGGAAAAAGTCTTTATATCATCTCAACTGAGCTCAGGCTCAATTCGAGTAAGGCTTGAGTTCGGTTCAAATTCCACAAATTAATTTTTATGTGTTCGAGTTCACATAAGATGCCCAAATTTGAGATAAAAAATTATTTTTAAATTTTGATAAAATATATTTATACATGAAAATGAATAAACAAATAAATAAATACTTAACTAAAAAACTTATTAATAAATAAATTAAATAAATTAATTTATACGGAGTAATTATTTATTTATTTATATTAAATAAATAAATTATTTTCCTAGATACACTTTACAACGTTTTTTTAGTTAAGAATATGATATTTTTTAATAATTTTAGTGTTGAGTAATTATAAATTATTTTTAATTACATATCACAAATTAAGTTTTTAATCATAATTTTTACTTGGGTTTTTATTTTTTAATTGAACATCTAAATTAGAATTTTATTATATTCTTTAATTATTTGAGAAATAAATAATATATTTTGGAATGAGTAATACACGATTAAACTAGTAAATTCCAGAACTTCAATTATATATATGTTAAATACAATTAAATGGGCAAAAGTAACAACTCAACATTGTAGTCCAACGGTTGTAGTCCTAATACAAAATGAGATGTCATGAGTTCAACTCTCTCTAACAACATATTTTATATACTACTCAAATTCGATGATATCGAATGATTAGCGAATGAATATAAATATAAAAAGTACTAGCATTAAATATAAATATTCATTTACGTAGTACTATTTGTTAAGTGCCTTGTGTGCTCATCTATGACTCACAGATTCGCGTGAGAAAGAATATGTTTCCATTTTTAAAAACTATTCGAAAACTCTCTAAGCCTTTCTTATGCATCCCGCGTTTCCGTGCATGCAACAATCATGCGCATTGACATATTTTAGATGATCTTGTTATGGTTAGAATAAAAGTTTACTAATTTCATATCATAATGTTTATTATATAATAATAATAATAACACAGAAGGACGGTTGGAGTGAAGAGGAAGAGAGGGTACTAGTTGAAGCCCATGAAGAGTTAGGGAACAGATGGGCTGAGATAGCGAAGAGAATTAGTGGAAGAACAGAAAACTCTATCAAGAATCACTGGAATGCCACTAAGAGAAGGCACAATTCTGATAAAAAGAAGAAGAAGAAGCGTAAGAGAGATGATTACAGTCACTCCGTTATTAACAGCTCATCCTGCAGCTGTGACAATAAAATCAAATCCACCGTTCTCCAGGACTACATCAGAAGACTGTACCCACTGCCGCAGCAGGTCAACGGCCGATCTGACGTCCCCACCTCTATCGGCGCCAATGATTATAGAACAGTGTCCCCGACAACTTCGTATGACAATTCTTCCTTGTTCTTGATCCAACAGACATGTCATCACGAGGAAGATGTCAGCTTCATAGGGAATTTTTTTGAGAACCGATATAAGGAGAAGGATTATTATGCCAAGCTTCCCATGGGTTCTGTTTTTGAAACTTCTAAAACTGTAGAGGTGTTAGAGAGCAGCCTTCTGCAGCCATTTCCATTGCCGGCGACGGTGCCAATCCCGCAGCCGGCGCCGGCGCAAGTTAGCCATTATCCGTCGAGCGATTGGTATATCTCATGCCTGTTGGGTGGCGGCATTGGGGGTGTGGCGGACACACCGATAGAAGCACCCGATCAGTTTGCGACGATGAGTGGAGGAGAATTACCCTACCATCCTTATGACAATAACTGTTATTCTAGTGGATCAAAGAAGAGGGATATGGATCTAATGGAGATGATCTTTTCATCTTCTCGTTCATCTCTGGGAAGCAATTCCAATAAATATGAGGAGAAGAAGTTGTAAGGGAAATGGATGTTTGTTGGGTCGAACTATCTTTGTGTTTGTTTTTGTTCTATTGAATAATAAAGTGGTTTAGGGCGGCGTGGGATTATCGCATTCTACCGTACGTGCATGGGCATGCAGACGCCCTTGCCTGAACTTACCTAGATATATAGATAATCCGTAATTCCCTACAGATAGGTTTTAATCTGGGTTTTAGTTTTTGTTTCTTCCTGGTAAAAATGTATGAATGCTTATAGTTAGTTGGACCTATGGCTTTGCTTCAATTCTACTGGCCTGTATAAACTTGGTAGATACTCCTATTATGGTTCATTTTTCTTGTTTCTTTTTAATTTTACATCATTTAAGTACATTCTTACATATAGTGATTCTTACATATAGTGCATAAGTGCATGACTAATTGAGTATTTTGCTTAGAACTTTTGCTTACTGGCTAGGCCCTTTGTTTGGACAAAGTTTTATAAATAGAAGTAAACTTTAAAATTTGTTTTTTAAATAGGCGAACACCGTGATAACAACCAAATTAATCAAACTGAAATGCTTTTAATCCTTCTTTGACTCTGCTCGTACGACTATCCTACAAAAATCATGCTCCGCCGTCATACTCTATACTGACCCGTCCCCTAATTAAGTTACCCATTGCTTTTCACACTTATTAAAGAAAAATAATTACTGGGGTTAAATTTTATTGTTTTGACATTGTATGAACACTATTTTGCACTATTTTGCATTGTTTGACACTGTTTTGATGTAGTTAATTTGCCAAATAAGGAAAGAGAGACTTAATTCAGGGACTATTCAAAAAGGAAAGAGAGAACTTAACAGGGAGCCAGAGGGAGTATAATTGTAGGATGGTCGTACGAGCAGAGTCAAACAAAGAGTAAAAGCATTCCAGTTTGACTAATTTGGTTGTTGTCATGGTGTAAAAATCTAAATGCTTATTTTTTATTTGGTCATTATATTAGCGGGTCGGTTATATGTTTGAAAAATGATTTCAAATTACAATGTAAATAATGATTTCATATTATTCAATTGTATGGAAATACACTCATCCATATGGTGATATAGGAGGGGTTTCTCTAATTGCACGGGTTGTATTATCATGTTATGAATATATAAGTAAAATTATACAAATCGTAATCAACTTAATTATCTATAAATATTATCAACACTCAAATTAAATAAATCAATATTTAGGGTTTTTACACATAACTGTAAGTCATCAAAAACTATTAAACCATAATATAAGATTATTGAACCATTTATCAATATAAATTTATTTGAGGGTTGATAATATTTATTGATAATTAAGTTGATTATAATTTGTATAGTCTTACTTATATATTCACAACATGATAATACAACTCGTGCAACATTCGTGTATTATGTCTAGTATTAAATATATGTAGTGCAATTAGAGAAAACCCTCCTATTTCACTATATGGATGTGTGTATTTTTTCATAAGAGTGGGCCCAAAATTACCTATAGAAAATTCTATTAAATTAGAAATTCACCTTATCACTTAACAAAATTAAAGCATTTATTGAAATATTATTAACTATTAATTAATTAGCAAGTAATAAGTTATTGTCAGCACTCTGATCGTACTGGCTAGAGTCAAACAAAGAGTAAAAGCACTTTGGTTTAATTAATTTTGTTGTTGTCATCGTGTGTAAAAAGCCAACTTCTTGCGCATCGTTGTTTGTTGCATGCCTTTGCAACCTACGAACTAGTTATCGAAGGGAGATGCGTATGAAGAAAGAAATTACTATGCAATGATTTCATATAATTCAATTAAGTATTTAGCAATATGCAAATTATTCTTAATTGCATCGAAATACACACATCCATATAGTGATATAGGAGGGGTTTCTCTAATTGCACATATATATTTAATACTAGACATAGTACACGTGTGTTGCACGAGTTGTAGTATCATGTTATGAATATATATGTAAAACGATACAAGTTGTAATCAACTTAATTATCTATAAAACTATCAGCACTCACATGAATCTATATTTACGGTTTTTACACATAATTATAAGTCATCAAAAACTATAAAACCATAATATAAGATTATTGAACCATTTACCAATATAGATTTATTTGAGGGTGGATAATATTTATAGATAATTAAGTTGATTATAATTCATATAGTTTTACTTATATATTCATAACATGAGACTACAACTCGTGCAACACTCGTGCATGTACTATGTCTAGTATTAAATATATGTACAATTAGAGAAAACCCTCCTATATCACCATTGATGAGTGTATTTTTTTATAAGAGTGGCCGCCCAAAATTATTTATTGAAAATTCCATAAAATTAGAAACTCGCCTTTTTACTTTATAAAATTAAAGTACTTATTGTAATATTTTTAATTATTAATTAGTGTAATGCCCTAACTTTTATCTATTGCTTAAATACTAAGTTGATTATACATGATCGATCATGATATGACATACTCCCTCTGTCCCCTAAAACTTGGCCAATGTTACCTTCCACGTAGATTAATAAAATAAAAATTATGTGGTAGATATTTGTGCAGAGGAGAAAGAAATAATTTTAGTCACATATTTGTTACTTTAAATGGAAATGACAAATTTTTTGGAGACAACCAAAAAAAGAAACTTGACCAAGATTTTTGGGATTGAAGTAGTATAGTTTTGGTATTATATAAATAGGATTTAGGGTCATCATGTGATTTTGTACTATGTGATATTAGTTTTTTGTATTTTATGGATATGTTTGAACGTGGCATGTGACGGTATTCGATGAGCAACGAGGTCACACAGTAATTTTCATTTTTATGTACGTAACAATGTATTGAGTTAGTTGGCACGTTGAATTGTCTTCGGGGACTAAAATGTGTTTTAAAATTTTCGTCGGAGGTCTAGGGCCTAATCATCAACAATCGGGATCGATTCAACACCGGAAAATGATGAAATTCGGTACCGATGGGCCCCGGACCAGCGCCGGTGGAACAGGAATTTCGTGAGTCGGTTCTGGAAGAGGAATCGGGCCAGTCAAGGCCAAACTGGAGCCGGTTTGGTCATTTTTTGCCAGGCGGTGCAAAATCCCTTTTTATCGAGAAAAACCTTCTTTGACCCCACAAATATGTCTCTGCTCGACTCTCTGTGTAAACAGGTTCCAAACCCTTCCTAAGCTAATTCAAGATCAAATTGAACTTACTCTTAATCAAGGATCATCAAGCGGTAATAGTTTCACTCTACATGAAGTATTTTTTTTTATATTCCGGGTTATACTTCTTATTTTGGGGTTTCTACAAGTTTTTTTTGGTTGATTCTAAGGAAATCCTGGGATTTTCGTAATAATATGGGTGGTTAATGAGTTGTTGTTCATACTTGATTAAAAATCTTATGATGGGATTTTCCTCATCTCCGAGTCTTAGGATTTTGATAAGATCTTGAATATAAATTTGACCAGATGCAAATCGTGTATATTTAATAATTATAGTTGCTCATCGAAGGATAGTTGCCCGTGGACAGCATACACGCACACACAAGAGAATATACGTCGTTTGAACCAGGTAAGTCATAACCACCTATACATGATATGATAGGTTTAAATAAAGTATGGAAGTCTAGCTAATCGTGAATTGATATATACTTGTTAGGAAATTTATGTAACGTACCTCGAAAGTACAACAACGGAAGTTTAAATTTTTTCTGTACAGATCTTTCCTGATTATGACAAAACAACGAAAATAACATAATAACATATATGTGTTAGAAGTTACAGATCTTCCAACCTGGCGGTGGTGATAATTCTTGACCTTAGGTATCCACGTGATTTCGCCTTTCTGAAAGAACGGTTAAATCTCCCACAGAGAAAGGCTAGGAAATCTCTTCGCATGGAAATAAACTGATAATACTGAATCTAGAAATATGATCTATAAATTATGAAGGAAGAACATGTATTTATACTAGTTCTAAACTAGTTTCCAATCACAATGAAAGTCTTACTCATCGATGAGTTCTAGTCCCACTAGACCCAATAATTATTGTACTTAATTAAATAAATAATACAATATAAATAATGATTAGAGGGGAGGATGGTTAACGCCAATCCTTCCTCTCTTCATATTTATTTATATTCTAATTTTATTTTAATTCTAAATTATAAAGAAAAATTGTCATATTTATTTGATTAAAGTCACATCTTATTTAAATAACTAAATAAAGTAAATAAAACAATAACAAGAGAGATGTTAGGGATGGCTTCTAACGTCACCCTACTTATTCTCTTCTTATTATTATTTGATTTTGTATTTTCTTTTTAATTCCAAATTACAAAAGAGAATATCAACTTTATTTAATAATAAATACATCTTAATTAAGTATAATAAATCTAATTTATCTTTCTTAATTAATTCTACCACATAGAATTCTCCTTCAGCGTCGGAATTAAATATATTAATCTAATTGATAATTAACTCATCTTATTTTCAGCATTATGAATTAAATATCATTTAATTCAATTAATAATATTTAATTCCTCTAACAATTCAATCGAAAGGTATAATCACTTATTGCATGACCTATAGGGCCTTATATATTAATCACTAATCAAATCACGGTCTTAGCAAAATCTCTAGACGATTTAACAGACAAACTTAATATATAAGGACGTTTGTGAGGACTATTCAAACTTCCTGTAGTATAGAGCTCATAGTGATATAGTTCTTTCATTCAACGAACATTCAACTAAGTCTAGAACTTGATATTGTGTCTATTCCAATAACTTAGTCTCTGTCTCTTATTCTTTCTAGATGATCCATAACGATCGTATTCGATATCCAAAACGAATATATCTTTGCATTGGCCAATGACTTTATGATCCATCTAGATATGATAAGTAGAATTTTCTCTCTTAATCTATTACGAGGAATGAATCCTTTCTTGGCTTAACTACTACTCAATGTGCTTTGTGATGGAGTAAAACTGCTTTGGCTTAACAAAGAGTAAAACTGCTTTGGCTTAATTAATTTTGTTGAAGTCATTGTGTGTAACAAGCAACTCTTTATTGTTTTTATGTGATCATTGTTTTGGCCGTCAGTTTATATGTTTTAAAAAAATACTCCCTTGATTTGCGCATCGGTCTTTGGTGCATGTCTTTACAGCCTACAAATTATAGTAACTTACGAGCGACGTGTAAGAGGAAAGAAAGTACAGTGTAATGATTTCATATTATTCAATTTTGTATTCAATTCATACTTAATTGCATGGAAATACTCACATCCATATAGTAATATAGGAGGATTTTCTCTAATTGCACATATATTAAACACATAAAGCTTTTAAGTTATCATATTGAATTAATGTCAACTTAAAATCAGATTATACCGGATTGGAATTAACAACATCACATGAGATTTAATAATATAAAAAATCATATTAAACCAGGTTGGCATAAATTCCCCATCCCGATTGAATTGCAATTTTCGGTTTTTAGAAATTGACCGACGGTAAATTAAGTTAAATCATCCATGCAGATATATATATATATATATATATATATATATATATATCCATTTGATAATTAAAAATTTAAAAAATTTTATATATTCACAAAGTTTAAATTAGAATAGTATAAAAAATTGATATGCTTAATAAATATATGAATGAAACTGTATTGACCAAGCAAATTTGACTTTGCGAATTATTTTGGAAAAGAGGTAGTATATACTTGTAATATGTTTCTTCATTTTGTGTGTTCACTTTTTTCTCATTTTCTTTTATTTTGGTTTTTCAAATTTAATAAACAAACAGTGTTCTAGTTAAACAAGTTATGTTTTAAGAAATTGCTCAAAACAAGAGTATAACATAAGCAAATTTTCAAAATAGAACTAATGTTTTCTCATCAAAATAGAATTTATCAATGAATTACTCCCATTAAAAGAATATAAACTTCCATATGAGCCCCTTTTATGGAAACAAAAAATGGTACACGTATTTGTGATCATTTCCTATGTTTCACTCCTATTGTAAAATTTTCTCATATGTTTTTACCATAGCAAAATACGCAGAGAGGACATTTTTACTATTTTTTCTCTTTCTAAATACAAAATCTATAAATTTAAGGTAGTTGTTGTTCCATCGCGGTGTAAACTTGTCTTAATCTTTTATCGACAAGTGGTGGTGCCTAGCACAGTATAGGTTTTTTCTAGTTGAACGGTTGCGCTCCTTGATAACGTTCGTTTCAAGGTTTCAACTTCGAAAAAATACTAATCATGTCACGCCCCGGATCTATCCGGACACGTCAACAACCCGTCATACAATACGAATAATCAACCACAGTTAAACACATCCATATTATACAAGGCGCCTCGAATATCATTCACATATAAGTTATCCATAAACAAACATAATAAGCAATTCAATACGCGGCTGACGAGCACTTTATCATAGTGCGTCAAAATAAATTCAATACTTAACACTTATACGTAGTATAGCGTAGTAGAGTTGTCACGCCCTAAACCGCATCTAGGCGCGTGTACAATTGCCGTATGACCAAGTAACGACACTCGCAAGTCAACGTGTCTTAACCATACAAGGCGTCCATGAACATAATATATATCCGTACTCAGTAGTAAACATACACAACAACATCACAGTTTAGATTAGTTGAATAGCGGAAATATTCAATAATCACTCGTGGGCCACACATGGCCAAAACGTAGGCTCGCTGGCCAAAACAATGTATTAATACAAAAGTATCCATGAGCATAGTTTATCTTTGAAATAGTAGAGGGAGCACGAACCACGTCTTCCTCTGGATTCTCTTCACCCGTGCAAAGGTGTAGATGACAAGCCTTAACTTCAACCTGAAATGGTGTCCCCCCCGAATGGGTCAGTACAAGTACCGAGCGAGTAGCAGGCTGAATATAGAATAACTAACGTTTCAAGTATAAGACCCAAACATAGGGTGATACTTATGTAAATAGTCTTTTCTCCCAAGTTAAGAAATACTTAGTAGTACATATACACTTGTAAAATACCTGATCCGTAGATCACTATTTTATTTGGAAAAATATTAATAGTCAATATCCTTGACTAAAAACCCCAACCCACCCATATGCCTATGAGTGTATAGGACTCCTCCTTGTCCATACTTCAATATCATAATCTATGAGTTTTAAGGATCAAAATCCTTGGGTACTCCACCAAATTTGTATTTGAGTGTTAAGGACTTTTAGTCCTAGGGTCCTCCACCAATTTATTATTCGAGTGTTAAGGACTTTAAGTCCTAGGATCCTCCACCAATTTATAATCCGAGTGTTAAGGACTTTAAATCCTAGGGTCCTCCACCAAAATATGAGTGTTAAAGACTTTTAAGTCCTAGGGTCCTCCACCAAAATATAATCCGAGTGTTAAGGACTTTAAGTCCTAGGGTCCTCCACCAATATATGAGTGTTAAGGACTTTTAAGTCCTAGGGTCCTCCACCAAAATATGAGTGTTAAGGACTTTTAAGTCCTAGGGTCCTCCACCAAAATATGAGTGTTAAGGACTTTTAAGTCCTAGGGTCCTCCACCAAAATATGAGTGTTAAGGACTTTAAGTCTTAGGGTCCTCCACCAATTTATAATCCTATGATCAACCTCCTATCAACCTAGATAGGGTCTATATCATATTTATTCATTCATACCTAAATGAATACATAAAGCTTATGTATCACAATCCATGTAAAGCCATGCGTTTATATAAATTCATAATTAACTAATACCATCCGGTATCAATTAATCCATTATTCATCGGCCAACGTTTTCGTTGAGCGCCATTTCAAACCTTATACGTATCAACTTAATCATCATATAATTAAGTTAATAATGTTCATTTGTGCTCCTCTTACGCTTCAAGCAAACATGCATTTTATATAATTCCTCATAACATATTTCATGCATAAACAATTAATTCCTTTCATACAAACTTAACCATGTTGGCTAATCACATGTTTAAATACCTTTTAAACATAATTATGAACACATATA
This sequence comes from Cuscuta europaea, assembly GCA_945859875.1. Taxonomy (NCBI): domain Eukaryota; kingdom Viridiplantae; phylum Streptophyta; class Magnoliopsida; order Solanales; family Convolvulaceae; genus Cuscuta; species Cuscuta europaea. Next base: position 19,996,011 of record CAMAPE010000008.1, on the reverse strand, counting down.
ACGTTTATTTAGGCAATCTCATAATTAACCCAAAAGTTATAAGATATTAAGCCGTTCACTCACCTTAAATGAGCTTTAGCGCGTTCTACGCTTCTCGGTTGGACTCTGGGGAAACTCCGGTGAAACTCCGGCGAAACTCCAGCGAAACTCCAGCGAACTCTAGAAACACTTTATTTATGCTACTAATATAGTTTTATCATCACAAAACTCATATCAATACAAATAACCCCCTAAAAGGTTATTTTCCGGCGAACCGGTCGTTTTGGCTTCTAAGTCCATTCTTGGACTTAGAACTACCTTCCAATCCCTCATTCTACATTTCTAAATATGTAGAAAAAACCTAGGGGTTCCTCATATGTTGTATAATCCATATGATAAATGAAAAGTAGAGGAAAAGTTATTAAAAGGTTATTACCTTAATATTCCACACTTTTCCTAACGTTTTCCTCCTTCAAGCTTTCTTTTTGGACTCCTATGGCTTTAGTTCGAATTGGCTATGGAGGATGAGTATCTTGCAGAGCTTCTCCTCTAAAAAATTATGTGTTGGGCGAGCTAGATGATTGGGGATGAGAGAGGGTGGCTTGTTTTGTCTCAAATGGCAAATTAATGGGGTGAGGGGTCCTCCATGGTACCTTTGATGCCAAAGCTCACTCCTCCACACATTTATTAGTCAACTCCAGCCTCCTCTGAATAATTTGAGCACACAAAAACGTGGGGTTCCCCCCACTCATGTGGGAGGTCATCCCTTTGTGTCCCGATTTGTACAATTGGCCCCGAAAGTTGTATTTTTTGGACTGTTTAAATTATATTTTATTTTATCGAGTCAAATAAAATATATTATGTGTTTCCCATCATTATGGACTTTTGGAATGAGTATTCATTCCCCAACTTTAATTTAGACGTCTCCGAAATCCGTTTCGGGCTGTTATCTGATAAATTACCGATACCGGTAATTGGGCCTCCTCGTTTGACCGACGGGTCAACCCTATGCCCTTCCTATGGCCCAACTAAAATATCTACCACCATATACATATTATCTAGACCAAGATTAATATAATATGTGATCTCGGGTTTATCGGGTGGTCCCCGCTCCCGATGTGGGCCCCACGTGCAATTCACTATTCACGCGAACGTAATAACAAAAATTTACAACCTCATAAATTCACGAATCATTATTCAAGGTTTATTACATGATTTACTAAAAGTAAATATACTTGGGGACGGTGTTACAAGAGTTCGTATCCACATGGAAAGGAATAATTCTCTTTTTATGAACAAATAAATAAAAAGGGGGTTTTGGGATTGAGTGATTTAATTTAATTAAACACTAAATTGAATGAATTATATGTGATTTAATTCAAAGATAAGAAGAACTTGGTTGTGCTACTTTCCGCTTGTTGATATATTCAGTCGATCCTTGTTATATCTGTTAGTCCCCTAGATTTTGATGTACCATTCTTTTGATGATGCCAAAAGCTCCTCTAATGTCGTCCCCCTTCTTTTGTAGCATTAAGAAATTAAAGTGTTGTATTTTGCTTCAACCTAGTACTAGTGAAATGTTATCCAAAAAGTGTCTCATCCAAACTATCAAATTAAACAAATAAATATAACTGGAAAAACATAAAAAGCAATAAGGTAATATTCTATTATCTTAAAAAGGATGTCTCATAAATCCAACAAGTTAAATTTATTTGTTACATCAAACATTTCGAACAAATAAACTATTTATTAGAACTGGAATACAAAATGCAATAAGGTAATATTTTTTTTACCTTAATAGGATTTTTTATCCTACCAGTTAAATACTTGGTTTACGTTCGGAATAAGGGATAGGTTATACACAACCAAGAGTGACCAAAAGTAAAAAGAAAAATATTTGTATTAAGTAAATTATACCGGCAAAGTCAAAATGCAATAAGGTAATTCTTACCTTAAAAAGGATATTTAAATCCTACCGGTATATATTTACTTTATCACAAATTAAATTCATCACAAAAAGGAAAAGACACATGGTGGGCATTAGAAGTTGACTTATCTTGAAGTGACACATAAATGTACAATTTGCCTATACAAATAAAATATTACCGGAAAAGTAAAAATGCAATAAGGTAATATTTATTTACCTTAATAGGATATTTTAGATCCTACCGGTATATTTTATCTGCACACAAATTTTCTTGGTCACAATAAGAGAAAGGTCCGAAAAATCATACACTGAATGTGTATGATTGGAAGACAAAACTATACCTGTCTTAAATGCTAAAAACAGGTACATGGACCTACACGCATGGGACGCATACCCTCAAAAGATGCCCGGCGATTATTGGAGACAGAAACATCCTCCATAAATACTGCAGCACAAGAGACAAAAGTACTGCTCGTACTCGCCAGAAGTTCAACGGTAGAGATCAATTTATCCTAACCAACGGATAAGATTGATCAGCCAAAAAGCCTATAAATAGAGACTGAAACGAAAGTTTCTAACCAAGCCTGAGCATCCTAAGTAGAGAGATATTTCACTGAGCAACAAGTGCTATTCTATCCACGACTCTCTGCTTAGTCTCTTGCTTCACTAAACTTCTCAGTATCAAGTCTTCATTGCCAAAATCATAGAAGTTTAGTTCCTAGTTGGAGGTTAGAACTTTCTTGTAATCACAACCAGAAATTGTTGTAAACACTTGAGGAGGACAGTTGTTCCTGGCCTGAGTGTAGTTAGATAGGTTAAGAGTACCTTTTGATCCCCACTGGATCAATTGAGAAAAACCTAAAGGATTGAGTAGCTTGGAGTGGTGTTGTACTCCTCGTGAAACACCTTCAATCTAGGCCAGAGTTGTCAAGGCTAGATTGGCACTAAGTGTATTGGGCTTAATACATTAGTGAAATCCATTTGAAATAGGATGGGACTGGATGTAGGAGGATTACACCACCTCTGAACCAGGATATATCGTGTGTTGATTTCCTTAGTCAACAAAGCACACACCCAACACTTCTCGTATAAGAAATTGTAGTTTGCCAGCAACATTTTAAGTAGTTGTCTTAACTGACCCAACTGCTTATCCTACTGCTTAATCACTCACCTTTTCTTGAGATAACCTTTTCACAAGAGCTTCGCAACATCACTGTTTAAAGGTACACTTTGCCAGAAATCACTTCTCTTACTGAACCAGCTGGCTCAGCAGTTCCATGGTTTCACTCAACTGCTGAGACCTCTGCTCAGGCAAAACACCTTAAAATTCTCAAACTCAGTATCCAATCAGGCAGCCCTCATCACACTATACAAGGTCACATAATCACTAGAAGAGTCGCTCTATCAGATTCCAGGAATTCACTCTTCAAGTATAACAGAGACCTCGGCAGTCCCCTGGTAACCACCCAACTGCTGAGCCCTCTGCTCATACAAACTTACTTCCTGTGAACATCTCAAATATCATCACTGTCTCATAACATCTCTAGTAAGAAGGCAGTCTGAAGCAGGCTACAAATCCCAGTTTATAATACAAGCAGGTGACTCAGCAGTTCACTCAGTACCACCCAACTGCTGAGACCACTGCTGAAATACAGTTGTAGCTTCCTTTCAACTAAAGGATAGTGTCCCACTGCCCTCATCATCCTAAACAATATTCCATCATCATTTTTGTCATACAGTCTGTATTTGTCTAGCAGTTGCCTCAGCAGTTCCCTTCTACCTAGCCAACTGCTAAGCCAACTGCCAAGTCAACTGCTAGCTATCTAAGTCCAATCTTCCTCAGATCAGAAAGTGGTTAAAACACTCATTATATAAAGGTAAAGACTTCCGTTGTGCATCTATTAATCTCTCAAAAGATTATAGATCAACTCCTCTAGAGGGAAATCTTTGTAAAGGTCGAAAAGATTTAAAAGTCTATTCAACCCCCCCCCCCCCTCTCTAGACTTTTACCCTATCCAGGACCATCAAGTGGTATCAGAGCGGAGTGTTCCTAGAGTCAGTTCCTGACTAATTTGAACTAAAGATCCAAACCACTCAACTTCCCAAACACTTTCTGAAATGGACAAACGGTTGGCAACAGATTCTTTGCCTAACCAAAACATGTATGATGACTGGAGAACAAAGGATGTCTGGAATGAGCTCTCAATGACTCAATCAATTGATGATAAAAAAGGCTCAAGTGATGAAAGCAGTCCATCAGGAGATGTAGAAGAGACCCTGATTTGTCTCTATGGAATGCACCATGTTGAAAACTTCTCCAATGACTGCTCTATGGCCGGAACTACAAGCAATGATAATGATGAGGTATTATCTAGTTCTTCAAACAACTCATTTCACTCTAGCTGTTCCAGTGTTGACATGGAAGCTCTATTCCTTCAATTTGAAAACTTTCAAAAGGATCGTCTTCTTTTAATGAACGAAAACTGTAGACTTCAAATTAATCTAATAGTAGCCCAAGCTCAAATGGGTGAAGTGATAAAGAGAAATGATTTTCTTGAACTCGAAAACTTCAGTTTAAAAGAAAGGTTGAGCTCCCTCACTACCCCTATTAGTGAGGAAATCCATCACAACTGGAAGAACACAGGATTGGGATTCACACCCTTATCCAAGCCATTTGAAGACTCTCCCAAATACTCTCCTATCACAAAACCCACCACAGATCTACAAGACACAAGGAATTCAAACCACCAACAACCTCACTCCCAAACTCTGTCAAAGAAAAGGACTCAGTCCTCCTCCAGACACAAATCCAAACTTCCCTACAATTTCAACTTCCTACATAACCAACCAAATAAAAGACTTGGTTGGCAACCAATCAAAAAGACCAACAACTTATCTCAGAAAAAGCTGATCACTTCTAATGCTCATATTCCTTCACCCCCTCACACAAGGAATAATGATCACAAACATATAGCCTTTTCTAATGGAAACATAAATCGAAATGGCTACAGACCCATCAGCTCAAACTCAAATGGTCCTAAATTGGTATGGATGCCCAAACGCATTCAAGGCAAGATGCCCACAAACTTGTGAGCTGTTACTCAAAACCAATGAAAACGGGAAGGTGCTGGAGTAGCCAACATTGAAAAGATTTATCTTCAAGCTACTCCATGCACATGATAGTTAGCAGGGGGCTACTATCAAGTTATGAGATCTAGAAGAAGGACCCAATTTTACAAATTGGGAATGGGAAGAAAAAGGAGAAACAAAAGGAGCTGGAAAATCCAAATCAAATGCGAACTTTCAATCCAACCTAGGATTGAAGTTCAAATTCAAGAAGCACAAGCCAGCTCCAAGATAATGTTCATACTATGACATTCTCCATGGACATCTGTTTAGATGCCCAGAACAAAGTTGTGCCAACTGGAATAAGAAGAAGCATGGTATTGATTGGAGTTTACAAAAGAAGGAATCTGCTCTCCAAAAGCAGATTCATACATGAGTTGAAAATAGGCACCACATCATAGCCATCTCAAGCTCAAAAACCATCAAGTGGTACCATCAGGTGGTATCATCAAGTGATATCTCCATCTCAATTACAGAACTGAATAAGTAATTGAGCAAACCATGCAAGGGACTTTTCTTGGAGATCACTGGAAAGGCTCCAAGATGCCCTCCCAGAGAAGAAGCTAAAAGACTACTGAACTCTGGAATCAACAGTTGATTCAAGTAAGCAGACCACTGCCAGCAGAGGACTACAATGGGAGATTACTGCCAGCAGTTGACTCATTTTAAATCCACTGTCCAGACGCTTCAGCTAAACTAAGCACAAAGGCTTAAAAGATCCCAATATTCACTCTACCAGATGATAAAGGAGGATGAGCAGGTATCTCAAATAAACCACATTGGTTGAACCTACATCCTCAGATTTTCTTTTTACTGGAGAAGCCCTACCAAACTCTGACTGCATACAAGTTATGAAAGAAGTACTCAAAGAACATTTTCTGAAAGCGTGTGTCCAGATCCTATCATCATCAAGTGATAGGAACAAAAAGGGTCTCCAAGAATGAAGGAAGGCATCATTGTTGAGGATAAAGCAAAACTCGTGGCCAAAGGGTACTACAAAGAAGGACTAGATTTTGATAAAACCCCTGCCCAAAGTTGCCCCAGTAACGTCCTACTATCAGAATCAGAGTTGCTTCTCTATCTGACCTAAAGACCCAAGAAGATCTCTATTCAAAGCTCTCTGATCAAGGTTCTCTGATGAGGTTCTCTGTTGAAATTATCTCTGAGGAGAATCTCTGGTAACTCTTGAACAGAACATCCCAACCTCTGATAAAGTATTCTGATCTTATCAGAAGTGCTCCAAAAGTACTCAACATATTCTGGGCCATTACAACATCATCTATCCAACATCCTTAACAATGAGCTGCCCCTAAGCAAATTCAAATACTGAATGTGCCTTCCTCAAAACGGTCTACTAGAAAAAGAGGACTACGTGGAGTAGTTCCCTTGATTTGAAATTGATAAGAGATGAAGTATTCAAACCTAAATCATTCTCTGGAGTCAGGCAAACTCCAAATGAAGGGTATGATACACTCTCTAAGCATAGGGTGAAATATGAGTTCATCGAAGGCACGTAGGCAAGACATTATTGAAGAAGGTCCCCACACACTCCTTAAAACTTTTAACTCTCAAGCCTACTTTGAAGAGAGCCTAAAAGGAGAGTTGAACTATCTCTTGGGACTACATATTACTCCACAAGATTTCCACATCAAACCAAGCAAGTGAGTGAAGCAAGATTCAAAACATTATGCTTGGAGTGATGATCAAAGAAAAGGAATAACCCCGTACCCATTCAGGGGGAACTTAACTCATAAATTGAGGGGGAATTCCTAGGCATCTGCTGAGGAGGAACACATACCCCAACTTTTATGAACAGTCACTTACTCATCTGCTCAAATTCCGAGCAACAAACTAAGCAGGTGACTTACTCTCACAACAGTAGATGTCTACCCATAAGTCCACTGCTACAACTTCTTGAAAGATTTCTGTGACTCGGCAGGATGACTACCAAACGAGCCCACAGGATAATTAAACTACAAAGAAATGATTTCTTAAATACTACTTACTCTCCCAAGAGTATTCTATGCCTCACTTGGAAACTAGTTAACTCCAATTGACAAAATCCAGAAACCAGATGACTTGACTAACTCTGAGGATCAGGTGTGATTTGTTCAATAAAAACAAATCAACATGGCAGAGACCAGTCAAAGTTCTGGATAACAGAAGGATACGTTCAAAAGGAGGATTAGTCATGAATGACCACAAACTCTAGAAAGAAGAAAAGGAGTGAGTATCCGAGCAAATGGCTCAGCAGTTTACTGCATCCCAGCAAGCAGTGGGCTCAGCAGGTAACTGGCTACTAGCCCACTGCTACCTGAACAAAGGAAAGAAGTGAATGCATATCTTTTCAAGAAGAAGAAAAGGATTAAGAAGGAAAGCAAACGGAGGTAAGGACACTGGTTCAAAATTCCGTGCAGGTAACTGCCAGCAGGTGTCTGCCTCTTGAACAGGGCACTGATTCAGGCCAGCAGTTGGCTCAATTGCTGAGCAAAGGGCTCTTCCCCTTCTCCAGCAGTTGACTTACACCCCTAGAGTAACCAGAAGCAGACATCATCAAAGTCAAGCTATGGAAGAAAAAGAAGCTGGATTAAAACTCTGGGATCATCAAAGACAAGCACGGCTTTTCCACAAGCAAATAGAAGAACATCGAGCTGTCTCTCAAAGAACCAATTCTGGACCCATAAAGGCTCATGGAACGACAAAACTTGGTTTAAAAGATAGTGTGATCCCCTTAAAGAAGGAAATCCAGAAAAGAAGGTCCAAAGATGCATTAACTAAGGGGGAATGAATACAAAAGGGGCCACCCCATCAAGGGAGGAAAGAGGATATCAAATGATAAGATCATGACTCAAATCAAAGGACCCTGCTACCACCAAATCTGGAAGTCATGATCATCAATGGTCGAGAGGAACAACAAGCTAAAAACTGCTCGAAATATCAGCTACCCAATAAAAAAGGTACGGTATTGATCCATAAAACTCAGCAGTAAACTCATATATGGATTGAAAAAGGGGATACTACTTACAAAAATCGTCGGTACCCTAATTTTTACTGTCAAAAATTAGCCATAAACAAGCTAAAAGAGTATCCTAGAATTCTCCATTTCTGAGCTAACAAAGCATGCTAAAAGAAGTGTCAAAAATATTCCAAAATGAAATCCGGTAATCGAAGATGCTCTATCAACCTCCTCATTAATGAAGCTCTGAGAGAATATTTTATAAATGATCTCTCACACTCTTACCAAGACATTCAATGTCTTAAAAGAAGAACCTGCCGCAAAAACATTAATGAAAACTTAAAAACACTTCGATTACCACCCTCATCGGAATATGAAAAGACCTAACACCTTGTATAAATACCTCTCCTCTCTTAAACACATTCCACATTCAAACCTCCGTCTTACTTCACAAACACAACATCCGACTTCCGAAATTGCTCACTCATCTACACAAATCTCCCTAGAACTCTCACTTGCACCTCCGAACCAGCAACAACCCTCCTCAATAGCAGAAACATCCACTGAAAACGAATCCCTGATTCTCTACAATTCCTACAAAAGAACTCTGAATAGAGAATTCCAGAGGATGATTAGGTGGAGAAACAGCAAATTCTCACCAATCAACATTCTCTTCCTCGCATACAACTTCATGCAAGAAGAAGAGAGATTTGCTCTTCAGTGGATGGGAACGACAAACATTGAACTAGCCCTCCGCAAAGACATGATCATCAGAGTCTACCATACCAAGCTTGAAATGATCAGACAAGAGGTGACAAGAGAGACAAGAAGAAGAAGAAGAACAAATGGAGAACCTTCAAACAGAAGGAATGAGGAGTAGATGATGCCAAAAGAGGGGGAAGAAATAAGTCAAAACGAAATTGTCATGATTTCCGAAAAATCATACACTGAATGTGTATGATTGGAAGACAAAACTATACCTGTCTTAAATGCTAAAAACAGGTACATGGACCTACACGCATGGGACGCATACCCTCAAAAGATGCCCGGCGATTATTGGAGACAGAAACATCCTCCATAAATACTGCAGCACAAGAGACAAAAGTACTGCTCGTACTCGCCAGAAGTTCAACGGTAGAGATCAATTTATCCTAACCAACGGATAAGATTGATCAGCCAAAAAGCCTATAAATAGAGACTGAAACGAAAGTTTCTAACCAAGCCTGAGCATCCTAAGTAGAGAGATATTTCACTGAGCAACAAGTGCTATTCTATCCACGACTCTCTGCTTAGTCTCTTGCTTCACTAAACTTCTCAGTATCAAGTCTTCATTGCCAAAATCATAGAAGTTTAGTTCCTAGTTGGAGGTTAAAACTTTCTTGTAATCACAACCAGAAATTGTTGTAAACACTTCAGGAGGACAGTTGTTCCTGACCTGAGTGTAGTTAGATAGGTTAAGAGTACCTTTTGATCCCCACTGGATCAATTGAGAAAAACCTAAAGGATTGAGTAGCTTGGAGTGGTGTTGTACTCCTCGTGAAACACCTTCAATCTAGGCCAGAGTTGTCAAGGCTAGATTGGCACTAAGTGTATTGGGCTTAATACATTAGTGAAATCCATTTGAAATAGGATGAGACTGGATGTAGGAGGATTACACCACCTCTGAACCAGGATATATCGTGTGTTGATTTCCTTAGTCAACAAAGCACACACCCAACACTTCTCGTATAAGAAATTGTAGTTTGCCAACAGCATTTTAAGCAGTTGTCTTAACTGACCCAACTGCTTATCCTACTGCTTAATCACTCACCTTTTTTGAGATAACCTTTTCACAAGAGCTTCGCAACATCACTGTCTAAAGGTACACTTTGCCAGGCATCACTTCTCTTACTGAACCAGCTGGCTCAGCAGTTCCCTGGTTTCACTCAACTGCTGAGACCTCTGCTCAGGCAAAACACCTTAAAATTCTCAAGCTCAGTGTAACACCCCTATTTTCCCCAACCAAAAATGCATTTAAATAATGATTTATTCAAAGGAATTATCAACTTTATTTGAAAACATCAGAGATACAGCGGAAGTCTTAATAGGGAAATGGGTGTTACCGCCACACTCGGTTCTCACATAACCGAATGTACAGGCTAAACCACCATCCAAAAATAATCCAAGTATTTAAGTACTGAAAATTTCAAAAATAATTTAAATGTCTACATGTTCTCAAAATGAAATAAACAATAACTAGGTGATTATAAATACTAAACTACGTGATCTAACGCAGCTCTCATCAACATGCATAACCTTCATCACCTGCACAATTAAAGTGCGGAAAACAAAACAAAGAAAAGGAAACAAAAATTAGCTTTTTAGCTAAGTAAGGCCCACCCAACCCCGTAAAATAATCACGTTTGGAGAAAATAGTTTTATACATAACTATAACTTTAAAAATTCATTTTCTTCCCACAAAACTAATTTGGTGTTTAAAATAATATTTATAAACTCTTAGTAACTCACACATTCATATACAAGTATCAATTTTCAAAATATAATTTATAGCTAATCACTCTTTTTAAATATACTCAATTGCTCTTTGAAAAGAACCTCCATAGTCTTCCTCTTTCCAAAACCAAAATCTCCTACTTTCTTTTAAGATGGGCGGTACTTTCGGATACTTATGCCCGAAGCCCAATGAGTCGTTGTTATTTACGAACTCATCCCGGAATCCGGTTCCCATCACTATCTCTTGAATCGAAACGACCACTAAACTTTTTCTCTTCAAGTAGTAGTAGCCCTAACCATCCTCCACATTTATCCGGATGTGAAAAACCGACACCACGGATTTCTCCCGGGGTGCTCACCTCTTATGAAAATGTTACTTTTCATCTTGAATCAAGATACACTTCAAAATATTTTCCAAACTCTCTAAATAGTCTAAAAGGTATTAAAAAGTATTTAATACCCCAAAAGTACATAGTTTGTATTTCTCAAATACTATAGATTTAATATCTCTTTAAATAACACATACACAATTTACAATTCACACTTAATCACATAATGCATAATAAGCATATAATACGAGGAAACAATTTTGGATTGGCAGAGAAACTTACAATTTAGGGTTTATCCAAAACTAGTTCCAAAATAGTATTTAATACCATATTCAAAATAATCCAATAAGGATATTTATAACTCCAGAATATATATGTAAATTTTCATACCAAATTATAAATTTAAAAATATATAATTTATCCCAAAAGATTTGATCTCACAACACTTTCCAAAAAGAGGGTTTAAGCCAAACAACCACTTCCCAAAAGTAGCATTTACTACTACCACCAAAATAATCAAATTGGAGTATTCTGAACCCATAATATATTTTCAATATAACCAGTTATAATAGTCTCAAATCATTCTTCAACTCATACCAAAACAATCACCAAAATTTTCCAATCCCAAAAGAACAATCATCAAAAATCACAATTTTAGCCATGATAAACTGATTTGATAAATTCACCAAAAATAACACGTTCATAAATTCCCAGAAAATCATACATCATCATACTCATACTATTATAGCCTAATTATCCATAAAATTTCAGAAAGAAACTCAAATCATAGCACAAACCCTAGTTTATACAATATAGGGGCAAAATAGTAATTTTGGTTGCAATAGTCCTTACCTCGAGGCTAGCAACGAATCCTAAACGTCAAACCTAGTTTGATGGATCATTCGCACGTACCTAGGAAGTGATAGGTTCGAAGGATCTCAATTTAGGAGAAAGAAATTTAGGAAACGGATGAACGACGCGAATTAAGCCACAAACGCACTTACCGGAATATTGGATTGTTTGATCTCATCATTGGCAAACAATTTCGTGCTGGATACGTTAATATTGAAGAGCTGGAAGGGATAGAGCTTGAAGAGGCGGTCCTAGGGTTTTTGGAATGAGGAAAATCGGATTAGGGATGTATTTATAGTGAATTTCCGAAGTTTGAGTTGCATTAGGATACAACAGGAACGCACATGTGCGTACCTTCCACGCACGCCGTGCGTGACCCCCAGACGCCCCAAACCTTAGTTTTTGCCCCGTTTCTTCCCCATTTGGACCTCCCCTTTGTCCCAAACACTAAACCAAACATAATAAACGACCTAAAGACCGTGTAAACAATATGAAACACAATTTTAATTATTTCCCAAATTCTCTCAAATTTTCGGGGTATTACACTCAGTATCCAATCAGGAAGCCCTCATCACACTATACAAGGTCACATAATCACTAGAAGAGTCGCTCTATCAGATTCCAGGAATTCACTCTTCAAGTATAGCAGAGACCTCGGCAGTCCCCTGGTGACCACCCAACTGCTGAGCCCTCTGCTCATACAAACTTACTTCCTGTGAACATCTCAAATATCATCACAGTCTCATAACATCTCTAGTAAGAAGGCAGTCTGAACCAGGCTACAAATCCCAATTTATAATACAAGCACGTGACTCAGCAGTTCACTCAGTACCACCCAACTGCTGAGACCACTGCTGAAATACAGCTGTAGCTTCCTTTCAACTAAAGGATAGTGTCCCACTGCCCTCATCATCCTAAACAATATTCCATCATCATTTTTGTCATACAGTCTGTATTTGTCTAGCAGTTGCCTCAACAGTTCCCTTCTACCTAGCCAACTGCTAAGCCAACTGCCAAGTCAACTGCTAGCTATCTAAGTCCAATCTTCCTCAAATCAGAAAGTGGTTAAAACACTCATTATATAAAGGTAAAGACTTCCGCTGTGCATCTATTAATCTCTCAAAAGATTATAGATCAACTCCTCTAGAGAGAAATCTTTGTAAAGGTCGAAAAGATTTAAAAGTCTATTCACCCCCCCTCCCCCCTCTAGACTTTTACCCTATCCGGGACCATCAAGTGGTATCAGAGCGGAGTGTTCCTAGAGTCAGTTCCTGACTAATTTGAACTAAAGATCCAAACCACTCAACTTCCCAAACACTTTCTGAAATGGACAAACGGTTGGCAACAGATTCTTTGCCTAACCAAAACATGTATGATGACTGGAGAACCAAGGATGTCTGGAATGAGCTCTCAATCACTCAATCAGTTGATGATCAAAAAGGCTCAAGTGATGAAACAGTCCATCAGGAGATGAAGAAGAGACCCTGATTTGTCTCTATGGAATGCACCATGTTGAAAACTTCTCCAATGACTGCTTTATGGCCGGAACTACAAGCAATGATAATGATGAGGTATTATCTAGTTCTTCAAACAGCTCATTTCACTCTAGTTGTTCCAGTGTTGACATGGAAGCTCTACTCCTTCAATTTGAAAACTTTCAAAAGGATCACCTTCTTTTAAGGAACGAAAACTGTAGACTTCAAGTTAATCTAATAGTAGCCCAAGCTCAAATGGGTGAAGTGATAAAGAGAAATGATTTTCTTGAACTCGAAAACTTCAGTTTTAAAGAAAGGTTGAGCTCCCTCACTACCCCTATTAGTGAGGAAATCCATCACAACTGGAAGAACAC